>MCFA01000450.1:0-15213 GCA_002105025.1 Clohesyomyces aquaticus
AATTAGGTTAAGATCTAGTGAGAAGGCTAGCTAGTAGATTAGATAGATCGCTCTCTCCCAAAGCTCCTTAATTGTATAAGCTGCTAAGTGCCTAGGAGCGTTATCCTACATAAATTGCAGGTGGGGATTTATACGCATCTAGCTATTAACAAGGGGAACAATCTAGTTATAGTAGCTCTCCTTGTTAATAGTATTCTACTCCTTCTCCCAAAACAAGCTTAGTCCTTTTTAGTTCCTAGAGAAGCACCCCTAGAACATCTAACCACGCTTCTTACGAACCTTCTTAACTATATATATATCCTCAAGCTCCTCCCTAGGCCTCCTTGTTACCTACTTCTTCCTATGCCTCCCACCTGTGACCCACGTCTCGTCGCTCTAGAGGATTATCCTCTACTAATCAAGAGTCTAGTCTTTATGTTCTTTAGCCTAGGCCCAGCAGTCCTTCTTGTTTTAGTTAGAGAGGGGTGGCTTAGCTAAGGCAACTTAGCGTGTATACCCTCGTTTTCAAAGAGCAGCTCGAATAGCGTACCTCCTAACGCCCTAGTGCCCAAAAGGGCCCTCTGCAAGCTCTTAGAAGCTTATCTAGCGAGAGTTACGCGACTGCCTAACATATTGTACTAACTCATCCACTTGGGCATTGCTGAGCTTGGAGGGTCGACCAGATCGTTTCTTTGGCGTGACGCGCTCGCTGGCAATTGCGTAGCCAACCTGTCTCCGGGATATACTGAGGTCTGCGATAAACTAATGAGTGTGGCCAGCTAGACGGAGAGTCTGCACTTGGAGGCGTTCGTCGCGGGAGAGGTATCGGTGGCGGGGGGTCGATGGGGGCGACATCTTGATCGTGTTGACAGGTAACGCGTTGAGACTGAGCTACTTTGTTTGTATAGAAAATTATAGAGGATTTAAGGTATTATTGTCAATAGGGTGCTCTTACAATGTCCGACAGACATCCCTGTCATGCACCGACCATGTACACTACTTTGGCCTTGTACTACAGTAGATACAAAAGTACACTCTATATTCTATGTATCTCTACTAGAACTAGCAGACCCTAAAACGCTATTATAAACAACATTCTAATACTAAACTAAAGAAAAAGACAAGTTTAAAGTTAAAAAGATTATTAACTACTAACAAACTAGACAAGGAGGATATAACAGACTAGAATACCTAATTAAATAGAAAGGTTACTCTATAAGCAAAAACACCTAGGAACCTGTTACTAACCTTAGAAACTGCTAGGATGCCCTATAGCATTACTACTAGTAATAGAAGAGGTATTAGCTAAGTACAAGGGAGCATTAGCATCCTACACTATATCTAGGAGACTATCTATTAAACTCTAAGTAAAAGGCAACAACGTAAGTGTACTAGAAGAAGACAGCGTAGCCTCTTGTTATTCTAATAAAGAGAGCAACGCTTCCTCTACTAATATTGCCTCTGCTGCCCTTTTAGCATTCTCACGCAAGGACTTTTTAACCTTAGCCTTTTCTTTTTCTAAAGCCTCTAGACAACTCTATAGACGCTTTTTATCTTTATAAATTAATACCTAATTACTTTCTAGGATAACGTAATCCACAAGCGAACGTTTAACACAAGCGAGTGTTTAGCCCCACCACCAAAACGCAGCCAACTTACTACCAACTGCGATGCATTAACAACCATATAATCTATTATCTTTAAAAGAGGCTAGAATTAACCTAGCTATTTAAGCTCTTAATAGAGACGCGTCTTTAACTAAGGCGCGCGCTGCAGCACTCTACAACGTCAATTAAATGGCTCTCTGCTAACGACGCGCAGGGACGACTATGCGACGCAACTGTATGGCCAACAACAAGAAGCTCACAAAGCTAGAGAAGGAGGTAATTATTAAGCATATACTTGATCTAGATTCCCAAGGATTTGCGCCTACTCTAGGTGCTGTACAAGAGATAGCCAACAAGCTTCTTACTAAGCGCGGCGCTCAACTAGCAGGCATTAACTAGCTATCTAACTTTGTCGCGCGTACGCTAGCAGTTAAAACCCACCTTAACTAACTATATAATCATTAACGAGCAAAATGCGAAGATCTAGCGATTATAAGCAAGTAGTTTAAGCTTATAGAGGCTACATAATTAAAGTATAGCATTATAGCGCAGGACATATATAATTTTAATAAGACAGGCTTCTAGATAGGGGTTATATTAAGCCAGACAGTCGTTACAGGCATGGATAGACGTAATTAGCTAAAGGCTATATAGCTAGGCAACCATGAATAGGTGACAGTTATTAAAGGCATTAACGTAGATAGGTAGGCAATACCTCTATACGTAATCTTTAAAGGCAAGAATTACCTATCTGCCTAGTATAAGGATAAGGATATACTAAAGGACTAGGCTATTAGTGTTAGCAACAACGGCTAGACAACTAACGAACATGGAATTACGTAGCTAGAGCACTTTAATCTACATATAAAAGATTATTTAGTAGGCTCATGGCAGCTGCTTATTCTTAATAGCTATAAGAGCTATTACTTAGTTAAATTCCTAGAGCTCTACAAGCAGAAGCGTATTATAGCGCTCTATATGCTAGCACACGCGTTATATATTCTATAGCTGCTTAACGTTGCCTGCTTTTCGCCGTTAAAGCGCGCGTATGGTACTAAGATTAGCTAGTTAATCTGCCACTAGATTAACTATATTAACAAAATAATATTTCTACTAGCCTTTAAAGCAGCATTTAAGCGCTTAATTATAACAGATAATATCCGCGCAGGCTTTAGAGCTACAGGGCTAGTCCTATTTGACCTAGAGGTAGTGCTCTCAAAGCTCGATGTATGGCTACCTAATTAGCTAGCTACTCCACTACTAGATACTGCCTAGGAGGCTTAAACACCTGGCAATCCTTATAAGGTTAAGGCTTAGTTAACTCTACTATATAATTAGATTTAAAGGCATTAGAATTCGTCTCTTTCTGCTATGCTTAATCTAGCAAAGCAGCTAAGCAAGGGCGCTATTAAGATAGCTCATGTTGCTGTTTTACAGCGCGATTAAGCAGCTGCCTTAGAGAGGGCCTATAAGGCAGCTATAAAGCGTAAGTAGCGTAAAAAGAAGCAAATTTAGAAAGGAGGAACTCTAACAGGTTATTAGGGCTCTAAGTTAAGCACTTAGAAGCTTGCTAGTATAGCAGGAGGTAGCAAAAGGCCTTAGGAGGAGTCGACTGCTAATAGCAGCGTAGCGCGCGTACGGCGCTGTAAGCGCTGTAACAAGCCTAGGCATAACTCTCGTACATACGAATATAAATCTAAGGATATTAAATAACCCTAGAGCAGTTTATTTTATATAGTATCTTTTAGCGTTGTTAAATTAACAGTATTTAAAGTTTAATTTTAGTGGTAGGGCTAAACACTTGCTTGTGTTAAACGTTCGCTTGTGGATTACGTTATAGATGTTATAATCTTATAGATTCTTTTAGTTATACTTGCTACACTAACCTAACAAAATATATACCTAACATACTAGTTTTGCTTTATAATAGTTTTAATAAGCTATAGGCATAACGTTACTAAAGGTATTAATAAAAATAGCAAGGTTAAGACAACGTTATATACTATTAGTTAGAGAGACTTTTAGCATAATAGAAACTTTAAGGACAAAGTCCTAGGAAGGGGGGATAATGTTACAAACTACTAGCGCTAGCTCTACTATAACCTGTCGCCTTAAGGGAGTTGCTCTATTAGAACTAAAGGCAATAGCAGAGTAGAGTTACTAACTAAGCAAGAGGGCTTAGCGCTCTCTACGCTCTCTCTAATATAACAGAGCAAGCAGAGCAAGTTACATGTTAGATGCTCTTAGTGCTCTTACTAATCTTATAGAGCAAGTAGAGCAAAACAGAGCACTTAACATTATATATCTCTATATCTAGAAGGCGAACTCTCCTTATAGAAGTTTACGTTTAACCTCTTAGTTATACTTAATACATTAGTTACCTAATCCTTATAGATTATACCCTTAATACTATAAGATTACCCTATATTGCTAGACTTTATCTTTGCCCTAAGAATTAACTAACAAGACTACTGCTTCTACTAACAACTACTAAGCCCTTGTCTTCTCTCAAGAACTTAAGACCTAGTAGAAATAGTACTATGACATTAGCGCGCAAAACGGCTAGGCGTTGTGTAGGTGTCTCTACTAGTGGCATGTCTAGCATTAACTTAGGTTAATAGAGTAGAGGTGCTAGTTGCTAGGCCCTAGAGGGCCTAGCTAGTGGTCCCTCGCTAGGGGCGTCCTAGCGGGTCAACGATTAGAGGGATTAGGCAGACATTGTAATAATCCTGCTAATAACTGTTCCTAGGTTGCTAAGTATAGTTAGAGCAATTTAAATGTAATAATAAGTATAATAGATTAGATAAATAGCAGCGTAACTAGACTATTATAAGCAGTAGGTATAGATTATAAAGGAGATAAATCGCTGCTAAGCTACTTTGGCTACGACAGGACCTATATAGCCTAATATATACATAGATAGCCTGCAATAACTTACACTAACCTATTCTAGCCTGTTCTAGCCTATAAGGTCCTAAAGAACTTTATAATTAGAAGGGGTAGAGGCTATAGAATTAGAAGCCTAAAAGGATATTCTTAGCAGTAAAAGCTTTTTTCTATGCTGCCTAGAACATCTAAAAAAAGTCTTGCTTAGTAATTGCTAAGAAGGCCTAGGATTTCTCTATAAATTATGCTACTTTATATAAATAGGTTTATAAGAGAGAAGAGAACAAAGTAACGTTAAGTAGCTATAGAGTATAAGTACTATAAGGAGAAAAAACTGCTAGAAAGATCTTAGTATTATTATAGTACTTAATAAATTATAAGTTAATATTAGAGCTATAGCTATTAAGAATAAGCAATTAATACTGCTATTAAGCCTTAGATTTAGTCTCTTAATTAAATATAGTCTTTAACTATTAAAGCCTAAGGTTATTGTTTGTCTATCTACTTAGAGATAAAGCAAAGAAGGCTTTATATATTATAGAATTAAAATCTTATAGCTATAAGTCTTAAATATTGCCTATAATAGCCTAGTAGATAAGGCCTATAGATAGAGACAATCTATTAGCGCATATGTAAGCAATTGTTATTATTATTATTATTAATTCTTGTTTACTGTCTAATACAAGCCCTATTAGCTTATGTAGACTATTGCTACTATTTACACTAAGTGAACAAAAAACCCCTTGTTAGCTAGTTATAGAAGCAGCTCCTAAAGGCTTGCCTATACTAGGGGAAAAACACTTTTCGTTTATGTGCTATATATGCGTACCTAGGCAGGCGTAGGCAAGACGCCCGCGCCTATAGGTTGCTGTTGTTCTCTAGCCTCAACTGCCTACTCTATTACGCTTTCCCTAACCTAAGTCCTAAATGCCCTCTATGTCTAACGTCCCTTATACCTTATAATGTTATATATGTCTGTCTTTGTCTTCTTCTCTTCTACTCTATGCTCTGTTAGTATAGCCTCTACGTCTACTGTTCTCCTAGCGCCTGTTGTTATAACATAACGCCTAAACTGCTGTTATAACATAACAGCCTGTCTAAAGGACTCTCCCTTTCTGCTAAAGCAGGATCTTTGCCCCTAGTATTAGGTGTCTATTACTCTAGGGTCCTAACCTAGGTTCTCTTCTATAGGAAAAAGTAACAATCTACGTCTTATAATCATAGTTATCTAGCTTAGAGCAGTTATAGAGGCAAGGGGTAGTAAGAGGTTCGTCTAGCCTAGGGGTGAGAGGTCTGCCTAGGCTGCTATTTCGTCTGCGTAGCGAGAGAGTAGGGTGCGAAGGTTGTTTTTTAATTATATTGTTTAGTTGCTATAGGTAAGTAGGTAAGTAGTTCTTTATGTTATAGGGTTTATAACTGTTCTAACTATCATAGGCGCGTTAAGTTATGTTACGCATAGTTATAGTGAAAATTCTGCTCTGTTTTACTATAGGGCATCGTCACCCACTGCGCCGCCCTTAACGTGACGTCTCTGCGCTAGCTCTAAGCTTATAAGAGTTAGGTTCCTAGGCTTCACTACGTAGAGGTGCAGAGTCTAATTTTAAAGCCCTAGGCAATTGTTATAATCTATTTATAATTACTATTTTAAACTATCTGCTTAGTTCTCCTCTCTTTATACTTCTTTTAAGAGAAGATACGCTTTATTTTTAATAGTACTCTAATAGAAAAGCCTTTTTTGTCTATATTATAAGTATACTAAGGCTTAATATTATACTGCTTAATTTTACGCTTTAAGAGCTTAAAATAGAGTATATACTTAAGGGCAGAATTAGCTCGCTTTCTATCCTTGTCTATACTAGCTGTCTACTTTAATACTAGGTTAAGTTAGCAACGCTTAAGGAACTAATTAGGCTAAGAGCTCCCTGCCTATTCGCTGCTTATTTTAGTAGCAAAGTTACGTAGTATGTTTCTTATAGGCGGTAGCCCTTACTTATAGAGCCTATTAACGTATTATATAAGCTCCTACTCCTAATAGTTATTAAGAAGTTGTTAGTTCTTATATTAGACTACATAGGAGCCCTACATACCGCGCCACTTTTATAATAGCGTAGATTGTTTAACACTATACTTTTTTATAGTCTACAAGATGTTAACTTTTTCTCTAAGCTCTAAGGATTTTAAAGCTGTTAGCGCCTCCTTAATTAGGTCTATATTAGTAGAGCTAGATTAATTTTAATTGTGGGGTTTTTAGAAAAAGTGTGCGTCAGGTGAGCCCGTGCGTCAAGCGAGAAAAACGAGTAGTCAGCCGGCCAATGTCCGGCCCATTTCGAATTTAGGTCGTCCAACAGTCAAGCTGCGCAGCTACGGCCATAACTTCGCCTGCATCTACCTTCTGCACGAAAATCTGCATGAAAGGTGCACTGAAGCAGTCACGACCCCGACGAATATTTATAGTGAGGCCGGACGATTCATTTTGACGTAGAGAGCGCCTGCAAACGTCCATCGCGAACGCGCCGTTTCTGCGCAACAACCACGCGAAAAGAGAACTATGGTAAATCTCTCACACACAGCAGATGGTTTTGTTTAACAGATTGTCAGGATTCTATCGTTACGACGCTCGACGACGATGACCGCAAAAAGCTCCCGGAGAACCCCAACACTCCGAAGTGGGTAAGGGGACCAGCAATTGTCATTTTTGAGGAATGCGTAGTATCATACATCAATAAAAGCGACGATCTTGAAAGGAAGGAAGACCAGTGGACAGTTATTGGTGGGGCTGACGAGAAGGTAACGGGGAAGGGAACGATTGAAAAAGGCTTGGTCATATATTTCGCCGGCAACACTGGAAAAGTATATCAGAAACCTATTGCTACCTAGGTATCTCTATGAATACAGCTTCTCAGATATCTGAGTTCCTTTTGCCAGGCCAAGGCTGAGGCTTAAGAATGCAGTCTGGTTTAGATTACTTGAGATAGACATACTTATACATTTTGTGCGATCTTGGTCTTCCGTGTCCGTTGGAAAAAGTGGGCTTGTTTCCACTGCCATTGCTATCTCAGAGCCAAATACATCGGCCATAGCTTGTTTTTTGCCGTTCCGCAAGTTGACTTTCCCTTCATGAGCAAACACCTCGGTTCCACCAGGACAAAGCACGGACCTTAGTCCTCCGTCGGATTTCACAGCAACGCCAAACAGAGCCGACGCAATGTCTTGGATTATGTCGCCTTTAACTTCAAGTGTGATACTGCAAAGAAGTTTCGAAGGGCGTAAAGGAAACGTCATCTGTATACCAGCTTTGTCCTGACCGTTCACGGGATATCTCATGATCGAAGAAAACGTTCTTGCAGGAATCATGGCCTCCGTCGCTTCCATGGAAGCATTAGAATGTACCTGCGCTTGATGACTGTTTATTGTGCTTGGAGGATCCATGGCGGTCGAATTTGCGACAGAAAGGTTCGTCGAACAAGGAGGGAATGTTTCTCGAAGGGTCAAGTCGGCTATACATAATTAACACCAATAAGAGAGAAATGGAAGGATAGCCAAGCTGACATACCATCAGGGTTTAAATCCGCAGTGGGCGATCGTGGTCTTTCCGACAGTCTAGGGTTTTGTGCATCGCCCTCTTCCAACTGATGCTGAATGCGATGTACCACAAGAGGTGTTTCCATGCCGATATTGCAAAGACAATTAGAAATCCATTGGTGTACATGCCGTTCTATCATCGTTTAGTTCCCTCACTATCCTGTTAAAGTTTAGACATACTAGCAAAATTCACAATCTCCTCTGGCATGTAAAGTCCTTTTTTCTTTCTTATTTCTGCCACGAGGCGTTCTCTTTCTAGCCTCGTCGTCCGACCGATGTTGTATGTTCCTGGTCCGAGGGCGCACATGAAGATAACTGCACATGAATCTTTAGGATACCCCTTCTGCAAATATAAGACAAACGATTGGAACTGTCGGTTGATTTGAGTCACAGGGTCTTTTATACAGGCTTTGGCTTTCTCGAGCTTCCCGAGCTCCGCACCAGTTAAGGTCGCCGACCCCGAGGCGATTCTTTGTACAAGGTCACCGGCCTTTTTACCGATCAGGCCGAGAAAATGCTTAGCCGTACAAGGACGCTTTCTCTTGCTGATGCTCTGGTCATCTGGCGGTATTCGCTTTCTCTTCTTCTTGATCTTCCGGACGTCTCCATCAACCTGACCTATCGACATCATGGGTCTCGGCTCCAACTCGTTTGGTGGTCGCACGGAAAACGGGGGTGGGCTGAGAACGTCGAAGTACAATTCGTTACAAGACAGGTCCTCCTGCGAGCACGAGACGGATCAATCGAGAGGGTGTTGGTTGCTGTGGAGCGGATATGGATCAAGCTCGAGCGGGGGCGCTCTTCTGGTGTTTCAACCTCTGCCGGGAAATGCCGACACCGAAAAAGCATGTGCTTCGTTCACGAAAGCGCACGGCCCGAAGCACAGCCTTGGAAGCACCTCTGAGCGGATTAACGTTAAGGTTCTCATTGGCTAGATCTAAATTTGGGATGTGGATACTTGTTTGCTTTTCTGACACAATCCCCAATGGGCAACGGTGCCGCAGCCCGCTGATACGCGCACCAACGCTCGCACCAACGCTCCAACCGACGATCCAACCAATGCTCCAACCAATACTCCAACCAATCTCCCAATCATTATTCGTTTCTGCGTTCGTCTGTGTGCCCGTTCCTACTACTAGTCCCGATCCATGCGTGCACCAGCTACTTGTACGGCGGTCCGCGCACGGTAATTCCATCACTCGAGCCCGTCCCGAACGCCTCTCTATTCCGTATGTGGATCTTTGCTTTTTTAGCACACCTCGCTCTGAGCCGACACCGAAAGTGATGTACGTACTACCACAGGGTGTTCAAAAGTCTCCGGCGGTGGCCCGAGCACCAACACGAAAATGCCTCACTAAATGCCAAAACAGGTGAGAGCCCACCAAAATCAACACCGTAGAACCTGAATAGTTACATATATATACTAGTGAAGCTGTAGAATCATGTGATGAAGTTGATATCGCGAAAAAATCAGGTGTTGCACCTTAAATTAAGCCTTAAAGTTATTCCCACTATCGTGATCCCTACATAGCTTTGCCAGCCTTATGTAGTTGGCTACACTACTAAGTTCTTCAACTATACTACTAAAACTAGAGTCTCTCTGCTAGATCCTTTTCATCTCCTCTATATAGAAGTCCTTAGTGGCCCTTGAAGCTAACGAGACGTCAAATCAGAGGTCTTTGAGGAGAGCTTTGTGATAAGCTTGTATGTCCTTGTTACGATCTGACTGCGCTAGGCAGTCGGGACGCCATGTGTAGGTCTTATGTACCAGAAGACCAATCAGGGGAACGCTAGAGTGCGGCGCAGCATGCGAGGGTTTAGTCACGTGACTAATCACAATGCCAAGGGTAATTGCTCACGATGCCAAGGGTGATCGCTCACTACAGTAGTAGTGATTGAAGTGATTGCTTATAACAGAAGTAGTAATTATAGTAAGCGCTTATAATGCTTATAGTAAGCAGAGTAATTGCTAGCACTATATAGAAACAAGGAAATCTCTCTATAGACTTCTACGTTTAACCTAAGTTATTTAGTTATAGTGTAGTGTAAGAGGCTAGACGTTTTAGAAATTTAATTTAAAGTAGTATAGAGCTAGTGTTAGATTAGTGAGAGGTATAGGGGATAGCAGTTAACAGCTACCTGCCGTTAATTAACAGCAATTAACAGCTACCTGCCGTTAATTAACAGCGATTAACAGCCACTTGCTGTCTTAGCACGTAGCTATAGCATTAGGGGCTTAGGCGACAGCTGTTAGGGAGGTGCGTAGCTACTAGTGCCTTAGAGACAACTAGGTGGCTAGGGAGCTAAGTAACGCAGTTAGCTAAAGAGGAGAAGGGTAAGACATAGAACATTCCCTTTTAATTAACAGAACAACAGACTAACATAAAAAACAAGCAACCCTAGGAGAGACGAACAACAAGCAACCCTAGGAGAGGCAGACAACAAATTGCCTATTTTCTATGTATACTATACTTCTTATATAATAATTACTCGTCCTAATACTACACTACCTTCTCTAGAGTATGTTTCCTTCTAACTACAGGTCGCACCTACTAACTCTACCCTTTACCTAACATTTTTAGCGAAGCCTATTGTTACGAACCACTAGCGCTAGCCCCACTATGACCTGTCGCCTCAAGGGAGTTGCTCTGTTAGAACGAAAGGCAACAGCAGAGCAGGGTTGCTAACTAAGCAAGAAGGCTTAGCGCTCTCTGCGCTCTCCCTAACATAATAGAGCAAGTAGAGCAAGTTACATGTTAGATGCTCTTAGTGCTCTTACTAATCTTATAGAGCAAGCAGAGCAAGACAGAGCACTTAACATTATATATCTCTATATCTAGAAGGCGAACTACCCTTATAGAAGTTCGCGTTTAACCTCTTAGTTATACTTAATATATTAGTTACCTAATTCTTATAGATTATACCCTTAATACTATAAGATTACTCTATATTACTAGACCTTATCTTTGCTCTAAGAATTAACTAACAAGACTACTACTTCTACTAATAACTACTAAGCCCTTGTTTTCTCTCTAGAACTTAAGACCTAGTAGAAGTAGTACTATAACATTTTAAACGCCCTTAAGCAAAGATAAGTAACACTTTAATATAATCTACCCTAGCTAAGGGTAGCAAGACCCACGTTACTACCTTAAAAGTAGCAAGACCTAACCTCTTTTATAGAGAACAAAAGAAGCTTAAAGCATAGATTCTTTAGTTTAACGTCTACTTCTATGTTAAAAGCAAAATTAATAACAATAACTATGCTATGCTTATAGTCTTCTATATAAAAGAAAAAGCTTATAATTAGGTAAAACTCTACCTTAAGAAATATCTAGACAAGAATAATTATAAAAACAGAATTACTTATATGTTTAAAGAATATAACAAGTTTAAGGAAAAACTTTAATAGGCCTTTGCTATCCCTAGCAAACTAGCTATTGCTAAGCAAACAATCTAACAACTTTGTTAAACTAAGTTAGTTAGTAACTACGCTAACAACTTCTAACGCTACGCTATCTAGACTAAATAGAATAATTAGGCCCTTATAAGGATGTTTAGACAGGGACTTAAGGCTAAAGTTCACGCTAAACTTATGCGAACTCCTGCTACTACTAACACCCTAGACAACTTTATTAACAAAGCTACTTGCTTAGATAACAAACTCTATAAGTATAAGCTAGAGTCATAAGCCCTTACTACGCTATAAGCAACTAGGGACAAAGGACAACAACGCTATAGGTTTAACAAGGGAAAACGACAAAACTATATAGACAGATACTACTGCTCTAACGGACCTAAGCTAATGCACCTAGATGCTATAATTAAAGGAAGGAACCTAAAAAGCTATAACAAGAAAAGAATTGCTATAATAGGCAATACTAGTTAAGAAACCTAAAAGTGCTATAATTATAGGAAAATAGGCTACATTAGTAGGAACTGCTGTTCTAAGAACAAAGTTATATAATAACTTAACGTACTTAATACTAGCACATTAGATAAAACCTAAGACACTAAGTAGAAAATTATTAGTTATAAAAGATTACAAAGAATAGACATTAGAGACAAAGTTATTAATAAATTCTATAGACTAATAACAGGACACTATAAGGACAATAATCCTAGCAAACTACCTATAGGAGCTAAGAACGCTAACAAAAAACTAACCTTAGACAATGTACTATAGGAATTTATAGACTACGTTAACAAACTAACTAAAGAAAACTATATTAAACTGCTTAAGCACTTTAGTAACAAATAGCAAATAAAACAATAGAAAGACTAGGAGGTTATAGTCTTAGACAAAGACAAGCACTATTACGAATATCACTCGCTAGAGTAATATTGTGAACAAGACAGCACGACAGAGTGTCACGTTTGACCTAGTTAAGCCTAACAATAGTATAGACCTAATAGCAGGGGACAACGGCCCTCTAGAGGTCGACGACCTTAGAGAGGAGGCTTAGCATAACATAGACACATAATCTAACATCACGTGTGCTAATCTGTTAATCTATACTACTTAGTAGCAACAGATTAACAAATTAAGGGAATAACGATCTATATAATCTATGCCTCTTAGCAATAACAGATTAAACAGATTATAAAGGAATAGACTAGTATATAGGAACCTATAGATCCTCTATATAGTTCCTTTATAGTTAATTTTATATTCTTACACGTAGGCACTTTTAATAAGTAACACTTTATTATAAACTAATTATAAGTATACTATTAGCTTACTACTACTAACGTCTACCTTATACTGTTTAAAGCATAACTACTTCTATGCTTCTCTAGCAACCTTTCCCTTAGCTAAGGCTTAGGCAAGTTACTACCCTAGCGTTACACTTTAACTACCTAGTAGAACAATATAATAGCGTCTACTTTAAAGGGATTCTCTTTTATAGGAGAGTTTAGTTTAGCTAAGTTTATAGAACAGCTTAAACAAATAAGACAAAAATAACTTAAGGCAAATAAGAAGACTTAAGAATTAGAAGAACAGCTAGAGGGCCTTACTATAGCAGCCCTTAACTAGACCCTTCTTAATAAAATTACTAAACTTAAAACTTAACTTAAGAAATACTAGAGCAAACTACTTAAGCTTAGGTTACTAGACAAGTTTAACAGAACCTAACATAAACTTTATAGCTTCTTAGCTTTAATAGCTATTTATATAGACATTAACATAAACAAACTTCTAGACAATGCTAGTAAGGTTATATTTATAGCAGCATACTTTACTAGAAAGGCTATAAATTAGTTTAAGATATACCTTAACAAGAAAATAGAGCTAACAGAGGAACATTAGGGCGTAGAAACGTGTGCCCTATTTGCTAGCTACTAATACTTTAAAAATAAACTTAGTTTTATATTTAGAAATGTTAACGCTAAAAGGGTTATAGAGCAAAAGATTAACTATCTCTAATAGACTAAGTCTACGTTAGCATATATCTCTAAATTTAAATAATTAGCATCTAAGATTAAGTAGGACTAATTAGCCTTAATGTTATAATACTATAAAAGATTAAAGGATTTAGTCTAATATAAAATAATCTAAATAGATTATGCCTATACTCTCTCTATACTAATTAAACAAGCTATTAAAATTAACAACAGCCTATATGTTATGAATATTACTCGCTAGAGTAATATTATAAACAAGACAGCATAACAGAGTGTTACGTTTAACCTAGTCAAGCCTAACAACAGTATAAACCTAATAACAGGGGGCGACGGCCCTCTAGAGGCTAACGACCTTAGAGGGGAGGCTTGGCATAACATAGACACGTGATCTAACATCACATGTGCTAATCTATAGATCTATACTACTTAGCAGCAACAGATTAATAGATTAAGGGAGTAACGATCTATGTAATCTATGCCTCTTAGCAACAACAGATTAAATAGATTATAAAGGAATAGACTAGTATATAGAGACCTATAGATCCCCTATGTAGTTCCTTTGTAGTTAATCTTATATTCTTATATATAGGCACCTTTAACAAGTAACACTTTATTATAAACTAATTATAAGTATACTATTAGCCTACTACTTCTAACGTCTACTTTATACTATTTAGAGCATAACTACCCCTACGCTTCTCTAGCAACCCTCCCCTTAGCTAAGGCTTAGGCAAGTTACTGCCCTAGCGTTACACTTTAACTACCTAGTAGAATAATATAATAGCGTCTACTTTAAAGAGATCCTCTTCTATAAGAGAATTTAGTTTAGCTAAGTTTATAGAACAGCTTAAACAAATAAGACAAGAATAACTTAAGGCAAACAAAAAGACTTAAGAATTAGAGGAACAATTAGAGGGCCTTATAATAGCGCCCCCTAACTAGACCCTTCTTAACAAAATTACTAAACTTAAGACTTAACTTAAGAAATACTAGAGCAAACTACTTAAGCTTAGGTTACTAGACAAGTTTAACAGAACCTAACATAAACTTTATAGTTTTCTAGCCTTAATAGCTATCTACATAGACATTAACATAAACAAACTTCTAAACAACGCTAGCAAGGTTACATTTATAGCAGCATACTTTACTAGAAAGGCTATAAATTAGTTTAAAACATACCTTAACAAGAAAATAGGGCTAACAGAGAAACATTAGGGCGCAGAAACTTATGCCCTGTTTGCTAGCTACTAATACTTTAAGAATAAACTTAGTCTTATGTTTAGAGATGTTAACGCTAAAAAGGTTATAGAATAAAGAATTAACTATCTCTAATAAACTAAGTCTACGTTAGCATACACCTCTAAATTTAAACAATTAGCATCTAAGATTAAGTAGGACTAGTTAGCTCTAATGTTATAATACTATAAAGGATTAAAAGATTTAGTCTAATATAAAATAATCTAAATAGATTACGCCTATACTCTCTCTATACTAATTAAACAAGCTATTAAAATTAATAATAGCTTATACCTCTAGAACTAGGAAAAGAGAGGAAACTTTAGACATAGTTAGAAGAGGGGCAACTACTATAGACTAGAACCTATAGTCCTAAGAGCAAACTAAGAATCTAACAAAAGAAACTATTAGGGCTAATTCTAATAGAAACCTAAAGGGGACTGCTATAATTATAGTAAACTAGGACACTTTGCTAGAGAATGCTAATTACCTAAAAAAGAAGTAGATTCTAGAACAA
>MCFA01000451.1:0-15112 GCA_002105025.1 Clohesyomyces aquaticus
TAAACACGCTTTAATAGTAGAGGAGATTGCTTAGCTTTATAAGACAATTAAGGCCTAAACAAAGAGTAAACGTTATAAACAAAAGTATATATAGACTTAGGGCACGTTAATAATAGCAGAAGGAGCCCTGTTAGCTACTGCTTAGGGCGCTAGTGGGCAGGAAACTAGTGGAGAGTCCTTAAGGGGTAGTCGCACTGCAGGTGCAGCTCCGTAACAAAGACGCTATGGGCGCTACAGCAACATAGGGCATAACGCACGAACCTATGTATAGGCTGCTTCTAATACTTCTAATACTAAATAATATACTATGCTATTATACAATTTGTGGTTGTTAATATATTATGATTTATGCTGTCACAGATCGTAGATTTTGGTAGGAGTGTCTCGCTCAGTGGTGTGTCTCGCTTAGTAGTGGAAAACGTTACCTATAAATACAATTAAAAATCGAAAATCCCTAAGCCTAATTAGGCTATTAATTAAAGATAGACCCTTGCTTTAAATATAACACTATGTAACAGCGTTAGAAGCCTAGGAAAAATTATAAAACCTCTATTGTCCTAAGGGATTTTTATCTAAATTCTTAATTTACAAAGAATTCTTTAAGTGTAATCTAAGCCTATTTAATTCTATAGAAGATTATCTTAATAGAATTAAATTGCTAGCTAATTTACTTAAAACAAAGGATATTAAACTACCTAAGCAAGTTATTATTGCCTAGGTATTAAATAATCTTTTACCTTTCTATAAAGGATTTGTAACTATAGTTACATAATCCTATAGGGATAACTTATTAAGAATAAATTTAGAAAATCTATTTTCTAATTTATTAGATAAATCTTAAAGGCAAACCTCTATTAATAGTAATAAAACTAAGGTTTTATTTACTAAAAACAGAAAGCCTTTAAAAGATAGAATTGTTAAAGATTCTAAAATACAAAAATAACGTTTTTATAATAAATGTAAAATAAATACATATTTTATAAATAAATGCTAGTATTTATTTCTAGAAAATAAACCTAAATAGTTTAAAACAGCTAACGACTATAAACGGCCACCTAGCTATAGAGATAATAGCCTAGCAACAAGGCAACCGTCTAAGAATAATAAAGATTTAGCTCTATTAGCTAAAGATTATATTATAGACGATTTTAATGTTGCTAAGGAAGAAAAGGTATATTATACTATAAACAACTATTTAAATATAGAAACTAATTTTATATTAGATTCTAGAAGTACATAACATATAATTAGTAATAGAGATCTATTCTCTATACTAAATAATAATGTTACATAAATTTCCTAGGGAAATAACTCTATAATTAGTAGTATTAGCACTAGAAATATTGCTATTATATATTATTATTATTATTTAATCTATTTACTGTCTATTTTAAGCTCTAGTAGCTTATGTAGACTTTTGCTATAGGATAAAACTTATATATAGAGAAAACCTTCTATATGCTATATTTACGTTCTCCTTACTTTTTGCCTATAAGGGTACTACGTTTTTCTTTTGTCTTAACTGCCTATGTTATTATACTTGCTCTTAGTTAGAGGCTTAAGAGAGAGAGAGAGAGAGAAAGTAAGAAAATAGAAAGAGAGAAAGAGGTATTTATATAAGAGGTAGTCTAGCAGTCTTTAGTAGCGTTATGCTAGCGTTATAGTAGCGTTAGGGCAGCGTTTTCTTAAGGGTCTGTCTAGCCTAATAGTCTCTAGATCTCTTAGTATGTTACATAATTCTCTAGGGCTAAGTCCTAGGCTACTTTAAACTGTTTTAGAACTCTCTGCTTAAGTAACTATAAGGCTATTACCTTTGCTTATTCTAGGTAGCCTAAGGCATCCTTTAGCCTTTTGTTACGTAGGCGTAGTAGCAGCGCGCTTCTGTTATATCTTATATAGTAGAAGATTACGTGTTCTACTGTTTATTTATGCTATCTATAGAGGCATTCTCTAGAGATCCCTAGTACTCTATAGTGCGCTAGCTAGCAGTTAAGTCTAATTGCCTCTATGTAGAGCAGGAAGAGCGCTGTTAATTCTGCTTTTAAGAGGTTGTTATATAGCTATTAGGGGCGTTTTATCTATAGTTCTGTCTAGGTTATTTCCTTCCTTCCCCTACCTTTATGTTTCTACGCCTGTTTCTATTTAAGGTCTTATCCTTATTAGATTGCTATATAGGTGCCTGTCTATAGTTGTCTAGTCTATTAGCCATGCGTTAAGTTGCCCTTAGCGCGCTAGCGTTCTGCTTAGTATGCTTACTATTCACATACCTAGGCAATAAGGTTGTCTGCTTTTGCTTTTGTTGCTTTGCTCTGCGTAGCTAGGCGCAGCGCTGTTATATTGCTTCTCTATTATCTTAGTAACCTCTATATAGTTTATATAGTTTGCTAGACGTTCTAGTCTATAGCTCTATGTTGCTTAATTACCTATTAGAACGCTTATGTCTTAACCTAGAGAGAGAGCAGGGCTATGCCTGCTTCCTGCTTAATAGCCGCGCTTAGGGTACCTTTATATGCTCTAGTAATCTGCTTAAGACATTTCTTCTACGTTTTTAGAAGTAGCTCTATTATGCTTATAGCTATTAATCTTTTATTAAGTTGCTGTCTCTATACCTACGCTCTATATATTATTGCTAGTTATACTACTGCTATATAGATAAGTTTTAACTATTATACTAACAGGCTCTATGTTAATGCTATAATACGTGCTATTACGTTAAATAAGCTCTTGCTATTCTATGCTGCCTTTTAGGTGTGCTCTTTCTATTATAATTTTAGGTCTACCTATATGCCTAAGATCTAGATAGACTTTATGTAGAGCTCTGCCTTGTCTCTAGCAATATAAACAGTACTTGCTAGGTCCTTACGTTAGCCTTGTCTCCTAGTAAAGTGCATGAGCTAGTACTTGTCTAGGGCGAACTTGGCTCTATAGCGCTTTGCCTATGCTACGCACTTGTTATAGGCTATAGTAAGTCTTTAGCAGTTGTTTGCTACTATGTTTCCCTAGGCTACTAGCATAGTGTTGTTAACAAATCTAAATCTAAATATTATTGCTTCTTAGTTATTTAAATTCCTCTAGTAGCTCTATAATAAAGAAAAGGAATAGTATTAGAGACAAAGGGACCCTTATAGGATCCCTACGTTTACCTATATCCTCTAGCTTATGTACCTAGCAAACGTAATTTATATAGTTTGTTTGCTAAGGAAGTTCTCTATAAACTATATAGTCTATAGTAGTATGCCCTTGTTCTAGAGTATATGTAGTAGTCTAGTATATGCTAGTTGTTAAAGGCTTCTATAAGGTTAAGGCCTAGCATTAAAACTACGTATCCTTTCTAGGCTTTCTACGCTGTCTAACGACGTTAGTAAGCAGCTTAACTGCTATTATTATAGACCTCTTCTTTTAGCTACCTATTTAGTTCTAGGGTAGTAGTTAGTGTTCTTCTGCTGCCTCTACTAGGCGCTCTGCTATAATAGTTTTAACTAGCTTAGCAATTATGTTCTCTAGCGCTATAGAGCAATAGGCGTTAACTAGGGTGTAGTCTTTCTTTCCTAGTTTACGTAGTGCTACTATAATAGTGTCTTTAAGTCCCTCTAGCAGAGGGGCGCTGTTAAATAGCTTGCTAATTGCCTTTGCTAGGTTGTTGCTAATAGTATTGCTAAGCGTTTTAAGGACTTTGTTTAGTATTTTGTCTAGTCCTAGGGCTTTCTTGCTTAGGAGCTTATGTATTACGTCTTATACTTGTTGCTTTATAACTCTATAGTCTATATAGGCTATGTTTAGTTAAGGTTCTATGTCTTGCTATTTCTATTACTTCTTGTTTATAGTAGTACGTTGTTTTGCTTACGCTCTCTATAGTTCTCCTTTAAGGTTGCTAAGGTCTGCTTCCCTGCTATTAGAAAGAATTTCTTTATAAGGATAGCTGCTTTGCCTTTGCTATCCTCTACCCCTGTTTAGTTGTTACGTTTTATAGTGCTAGTAGGTGTAGGTCTATGTAGGGCCCTTTTTTATAGGCCCTGCTCTATTTTATTATGTCCTAGAGTGTTTTTTAAGGTTTTGCTGCTACTGTCTAGAGACTGCTAACAAATGTCCTCTAGCTTGCTCTGCTAGCTTGTTATATTTCCTTAGTAAGCGCTTTCCTTATGTTTTATAGGCGTTCCTCTGCCTTCTCTATGTAGTATTATATAACCTCCCTCTAGGCGCGTCTTACGTTTATAAGTAATACTATAGCTTAGGGCAACTATAACCTCTACGCGAATTTGCTAGGTCTTACCTTAGGCAGTAGGTTTCTATGCCCTGTTAGATTGCCTTTTATAAAGCTGCTAGAGGTTAATTATGCTAGTGCTAGGTGCTTTCTATAAGGTCCTTGTAGAGGTTTTTATAGTCTATCTTTATAATAGCATACTGCTGTTACGTTGCTGTTAGTTTAACTTAGCAGGCACTATAATTTATATAGAGATATAGTCCTTTGTGAGTGCCTATTTGTCTACTAGTCTATAGTGCTCTAGGCGCTGCGCGAGGTAGTACTTATAAAGGTTAAGTTAATTACAGATTGTCTTGCGCCTTGTTTCTATGTTAGTAGGCCCTTTAGGGTGCATAATTAAAGGCCTTTTAATTCTATAGCGTTTAGTAGGCGTGTTGCTGCTAGGTTGCATTATGTCTCTATGCCTCTCTATAATTAGTAGTATAGGTTAAAGTCTCTAAGGACTATAATCTAGTCTGCTATAGTCCTTATAAGTTGCTCCTATAGTTAGTTTATAATACTAAGGTTTGTTAGTTAGTTTGTTATGTTATAGGCGTTAAATATTACTATCCTCTTGTCCTTTGCTTATAGTTTAATAGCTTCTAAGTTGTCTAAGCTATACGTCCTTTTCTATGCCTTAAGGCCTAGTGCTATGCTTATTATAAAGCATGTTTTTGTCTGTTTGTTGCCTCTATATACTAGTGTATAACTAGGCAGGCAGTACGTTTGCTTTGTTTGTTTGTTCTAGGCTAGTTCTTATATAGCAAGTATATAGTGTTTTGCTAGCTCTGCTACGTTAAAGAAGGCCTTGTCTTAGTTCTGTTTGCTATGCTATAGTTATATTAGAGTATTGTTAGTACTTTTATTATTATAATAGAGTAACGTCCTCTATTTAGCTGCTATTCTTATTTAGAAGATTATAGTTTAGCTTAGGTCTAATGTCGCTTAGCGCGCTACGCGTGCTGCCTCTATAGGTTAGCCTTTCTTCTATAGTAGTTAGGTCTCTCTATTGTTTAGGTTACGTTTGCCTAGGGAAGGACTATAATTAGCCTGCTGTTTTGTTTGCCTCTATTTCTAGCTAGGTTAGACCTAATAGCTAGTTCTATCCTTAGCTTCTATATGCCTGTTCTATACTACGTAAACGCTAGGCACGCCTTTATCTGCTACGCTCTATATGTCTGTCTATAGTTAGTGTAGCATATATAGCTAGCTTTATATTATTTATATTATAGTCGCTAGCGCACTACATGCATTTTGCTGCCTTTCGTAGGCGCCCTGTTTATGTCTCTACGCGCTATATTAGTAGCATTATTTTAGTGCTAGGTTGCTGTTATAAATTCTAGCCTTAAAGTATTCTGCTCTAATAATAATTCTGCTTTAAATAATTCTCTCTTATTTAGCCTACATGTTTACCTTTATAATAAAAGAACCTTTTGTTTTTTATATATTATCTCCTTAGCGTTTTAGGGCGCGTTAGAGTTATATAGCTAACGTATTAATAAGATCTTAGTTATGCTATAGAGTTTTTATAATAATTTCTTAAGGTCTTATATAATGTTAGAGTTATCTATAGATTAGCTATTCTTAACTAGGAGAGTGTATTACATACTAGGGACCTCTACTAGGTACGCCTTCCTAAGGAGCTATATTCCCTAGGGTCTAGCGCTGCTATAACAGCGTCCTGCTAGGCTTGTAACTTAAGGCGTATGTCTATGTCTCTGCTCTTATAACAGTAGACAGCAATAGCGTTAGAGATAGCTAGTTAGATAATCTTAAGGATCTTGCTTAGGGTCTTGTTAGTTACGTTGTTAATTCTAGCCTAAATAATTAGTTTAGGGCAGCTAGCTACGTAGCCTGCGCTATAACATCTGCCTATTATTAGGTTGCTAGCAGGTTGCTGTTAGCCTTAGCTTTAGTCTCCTTTATATGTTAGAGGATCTTGTTATATGTTTTCTAGACGTAGAGCTATTTCTCTATTCCCTCTACTACCTCTTTTGCCTAGCGCGTTAACGCCTTTACTCTCTTGTTCCTTTCTCTCTATAGCCTCTAGTATTTTTGTTAGCTCTTTATAGTGTTAGAGTTACCTTGTTTTATTCTCTGTTATGTTATATAGGTAGGTAATATGTTCCTTCTGCTAACGCGTTAGCATGTTAACTATAGTATAGCAGCGCTATTACGTTGCTACACTATTTTGCTGTCGTTCCTGCTGCTTGCGTAGCTAGGGACAGTACTATAGGCGTTTTGCTTAATGAATTTATGTCGTTTTAACGCGTTTTTTAATGCTTTAAATTTTTATTCTAAGTGCTTTTGCTATTATATATAAAAATAATAAAATTATTTTAAATAATTGTTTATATATACCTACCTTTAATGTAAACTTATTTTATTAAATAGAATACTTAAAGAAGGATATAAAGCTAGTTTTAGTTAAAATCTAGTATTATATATAAAGAACTTTATAATAAGAAGCAAATTCTATTTACTATAAATAACAAAAATAATCTATTTTACTTAAATGCTAAGTAACATAAATATATAATAAGAGAAAACCTTTTATATGCTATATAGTAGGTAAAGGATTCGAAGCATTAAAAAACACGTTGAAACAATATAAATTTATTAAGCAAAACGCCTATAGTACTGTCCCTAGCTACGTAAGCAGCAAGAACAATAGCAAAATAGTATAGCAACGTAATAGCGCTACTATACTAGAGTTAACATGCTAACACGTTAGCAGGAGAAACATATTACCTACTTATATAATATAATAGAGAATAAAACAAGGTATACCTTAACACTATAAAGAGCTAATAAAAATACTAGAGCTATAGAGAGAGAAAAGAATAAGAGAGTAAAGGCGTTAACGCGCTAGGCAAGAGAGGTAGTAGAGAGAATAGAGGAACAGCTCTACGTCTAGAAAACATATAACAAGATCTCTAACACGTAAAGGAGACTAAAGCTAAGGCTAATAGCAACCTGCTAGAACCTAACAATAGGCAGATGTTATAGCGCAGGCTACGTAGCTAGCTGCCCTAAACTAATTATTTAGGCTAGAATTAATAACGTGACTAACAAGACCCTAAGCAAGATCCTTAAGATTATCTAACTAGCTATTCCTAACGCTATTGCTGTCTACTATTATAAGAGCAGAAACATAGACATACGCCTTAAGTTATAAGCCTAGCAGGACGCTGTTATAGCAGCGCTAGACCCCTAGGGAATATAGCTCCTTAGGAAGGCGTACCTAGTAGAGGTCTCTAGTATATAATACACCTTTCTAGTTAAGAATAGCTAATCTATAAATAACTCTAACATTATATAAGACTTTAAGAAATTATTATAAAGACTCTATAGCATAACTAAGATCTTATTAATATGTTAGCTATATAACCCTAACGCGCCCCTAAAACGCTAAAGAGATAATATATAAAAAACAAAAGGTTCTTTTATTATAAAGGTAAACATATAGGCTAAATAAGAGAGAATTATTTAAAGCAGAATTATTATTAGGGTAGAATACTTTAAGGCTAGAATTTATAATAGAACCTAGCACTAAAACAATGCTACTAATGTAGCGGTAAGACATAAACAGGGCGCCTACGCAAAGCAGCAAAATACATGTAGTGCGCTAGCAACTATAATATAAGATAATATAAAGCTAGCTATATATGCTATACTAACTATAGACAGACATATAGAGCGTAGCAGATAAAGGCGTGCCTAGCGTTTACGTAGTATAGAACAGGCATATAGAAGCTAAGGATAGAACTAGCTATTAGGTCTAACCTAGCTAGAAATAGAGGCGAACAAAACAGCAGGCTAATTATAGTCCTTCCCTAGGCAAACGTAACCTAAACAATAGAGAGACCTAACTACTATAGGGAAAGGCTAACCTATAGAGGCAGCACGCGTAGCGCGCTAAGCGACATTAGACCTAAGCTAAACTATAATCTTTCTAAATAAGAATAGCAGCTAAATAGAGGACGTTACTCTATTATAATAATAAAAGTACTAACAATACTCTAATATAACTATAGCATAGCAAACAGAACTAAGACAAGGCCTTTCTTTAACGTAGCAGAGCTAGCAAAACACTACATACTTGCTATATAAGAACTAGCCTAGAACAAACAAACAAAGCAAACGTACTGCCTGCCTAGTTATACACTAGTATATAGAGGCAACGAACAGACAAAAACATGCTTTATAATAAGCATAGCACTAGGCCTTAAGGCATAGAAAAGGACGTATAGCTTAGACAACTTAGAAGCTATTAAACTATAAGCAAAGGACAAGAGGATAGTAATATTTAACGCCTATAACATAACAAACTAACTAACAAACCTTAGTATTATAAACTAACTATAGAAGCAACTTATAAGGACTATAGCAGACTAGATTATAGTCCTTAGAGACTTTAACCTATACTACTAATTATAGAGAGGCATAGAGACATAATGGACCTAGCAGCAACACGCCTACTAAACGCTATAGAATTAAAAGGCCTTTAATTATGCACCCTAAAGGGCCTACTAACATAGAAACAAGGCGCAAGACAATCTATAATTAACTTAACCTTTATAAGTACTACTCTCGCGCAGCGCCTAGAGCACTATAGACTAGTAGACAAATAGGCACTTATAAAGGACTATATCTCTATATAAATTATAGTTGCCTGCTAAGTTAAACTAACAGCAACGTAACAGCAGTATGCTATTATAAAGATAGACTATAAAAACCTCTATAAGGACCTTATAGAAAGCACCTAGCACTAGCATAATTAACCTCTAGCAGCTTTATAAAAGGCAATCTAACAGGGCATAGAAACCTACTGCCTAAGGTTAAGACCTAGCAAATTCGCGTAGAGGTTATAGTTGCCCTAAGCTATAGTATTACTTATAAACGTAAGACGCGCCTAGAGGGAGGTTATATAATACTACATAGAGGAGGCAGAGGAACGCCTATAAAACATAAGGAAAGCGCTTACTAAGGAAATATAACAAGCTAGCAGAGCAAGCTAGAGGACATTTGTTAGCAGTCTCTAGACAGTAGCAGCAAAACCTTAAAAAACACTCTAGGACATAATAAAATAGAGCAGGGCCTATAAAAAAGGGCCCTACATAGACCTATACCTACTAGCACTATAAAACGTAATAACTAAACAGGGGGTAGAGGACAGCAAAGGCAAAGCAGCTATCTTTATAAAGAAATTCTTTCTAATAGCAGGGAAGTAGACCTTAGCAACCTTAAAGGAGAACTATAGAGGAGCGTAAGCAAAACAACGTACTACTATAAACAAAGAAGTAATAGAAACAGCAAGACATAGAACCTTTAACTAAACATAGCCTATATAGACTATAAAGTTATAAAGCAACAAGTATAAGACGTAATACGTAAGCTCCTAAGCAAGAAAGCCCTAGACTAGACAAAATACTAAACAAAGTCCTTAAAACGCTTAGTAATACTATTAGCAATAACCTAGCAAAGGCAATTAGCAAGCTATTTAACAGCGCCCCTCTGCTAGAGGGACTTAAAGACACTATTATAGTAGCACTACGTAAACTAGGAAAGAAAGACTACACTCTAGTAACGCCTATGCCCTATAGCGCTAGAGAACATAATTGCTAAGCTAGTTAAAACTATTATAGCAAAGCGCCTAGTAGAGGCAGCAGAAGAACACTAACTACTACCCTAGAACTAAATAGGTAGCTAAAAGAAGAGGTCTATAATAACAGCAGTTAAGCTGCTTACTAACGTGTCTAGACAGCGTAGAAAGCCTAGAAAGGATACGTAGTTTTAATGCTAGGCCTTGACCTTATAGAAGCCTTTAAAACGTAGCATATACTAGACTACTACATATACTCTAGAACAAGGGCATACTACTATAGACTATATAGTTTATAGAGGACTTCCTTAGCAAACAAACTACATAAATTACGTTTGCTAGGTATATAAGCTAGAGAATATAGTAAACGTAGGATCCTATAGAGGTCTTCTCTGTCCTAATACTGTTCCTCTTTTTTATTATAGAGCTACTAGAGGAATTTAAATAACTAGAAAGCAATAACGTATTTAGATTTAGATTTGTTAACAACACTACGCTAGTAGCCTAGGGAAACATAGCAGCAGACAACTGCTAGAGACTTACTATAGCCTATAACAAGTGCGTAGCATAGGCAAAGCGCTATAGAGCCAAGTTCGCCCTAGACAAGTACTAGCTCATGCACTTTACTAGGAGGCGAGGCTAACGCGAGGACCTAGCAAGTACTGTTTATATTGCTAGAGACAAGGCAGAGCTCTATATAAAGTCTATCTAGATCTTAGGCATATAGGTAGACCTAAAATTATAATAGAAGAGCATACCTAAAAGGCAGCATAGAACAGCAAGAGCTTATTTAACGTAATAGCGCGTATTATAGCATTAACGTAGGCCTGTTAATGTAATAGTTAAAACTTATCTATATAGCAGTAGTATAACTAGCAATAATATATAGAGCGTAGGTATAGAGACAGCAACTTAACAGAGATTAATAGCTATAAGCATAATAGAGCTACTTCTAAAAACGTAGAAGAAATGTCTTAGGCAGATTACTAGAGCATATAAAGGTACCCTAAGCGTAGCTATTAAGCAGGAAGCAGGCATAGCCCTGCTCTCCCTCTAGGTTAAGACATAAGCGTTCTAATAGGCAATTAAGCAACATAGAGCTATAGACTAGAACGTCTAGCAAACTATATAAACTATATAGAGGTTACTAAGACAATAGGGAAGCAATATAACAGCGCACGCCTAGCTACGTAGAGCAAAGCAACAAAAGCAAAAGCAGACAACCTTATTGCCTAGGTACGTGAATAGCAAGCACACTAAGCAGAACGCTAGCGCGCTAAGGGCAACTTAACGCGTGGCTAATAGACTAGACAACTATAGACAGGCACCTACATAGCAATCTAACAGGACAAGACCTTAAATAGAAACAGGCTTAGAAACATAAAGGAGGGAAAGAAGGAAACAACCTAGACAGAACTATAGACAAAACGCCCTAACAGCTATATAACAACCTCTTAAAAGCAGAATTAACAGCGCTCTTCCTGCTCTAATAGAGGCAATTAGACTTAACTGCTAGCTAGCGCACTATAGGGTACTAGGGATCTCTAGAGAATGCCTCTATAGATAGCATAAACAAACAGTTAAACACGTAATCTTCTACTATATAAGATATAACAAGAGCGCGCTGCTACTACGCCTACGTAACAAAAGGCTAAAGGATGCCCTAGGCTACCTAGAATAAGCAAAGGCAACAGCCTTATAGTTACTTAAGCAGAGAGTTCTAAAACAGTTTAAAGTAGCCTAGGACTTAGCCCTAGAGAATTATGTAACATACTAAGAGATCTAGGGACTATTAGGCTAGATAGACTCTTAAAAAACGCTGCCCTAACGCTACTACAACGCTAGCGTAACGCTACTAAAAACTGCTAGACTACCCCTTATATAAATACCTCTCCTTCTCTTTCTATTTTCTTACTCTCTCTCTCTCTCTCTCTTAAGCCCCTTACTAAGGGCAAGTGTAACAACATAGGCAGTTAAGACAAAAAGAAAACGTAGTACCTTTATAGGCAAAAAGTAAGGGGAACGTAAATATAGCATATAGAAGGTTTTCTCTATATATAAGTTTTATTCTATAGCAAAAGTCTACATAAGCTACTAGAGCTTAAAATAGACAGTAAATAGATTAAATAATAATAATAACTTAAATGCTAAAATAGATTAAAAACCTACTAGTTTATATATAATTCATGATAATAGACTAATTAATCTGTTAAATTTATGGCATAAAAGATTAGGCTATAAGAATATTAGTATTATTAGTTAATTATTAAATATTAAAATACCTAAAGAATATAGATTTAGCTATGAAATCTGCCTAAAAGCTAAATTAACAAATAAAAGAAATAAGGAATTAACTCCTAAGCCAAATAACTATTTAGATAAAATAGTTATAGATATTTATAGACCACTTAGCCTAGAATCTAAATTAGGCAAATATATTATATTTTTTCTAGATGCTAAAACTAGGTATTTAGACTATAAAATAATATTTTTAAAATTAGAAGCTTTTTAAGCCTTTAAAGAATTTAAAGCTAAAGCTAAAAACAATAATAACAATTATACTATTAAAATAATAGGAACAGATAATAGAGGAGAATTTGCTAACTATAAATTTACCAAATTAACTAACAATTCTAGTATAATACATCAATTCTCTAGTCTATATACGCTAGAACAAAATAGGTTAATTAAAAGAATTAATAGAACTATTATAGAAACAGTTAGAGCTTTATTATATAATAGTAATTTACTATTATATTTTTAGGATAAAGCAGTGAATACTGCTGTTTATCTATATAATATTACACCTCATAGTTCTATTAACTATATTAGCCTACATAAGGCACTATATAATACTAAACCTAATTTTAAACAAATTAAAATTTGGGGCTCTATAGCTTATTATAAAAATAAGCAAACTGGGTTAAAGAAATTAGAACCTAGAGCAAACAAAGCTATACTACTAGGTTTTGATCATAATAATAGTTATAAACTATTAGATTTAGAATTAAATAAAATAACCTATTCTAGAGATATAGTTATATTAGAAAATTAATTTTATAACTTTAAAATAAAGAAAATTAAAAAAAAAATTTCTAAAGTTCCTAATTTATCTAATTAAACAATATAATTAGAAATTAACAAAAAACAAAAAGTAGAATATAAAAATACTACTAATAAAAGAATTAAATATTCTAATATATTAGAAAAAGACAGCCCTACATAAGTCTTTGATTTTTCTAATAACAATACTATTGCTAGTAGTAATAGCAATGCTACTCATAGTAGTAATAGCAATACTACTCCTAGTAGTAATAGCAATGCTACTCATAGTAGTAATAGCAATGCTACTCATAGTAGTAATAGCAATGCTACTCATAGTAGTAATAGCAACACTATTCATAGTAGCAATAGCAGTAATAACAATATTACTAATAGTAATATTAATAATACTATTAACAATAGTACACAAAGCTCAAATACTATAGAAGACCTAGGAAGTCTAGATAAGCTATCACTAGTTATTAATGTACAAGAACCTAATAACTATTTAGAAGCAATAAATAGCTCTAAAAAAGATTATTAGTTACAAGCAATGAAAAAGGAATTGACTAATTAAATAAGCAAAATACCTGGACCTTAACTAAAATACCTAAAAATAAATCTATTCTAAAAGGTAGATAGGTATGTAAAGAAAAAACAGATGAAAATAACAATCTAGTTAAATATAAAGCTAGATAGGTTGCTAAAGGCTATACACAAACTTATGGCGTAGACTATTTACAGACCTTTACAAATACAATTAAAATAGGCTTAATAAGACTATTATTATTTTTTGCAGCCTCTACAAATTTAGAAATTAAACATTTTGATTTTAAAAACGCCTTTGTAAATGCTCCTATAAATAAAGAAATCTATATAGAACAACCTATAGGCTTTAATAATAATAAAGATTAAGTTTGTAAATTAAATAAAGCCCTATATGGATTAAAATAATCTCCTAGAGCTTAGTTTTAATTTATTAATAAGAAACTAAATAAATTAGATTTTTATCCTATTAAAACAGAACAATGTATTTTTATTAATACTATATTAAATATCTATATAATTGTCTATATAGATAATTTATTAGTTATTAGAGCTAATATAGACACATAAATCTAGTTAAAAGAAATTTATAAAAAGATTTAGAATTAGAAGATCTAGGAGATATTAAATATTTTCTAGGAATAGAAATTAATAGAAATAGAGAAAAGCGCTCTATAAGTTTAAAGCAAACTAAATATATTAAAGCAATACTAAAAAGATTTAATAAAGAAAACTTAAATCCTGTATCTACACCTAGCAAACTAGGTATTAGATTAAGCAAAAATTTAAATCAAGCTTCTTTAGAAGAAATAAATCTATATTAGCAAGAAATAGAAAGCTTAATATATTTAGCTACACATACAAGACTAGATATAGCTTTTGCAGTATATAACTGCGCTAGTTTATGAGTAACCCTAATAAATCTCACTATACTGCTATAAACAGAATATTTAAATACTTAATATTTACATTAAATATAGGTCTTTATTTCTATAATGAATATCCTAATCTACTAGGATTTGCAGATGCAGATTAGGGGGGTGATATAGTCACAAGAAAAAGCACTACTGGCTATATATTTCTATATGGAAAAACACTAATTAGCGAGTCTTCTAAATTACAAAAATCTATTGCTTTATCTAGCTATAAAGCAGAATACATGGCTTTAAAAGAAGCAATAAAAGAGTATATTTACTTAATTAATGTATTTAAAGAATTAAATATTTAAACAAATAAAAAAAACACTATTTATTTATAGATAGTAAACCTGCTATAGATTTAGCAAATAATCTAGAACATTATTTAAAAACAAAACATATTAATATATAATATTACTTTGTTAGAGAAAAAGTACTAGATAAAACTATTAAATTAGACTATATTAGTACTAAGAATCAAATAGCAGATGTTCTAACAAAACTATTAAATTTAAACATATTTAATAATATATTTAACAATCTACAACTAGTAATATATACCTTATATAGATTAGGGGGTTGTATTAAAAACATATAACATTAATCTATATAAGCTATTACTATTACTATCTATTAAATAGATAGCACTATTAAATAGACAACTTAAAACTATGCAGAAATTAGGTTAAAACGAAGCTCTAGCTCGTAAAACAGAGCGTCTCGAGCTTAAAACAGAATAAGTTTCAAATAGTACTATACCTG
>MCFA01000452.1:0-15100 GCA_002105025.1 Clohesyomyces aquaticus
ACTTCCAAGATCGTTGGAACCTGGCCCTGCATAATGCTTGGTTCGACCCCGAACCCCGCATCGCAGACAATATCCTGGGAGAGGATCCACCTGACCTTTTATACAATTTGCTCGAAGAGGAGAGCATGGTGTTTACGATGAAGAATTGGCGGAATTGGGATGTTGAGGAAGTGGCGAGGTTAAGGGCGAGGGAGGCCGCTTGGGAGTGCCTTTATGATGGACGGGAATATAGATTGAACAACGTGATACCGTGGAAGGAGAGGAGGAAGACGTGGAGAACCGAGACTGAGGCGGCTGGGGTGGTGTTTGAAGAGAGGTTGGAGAAGATGTTGAGAGAGTGGAGGAGAGTGGGGTGGCGGGGGCGGGTGCTTGGGGGGTGGGAGTGTCCGGGGGCGTGATGGGGTTGAGGTATATGGCCTTCGCCCTCTCTAATTAGTAGTACCTACACGAGTCTTAGGAAGTCGTTTAGAACGGGCCGTGTTTCCGTTCTAGCCATCTAATCTTCCAGGTATCAAACGCCATGAGTAACCCTTCACCCATCCAGCCCAAGTCCGCTCAAATACCAACCTCCACCACCCAGCGCTTTGAGTCCCGGCACGCCCTCTCAACCCCTCAACTCTCAATGGCCTTCTGCAACCCCTTCTCAGCCACCAACTCCTTCTCAGCACTCTCAATCACGCCCCTCAAATGCCTCGCACACTTTTCTAACTCCATCTGCTCCTCCTCATCCAGCACAATCGGCATACTCTGAATAATCCCCTTGCGTCCCAAGACCGCTGGCATACTCAAACAACATCCCAGTTCTGGTTGGTAGAATGAGATTGGTCGTACAGTGCGCTGGTCGAAGAGGATGTATTTGCAGATGCTGGCTGCCATGTTACCGATGCCGTAGGCGGTGCAACCTTTTGCTGCTATGATGGCTGTGCGGGGGTGTTAGTACGAAATCTTTGAACATAACGGGAACGGGGTCCATACCGGCTGCGGCACCGCGTGTGTGCGTTGCGATTTCCTCCTTGAACTCGGGGGTGATTCCGTTGGGAAGTGCGAGACGGAGGGGCGCGGTGCCGATCAAAATCGAGGACCATGCTATCTACACCTTTATCAATGCCCATTCAAACCAAGGTTCCGTAACTTCGCGCTCATGACATGACATACAAATTGGCTATCCCCATGTTCACCCAGAACATACGCATCGATGCTATTCGGACTAACTTCAGTCTTCTGCGCAAGGACTCCTCGTAGTCTTCCGGAATCGAGAGTCGTGCCTGTGCCGATGACTTGGCTGGCAGGGAGACCGGAGAGCCGTTGGGCGAAGTAGGTTAGGATGTCGACGGGGTTGGCGACGAGGAGGAGGATGGTGTCCGGATTGATGGGGGACATGGATGAGAAGATTGAGGAGAGGATGTAGAGGTTTCGCGATAGGAGGGAGAGGCGGGATTCGCCTGGGAGGGTTAGATACGAGGAGATTGGGGGAGGGAGTGAGGATGAGGGCGGCAGAAGAAGATATCGAAATAACAGTTGAAAGATCGAAAGAATGGAGGCCAAAGAACGAGGAATAGGATGGGACGATGAAAGACCCAGAGAAAAGGACATATCAGAACCACCCAATCTTCACCTACCAATCTTCTGTTTCGCCCCGGCCGTAATAACCACAATATCCGCCTGTCCCGCATCCTTATGCGTTCCTGCCCTAACCTTTGTCCCCGTGTTCCCTCGATACGTAGCATCATTCAGATCCCTTACCTGCGCTTCCAACAACGCCGTCTTGGGATCCACGAGGATAACCTCGCTGCAAATTGGATTCAGAATCAGCGTGTACGCGAGCGTGGAGCCGACGTCGCCGCATCCCAGAATCGCGATCGACGTCTTGAGGCGCTGATGGTGTGTCATTTCGATCGGAAACGTGACCGTGACTTTGGAATTGCGTCGACGGAGTTCGGCTGTGAAGGGGTAGGCGGTGGTGGGCGATGATGGGGGTTCAGCCATGTTGGTGGACCGTGCGTGTGGGTGGGTGTTGCACAAATCAGGGAAGTTGGAATGGAGAAAGTTCTTGGGCGAAGGTGAAAATGGCTGAATAATTGAGAGAAAAGGCAGATGTAAGGAATATCACAGATTTAGCCAGAAAAGTGATGTAGTGAAATGATATGGCATTTAGAGGGCTATATATTCACCCAAGATTACCATGGCGGTGTCCTGAGGAGGCAAACACCTCAGCCTCCGTGCCAAGAAGTGGCACAAACAACCCACCATCGCATGACCGTCAGGTCGGATGCGCCCGTGCAGTCTGCGCCCGTGACAGCGTGAAGTCCATGGTGAAGACACATGGCCGTTCAGGTCGCTCTCATCCGCCGGACATGAATCCCAAGAAGGCTGAGACGCGTGATGCCACGTACGAGACTCCCTTGCAGTCTCACCGCTCCAAAAGCCACATATTGAATCCCAAGTCGTACTTCTTGCACATGCAAACCGAGGGTCGATTGAAGACCATGAAGTGACGCCCGGGTATTCAACCTACAAGATACCGGGCGTTGTTTGTCCCAACCTACTTGGGGTTTGCGGAGGGCTGAATGGAGACTCCATGATGTCGCCCCACGTCGAAAGTTGAGGATTGCACGCGACAGAACCCGTCGGCCTGGAATTCCTCCAAGGCTTGCATCGAGATCAACTCGCGTTTGCCCATCGCGGCGATCTTGTCCAAGAGGTTATCATGGAATTGATCGGCAGACTCCTTCTGAGCATTGAGAGTAGCGATATGTTGACCGAGTCGCTGGAGTTTCTCCAAGTCGTGATCGTGAGTCTTCTGGAGAGCCTCAAGTTGGAGTTGAAAGTGAGCACGGGCGTCTTCGACAGCCCTGAATTGGGTCTTGAACTGTTCAAAAGCTTCCTCGGTAATCTTCTTGTTTCAGGCCAGCTCGATCTTAGCAGCCTCGCAGCGGGATTTCTCGAGATCAGCCGCCTTCTTCAAGTCGTGCTTATCTCGAATGAGCTGGTTAATCTTGAAGTGCGACAGGAATTGGGCCTTCAGGTAACCATCGTACATGGCGGTCATGAGAGTACAGATGGACTGCTTGAAGGGGGTGAGATCGGCATTTCGGAGCTGGAAAACCATGTCGTGGGCAGCGAGGCGCTCGTTGATGGTGTCTACAAGCGTATCCACAACTGGGTGGACGCCCTGGCAGTATTGCGCGATCGGGTGGAGATCGCATCCGATCGTGGTGACGGACACGCTGCCCATGCCGGCATCGCTGGAGTCGGAGTTGGCTGGTGAGGCAGATCGAACGGCAGTGTCATCGGAAGATGCCTGGCGACCACGACCGAAGCGAAGATTGTAGTTGCGCACGGAGCCTGGGGAACGTGAGGTTTTGGCTGGCGCCATTTTCTCGACAGCTGGAATCGTTAGCCTGGAGTGTTATGGTGTGTGGATAACTACGCATCTTACACATTCAATGTGGACTGGTCTTTGAAGTAGTACAGTGGAGTGGGCCGGAGATCGGTTGCTATCAAGTGTGTTTGTAATTGGTACGGGCTTATGTTGGCATGAAGCCCGCGTCTAGGTGCGGCAGCTGCTTGAACCTACGTCGATACAGTATCTCCTGTATTTCTCGTTGGCGGGTGGTGGGGTTGAGCGAGGACCTAAGCCGATTTCGTGGACAGTAGGTGCAATGCTGAGGTAGAAGAGGGTTGGAGCACAGGTGCGGACGGATTTATATACACTAAAGGGGAAGGGCCCGACCTGGGGGCTGTGACTCAGCTGATATTTGGCCATGTCGTGAGTAAGGGGCGGCAGTCGTAGGCTGTGGCTGGTACGTATTTGAATGGTTCTGGATCGAGAGAAATGCCCCTGAGGAGTCCGAATCATCAAGCAAGCCTGCCTTCACAGACATAAATACAGCATGTAGTACTTGGTAGTGATACGGTGGAGCATTCACACGGACCATAGGCTGACCGGGCTAAAAGAGTCTCGTCAACCCTGTCCGTTCCACTACCAAATTCCACACGCTGTACGCCAGTCATAGGGCTCGACTAAATCCATTAGCACGAGTCTACCACCGGTTCTGTAAATCGTCCTCCAATGGCTCCATCTCTTTCTGTAGCCTCGCTGCCACCTCATCCGCCTCTTTCCAGACTCGTAGGAGATTGCGCCCAACAATCTTGGCAACGTCCGCATCACTGACGCCCTGTTGAAGAAGCTCTGCGACCAGGTCGGGGAATTTAGAGACGTCCTCTAGTCCCACGGGAGTTGAATCAATCCCGTCATAGTCGGTGCCAATGCCGACGTAATCGTATCCGATAAGCTCTCCGACATGCCTGATATGACGAACCACTTGGTTGAGTGTCGCATTAGGACGATACACGTCCGGTAGTTCAGATGGCGAACTACTTGGGGTACATGAGATGAAACCGGGACTGAAGTTGATCATGACGAGAGAGTTCCTCTGCTTCACGTATTGGAGAATGTCGTCTGGTACGTTCCGAGGATGCGGGCATATGGAGTAGGCCGAGCTGTGACTGAAGATGGGAGGTGCAAGACTACCCTTCCAATCACCCTTGCCATTGCCAACGAGGACGTCTTTCATCGTTTCCTTGCTCACATGAGCGAGATCGACCAGCATTCCCATTCTGTTCATCTCTTTTACTAGCTCGCGGCCGGCCGGGCTTAGTCCGTGCCAGTATGGCTTAGCTACCTTTGGCTGGAAGTTGTCACCGGACTCGCACGCCGCATCTGCGTACTTGTTGTGGCAATTCCACGTCAGAGTAGCGTATCGAACGCCTAATTGGTGATACAAGCGTAACGTTGAGATCGAGTTCCCTATCTGATGGAGGCCTTCAATTCCCGCAGGAGAGATGAGTCGACCACTTTTAAACGCTGTCAGAGCTTCGGAGCTATCTGTGGCTGGGGTGAAGTATTTGGGATAGCTCTGACCGAGACGCTTGTACAAATCAAGTTGATCCAGGGTAAGTCGCACAACTGCACAACTCAGTCTCAACTCGCTAAATTTACCGCATACCAGACACTAGGGTTCGGCCGACTTACTAGTTGAGTATCTGTCAGTTGAAAAATCGGTCCCATTCCCTGTCGGGCATGGCATGAAAGCGCTCCAGAATGCACCGCCCTGTTTCCCTTGGTCCAGTCGGGGAAGATCAACATGCTGAGCCATACCTCCATGCTCGAACTTTTCCTTGAAATCAGCACTGTAGATATGGTTCATATACTTGGATCTGAGAAAGATCATCAAGTCGTTGTGTCCATCTGAGGCTACTTTAGTTTGTGTCCGATCCGATATACGATAAGATCTAACCAATCAACGGATTCTCGCTGAGAATCTTGCTGGCCCGTTGCTCAACGGTGAGTTGATGATGGAACGGAGATTCGCATTGGAAGCGCCAGAGAAGTAGGATGATGGCGCATAGCGAGGTGATGATGTACCATCTGCAACTGATAGTAGTGCTCGTTCTGGGTGTTTCGAGATGGGAATCTACGGACAATGCATGCTTCCCAGCAATTGGGATTCCAGCTTTGGTCTCCATCGTAGTAATGAAGGAGAAGAGTGATGCACAGAGTGCGACGGAGAGGTGATCTCGACCTTGATGTGCCCAATCACGCCAATTACCAAGCAGGCTTGGCAGCGACGCATCATGGATCGGGGCCGGACTAAACTCTCCGGATGCCGCTCTCTCTGAACAATTCCATCCTCAGGCTCAAAATCCTGGAATTACAGAGTTTGTCAAGCCAAGTGGAATACTGCAACATGGCCTTGATTTCGGCATACACCATCATCCGCGCCCTGTCGTTCTTCCACATGGCGCTAGCTTACTTCTTTCTCACCAGCCCAAAACTCATCGCGGATCAGAATGTCGTCTTTCTTCTGGGGGAGTCAATGCAGCTCGTATGTGGCCCTCTGATTCCACAGTGTCTATAGACGGAGTGTGGCTGACAGCTTTGCAGCCCACACCAAGAGAATTCAACAAGCCCTCCGCCGCTACAGCCTTCATCGCCGTGCTCTTCGCCTTCCTGGCCATAACTGATCTTACCGCGCTCTCCCTATCCGAAGAATTCGGCGAAGCGTACTGGGGCACGCAGACTCCCGTCCGGCTGTCCTTTCTGTTCGCCGTCACGGGCTATACCTACATGTTCAAGGAGGGAGGAATGTTTGCGAAGCGAACAGCGGGACACAGTATTGCGTCCGGAGGTGACCTAAAGAACAGCATTGTCTTTACATGGGGCTTCTTGGAGCTCGCGTGCTGGTTTTGGGTCTTTGTAAACCTCCGAGACGAGCGGCGACAGAGGGCGATGCGGTTGATAGAGAAGCGGAAGGCAGAGAACGACTCTCTGTAGAATGGTCCGATGCTAGCGGTGTGTTTTCGTAATACCTAGCTTATGGGTGGGTAAATAGTCACGTGCGATACAGACTTGAGGGCAATGCCACAATGGACCCGTCGCGATTGGTCTTAGCGGTACATCACAAGTAGAAAGGACATCGAGATAGACACCGGAATATAAAAGCCCCGGAGGCAATTGGCGTATTTCCGAGGTCCCATCGGCACCCTGTGTGAATTTATCGTCGACTCCTCTGTCAACCTTGAACCTTCAACCCAACTCCGATTTGCGCACGGACCATGTAGCTCTCCGCAGCACCTCCGCGTCTCGTATTATTGAAACCTCTGCACTCTCCAATTTACCCGGATCAGGACGAGATAATGTCCTTCTTCAGTCGCCTACGCACTCCAGTATACCAGAACACCGGCTCAACAGCTCGCGACCACCTCGCCTCGGAACGGACATACCTCTCATGGCTTCGTACCGGCCTCGGTTTCATCGCCCTCGGCATAGCAATTGAGCGCTTCAATCAGCTTGACCTCGTCCAGCTCCTGTCACCCACAGGCCCCTCGCCGAGCCCGTCGGCGCATCAAAATAATGATGGCCACCATAAGAAGAAGGAACATTTGCTCGTAGGCGCCCTTCTAGGCACCGGTGGTGGAAGCATTGTGTACGGCACAACGCGGTACTTCTCCAACATGACAATGCTAGAGAGGGGACTATTCAAACCGGCATACTTCGGGGCCGCTGGGTTGAGCATATGCGTTGCTGGTCTGGCTGGGGCTGTGTATGTGGAGGCTTTTAGGGAGAGGAGGAAGAGTCGGTAATTACCATCCGTGAATGATACCGACCCTTTTGCTGCAGACCTCGGTCCCTGCGCATTTTCCCTCTCCACTCTAAACAAGACAAGACACCATCTGTATTTCTAGTTTGTATTGTTCCCAATGGCTGCCAGTTATGCCGATTTTTGCTTCTTTCCGTCTCTCGTCATCATCACACCAGACTAAGGGTCGGTTCCCCAACGACCCCGAGGGGCCTGACCACACCACCGAAACACATCCCAAAGACGTTGCCAACAATGCCCAATGGAACGAAGTCGGATTACCGGCCGTGCCGGCCAGGCTGGCGATTCGGAACTCGGGACTTTACTGTCGGAACAGGGAGAAACTGAAAAGATGGCTGCCGCGCGTGCTTGCTGCGACAAACTCTCAACTGAACAAGATCCCTCCGCGCTACAGCATCATCACCACTCCCAACAATGTCCTCAGCCCCCTCCCCCCCCTAAAAGTCATCATCCTCGGCGGCGGCATCGCCGGCCTCACAACCGCCCTCGCCCTGACAAAACACTCCCCCCCCACCTTCCCCACCCCACTCATAACCATCTACGAGCTCCGCCCTGCACCCGCCACCATCGGCGGCGCCGTAAACCTGACTCCCAACGCCCTCCGCCTCCTCCACCACCTCGGCGCGCTGCAAGAAATCCGTTCCCGAAACTACGGCGCCGACTGCGACGCCATCGAAGTCTTCGACCTGTATACCGGCTCAAAGTTAGCAGAGAGCAGTTTCGCAGGTGCAGACGGAAGGGGATTAGGTAGCCCGCCGTTTGCTGCGCTGAGGATTACGAGGGGTGAAGCGCTGAAGGGCGTGCTTGCTGCGATGGAGAAGCATGACAATATCCATCTCGTTTGTGGGAGGAAGACTGTAGAGTTCAAAGAAGATGATTCCGGTGTCGAAATCAGCTTCGCAGATGGCGGGAGTGATGACGCGGATATACTTATCGGATGCGATGGCATCCACTCCGTCACTCGCCTCAAGCACGTCGAGCCCGAGCGGAAAGCCGTGTATTCTGGCATCTGCAATGCGTTCGGGTTCGCGGAACGACGGAAGACTAAACACGGCGATGAATACGAATGCACCCCTTTCCGCGTCTCGGGGATGAACTTTGGCCGTCGCGGTATCTTACTCACATCCTTCCATAACCCGGCGCAGGACTCTGTGTATGTGGGTGCGCTGATGCAGGTCCCTGAGATCGAGTCAAGAGATGGCTGGAAAGCGGCTGGTGGCGATGCGGAGAAGATAAGACGGGATATGATGGAGCGGTATGGGAAGGATGCGAAGGTACCGCTTATCAGACACTTGATTGAGGATGTTCAGGGTTTGTTTCTTTGGCCCGTGTTCACGCTGAGTGCGGGCGGGAAATGGGCGACGGAGAAGGTGGTCTTGATAGGCGACTCGGCGCATGCGATGCCGCCGCAGGGGGAGAGCACGGGGATTGTGTTTGAGGATGGGGTGTTGCTTGCAAGGTGTATAGGGAGGTGGATGGAGAAGAAGACCGAGAGTGAGGCGCCGGTGAAAGAGGCATTTGACGCGTATGAGAAGTTGAGGAGAGAGAGGATCGATATTGCGTATAAGGAGAGTCAGACGGTGTTGAGTACGGTGAAGGATGCAGGGTGGTTGGGACATAAGATTAAGACGAATGTGATTCCGTGGTATTTGTGGTGGACGAGGGGCTATAGGGAGGAGCATTTTAAGGAGGATGTCACGACGAGGGATCTGGGTTATTGATGAGAAATGGTTTGATAAGAAAATACTGAGTCTATTCCTTAACGCCTCAAATGTGGAAATGTGACAGAAGCAGTCTGTGCCATGATCGGTCGCCCGGAAAAGCTGACCGAGAGACAAAGCAAAAATACTCCATCCTGCTCCATCCAACCCCTATGGTCTCTCAATGCCTTCCATTCGACGCCGTAATCTCACTTGGCACCTCTCCCTTCCCCTTCCTCAACCCCTCCTCCACCCACCCAAACTCCTCCCTCCACTTAGCAAGCATCTCAACAGTGACATTGCTCCCCCCACAAAGCACAATAACCACAATCTCCTCCTTCCCAAGCTTCCTCCCCATAATCTTCTCCAACTTCCCATCATAGCAGACGCTCGCATTGATCCCGCAAGCCAATTCCACCATAACTTTCTCGTCATCCGCCAACCTCCAACACCCCATCGCCGCCTCCGCATCCGGCAACACGACGCTCTTAACGCGTCCGCCCTGTCTGAGCGAATAGTCAAGCGTCTGCTGTGTCACGCGAACCGCACCCAGACTCGTTGCCTGCGAAGTGATACCAGGTAAAGTGACGAGCTTCCCAGCGGAGATGCTCTGGTGCAAGGAATCCGCGCCTTCGGTCTCGAGGGCGAGGAGGGTGGTGGAGGTGTTGCCGAGGTCGTCGAGAGCTTGACAGACGCCGTTGAAGAGACCGCCGCCGCCGACGGAGCAGATTACGACAGAGGGGTCTTGAGTGGTTGGGAGCTGTGCGGCAATCTCATGCATGACGGTGCTGTTGCCGGTCCAGATGTCGGGGTGGTCGAAGGGAGGTGCGTAGATGGCTGAGGAGCCGGCCTGGGTTGAAGGTTAGAATGTGTCATTCTAGAAATACAGCATGTGGTACTTGGTAGTGGTACGGCAAGAGCATGTACGCGGATCACAGGGTTGCCAGTTTAAAGAGACTGGACGGCCCTGTACGTTCCACTGCTAAATTCCACATGCTGTAGAAGGGGCGGTCCCATTGCTTTGGACTCCACAAAATTGACGTGGGTCGGCGATTGAACCCAACTCTGATGGACGGGATACCATGAGGCAATAGAGCACTGTAACTCACCTCCTTCATAACCTCCTTCCTCAAATACGCGTCCGCATCCTGCCAAGTCGGTCCATGCTGGATGACTTCATGCGCACCAGCAGCCTTGAGCTTCGAAATCATCAAAGGCTTCGTGGAAAGTGGGACCACAACGGTGCACGGAAGCCCAAGCGTCCGAGAAGCGTGGACAGCAGCTAGACCTGCATTGCCGCCGCTGGAGGAGAAGATGTGCGGTTGACGAGCATGGCGATCAGGGAGCTCTGATAGACGATGGAGGATGTAGTTGCCGATGCCTCTTTGGGAAAGTCAGCAAGGAACACTCGGGATGGCAAACAACAGAGGAATTGGCTTACCGAGACTTGAATGATCCAGAGGGCTGGAGGTTCTCGAGCTTGAGGAAGACTCTGCTTCTACGGTTTAGAAATGCTTATCCAATGTGCTACGAACTTGTTGAAAGGAAGGGATGGCGATGGCGGCGGACGCTTGCCAATTAAGAGAGTGGGGTAAGACCGTACCATCCAGCAGCCTGAGACAGAGCATAAGACTCCTTCAGCGGAGTCTCAATCCATGGCTGTTGTTGCTCCCTCGAGGAGATGAGAGTTTCCTTGACCGTCATGATAAATATCGCTTCGAAATATTTCTCGAGTAATGTATCACCGAAATCCAGCCGCGAAAAGAAGGAGGTGGGCCGCAAATAAGTAGTACTGCACCAAAAACCAGGTGACGGAGGGGTACGTAGTATTGATTACCCTATAAGTACTTGGCTGATGGATGGTTTACCCTGAATGACACAAGTCAAGTCACGAACTGTGATTGAGAAGCCAGATAACGGCTATTCACGGGTGGGCGCCGGTGGGCGCTCGACGGGGCTTTTAAGCTTTGGATTCGATGGTTCTGCTGCCTGCGACCGCCCTCCAGTAGTTGGGTATCTGGCTTGGCGCGCCCTGTGGAATGACACACAATTCTCTGTATTTCTAAAAGGTCGAAGCACCGTTGACCTACGAAGGAGCTCGTATATTTTAATGGATATAATGGCTAGATGGTCGCTATCATAGGTAATGTTAAGCAGAGGGCACTATCCTAATTCTATCCAAATCACCATTACAACAGTCCTCTGAATAGCTTGTTGTTACTTTGTTGTTACTCTTTTTAACCAGCTAGACCAACAAGAACGAGTTGTAAGGTTGAGGCCGAGGGCTAAAGATATTCCTCAAAAGGTACGAGCTCCTTCGTCGTATGTAGGAACATGACAAACGCCCGCCCGGGTATCAATGCAATTTCGCCTTCGAGCCTCAGAAGCCCTCACGCTATCTGTTGCGCCGCCGGAGACGAGTCGAGCAACCCCTTGCGGTAGTTCCAGTAATGCGCCCGGATGGGGTCGTACTTGACTGCCAAGAGATCCAATGCCTTCCTCGCCTCGTCTTTCTTGTCCTCGTCCTGGGTGTAAATATCAGCCAGAAGGTCCAGGGCGTGGCTCGAGAAGACCTTGTCCGGCTCGTCCAGGTCTGCGAATTCCAGCACAAAGTCTTTCAGGCTCGAAGCGGGGAGCTGGGCGCGACGGACAACACCACCGAGGTAATTCCAGGGGCTCTGGTTCTGGGGTGCTTTGCGGATGGCGGCTTTGGCGTACTGTATTTCCCGGTCGACGATGCTCTCCTCCAGAGCCTGTCCACCCTTCCGCCCGACGACGAGAAACCAGCGGTGGTTCCATGCCGAGTTGTTCCTCGCGTCGGCCTCGATCATGCTCTCGGTCCAGGCCAACTCGGCCTCGTCGAACAGGTCGAAGCGCTTGACCAGCCACTGGCGATAGCTCCAGACGTGATAGTTCTTGGAGTCTTGCTCGAGCATGGTGGATATGAACGGGCCCTCGCCCTCGGGAGAGCCGAGCTTGTCGATGATGGTCTGCCGGTGGTGCCAGATCTGGTAGTTTTTGAGGTGCTGGAGGGCGGTGGGGTTCAGCCACGAGATCTCGTCGGCGAGATTGGCGCCGATCTGGTCGAGGACTTTCGCACGGTAGAGCCTGAGCGCGAGGGTCAGCAGCCACGCCCGGCGACTGGACGATGAGGGGAGGAGCGCTTACCAGACAGTATAGTGCGCCGGATTTAGGCTGATGATGTGCTCGGTCAGCCCCAGCACTCTCTGGCTGTATTCGTTGGCGGCCATGACGGCGCGCAGGTAGCCCATGGCCTCGCTGTACTCTTCTGCATACGCGATGGCCGCGAGCGGGTGTGGCCCGCCATCCTCCTGCGGGACGGGCGTCACGTCGGCCCAGGTCGGGTTGGCGCCGTAGAGGATCGGCATCGCGTGTTCCGTGGATGGGGACAGCAGACGGCGAGTTCGGGGGGGGGGGTGGGGTGGCACGGGTGGATTGCAAAGACGGGCTGCAACCGCTCCGAGCAGCTCGACATGGCGGGCGCTCTTGTGGGGTTAAAGTACTTCGCCGTGCGCGGGCGTGGTGGGCTGGAGCTGCCCACTTCGGGCCTAGCTGGGGCGGCGGACCGTGAACGGCGTGAACAATGCTAACCGTGCACGAGCTAACTACCACATACTGTACTGTGTACTCCGTAACTGTGCTGTGGTACTATATAAGCCCCAGAGATTATCATGCAGTTCAATATCCTCCTCCTGCCCTCCTCGGTGCTCTCGTGCGAGTGGAGCATGTCAGCATGGGCTGTCCTACATGTGGGAAATGTGCGAACGAGCGGGACCACCCCGCTGGTAAGATACGGCCCCGGAGTTAGTCCTTACCTGCGCGCTGTACCTGTACGACGACATGTAGGATCCGCTCGTCGAGAGCCCCGGAGGACTCATATATAGCCTCGAGGCGTTGATAGTGCCACATACCACATCGGATTTATTGCTTTGCCTTCCTCTTTACTTACATACATTTGGTGCATATCCACTCTGGAGTCACATACAGCGCCCCATCCGTCCCCATACCGCATACAATCCCCTCCACCATGCCATCCCTTCCACCAATCACAGGCTTCGACTTCCCCGGGATCGACAACCTCCACAACGACATCTATCCGGCCATCGATGCCCGTACCAACCACTCCCTATCCCAGCCCGGAAAAGTCGTCCTCATTACCGGCGCTGGACGAGGAATAGGCCGTTCCATTGCCCTCCAATATGCCGCCGCGTCTGTATCCAGCATCATCCTCTGCGCCCGGACAAGTTCCGAGCTCGACGAAGTAGAGTCCAGCATCAAGGCCATTGACACCAGAGTCCGTGTCACCAAATTCCAGTTGGACGTTACCAGCGAAGAAGCTGTCTCCAACTGCAGCAACCAAGTAAAAGCCGTCGAAGGCCGCCTGGACGTCCTCGTCAACAACGCAGGCGCCACCGACCCCTGGCTTCCAATTGCGCAAACCAATCCGAAGGCGTGGTGGAAGACGCTCGAAGTCAACCTCAAGGGCCCCTATCTCCTCCTGCACGCGTTCCTTCCCCTCCTGGTCGACACAGCCAAAGCCAACAACACAGCCGTTGATGTAATCAATGTGGCGAGTATTGGCGCCCACGTGATTTCATATGGGGCCAGTGCATATATAGCATCCAAGATCGCCGTTTTGCGCCTGACCGAGTCTGTGAACGCCGAATATGGAGATCAGGGCGTCAACGCCATTTCTGTCCATCCTGGGGGTGTCGTGACTGATTTGTCAAAGGCCGCCGAAAGTGAGATGCTCAACACCTGTAAGCCAAGTGAATGTTTATAGTGTGAGAAGGATATTGATTTTGGGCAGTTTTGAATGACACCCCTGACCTTGCGGGTGGTTTCGTCGTTTGGTTGACCGCTGCGGCGCGAACATGGTTGGCCGGGAGATATGTCAGTGCGACCTGGGACGTTGAGAGGTTGGACAGCATGAAGGACGAGATTGTCGAAAAAGATAAGCTGTTGGAGAGGTTGGTCGTATAGGGTGGTATATTTGGCCCACCTCATGCGCTCTCAAGTCCGAGTAATTCTTATGTTTTACTCCGTCACTGCTTAGCCTTGGACCGCCTCTTCAGCATGCTGGACTTATAGTCAACATATCCTATGCTCCCACTTCTGACTCCAAGGCCAGAATCTGAGTTGCTCCCCTTTAAATCTCGGACCGAGTGATCCCAGCCGTCCGCTATAAGAGACACAAAAAGCGATCCTGCTTCATTGCTACTAATTTCAGTTAGTGGCGAGACAAAAAAAGTGATGATTCCATCATCTTAGCTTGTGCTTTCTTGCTACTTCATAAGAGTTGGAAAAGTTGGTGGAGAAATCTAATTGTCGATATTCCAACGCCTATTACCCGGAGATAATTACCCCGGTGTCAAACGCCATCCATCCCGCTGATCTTCCCCATTCTTTATGTCCGGCGGCCCATGCCACGAGGAATAACATCCCCACACAATCCCCGACTGTGCATGACGTTGAAAACAATTACCCCGCGCTTTTGCTGCGGAGAGAAGGCCGGGTGTATTTTTACTAGTAGGGGAGTATGGGATGGTCTTAATGGATTGCAGCTGCTCACCCAAGGTGCCGGTTCACATTATTCCAGAGCTGTGTTTTCAGTCTAGATACTCGCACTCGCAAAGGAAGGACTACCAATCGACCAATCAATCAATCAATCCAGCATCACCAATAATCATTCACCATGGAAGAAAAACCCACCCCCCTCAACGTCGAACACCATGAACACAAGCCTTCGACATGCCCTTCGCCTCCTCTGCCTGAAGAAACCTCCCTGGATATTCCTATCGAACTCGACGACACAAAACGTAACCGCGCCTTAAACCGACGTCTCGATCTCCGCGTCCTCCCGCTCTGCTGCTGGGTCTACCTGCTCAACTTCCTCGACCGCGGCAACATCGGCAACTCCAAAGTATTAAACGCGGAAACCGGCGATGACCTCTTACAACAGACGCACACGAGCGCGAACGGGTATGCGCTCACAGTAACCCTGTTCTCGATCGCGTATACGATTTTCGAGGTCCCGAGTAATTATGTTATGAAGCATTATGTGCGGCCGTCGCGGTGGCTCGGGTTTTTGCTATTTGCGTGGGGAGCATTGACGATTGGGTTTGCGGGCGTGAGAAATTTTGAGACGGTGGTGGTGTTGAGGTTTTTTTATTGGGGTGTTTGAGGCGGGGTTTTTTCCTGGTGAGCATTCGATTC
>MCFA01000453.1:0-14890 GCA_002105025.1 Clohesyomyces aquaticus
TCACCCCGAATCCGTCGAAAGGTCGATTCTGTATCGTGCACAGTGCTAGGCGCCCAGAAGTTGGATAGCAAACGACGGGAATCCTGTAATTTTTCCAGTGCCCGTTCAACTCCTTAGCATTGAACCAAGCACTGAGATACCACATACTAAAGTATATAAGATCTCAATATTCTTGCTCTATGACTTAATTATTAACAACCATCAAACCATCTTCTCCAATTTCCCAGCATCTTTTACATCTTTCAGCCCAAGAAAACACACTTCATCTTCATCTTCATCTTCATCTTCATCTTCAGCTTATCTCTTCAAACGTGTCCATCTTTCCCCCTGACAACTCTTCAAAGTTTAGAACAAGCAAAGCAAATCAGCTCAACATGTTCGGTCACTCTAAAATCGTTCACTTCGCTGCTTTCCTCGCCCTACTATCCCCTGCGTTGGCTACCGTCTATCGCATGGATTTTCGCTCGCCTCAAGAGATTCGAGATGCTGGAGGCTTCGTGGCCAGGGATCCTGCTGGGACCGGGACTGTCATTGACCATGTCTATGCCAGGCTAGGTGACAAGGATCCATGGGTTTCAACCACGAGCGATGAAGATGTTGCTAAAGGTAAGGATCACAGTACAAATCCCATTTCTAGGACATTCGCTAACCATACCTCTTTCTTTTGCAGGAGGCGCCAAATCCCCTGGGGAAGTCTGGGTCTACCACATCTCAGAAAACGGCATTAAGCTTGTTGACACCAAGGAAGCGTTCAAGGAAGCGGGCGAAGATCATCCTAACCCTGGGGAGAAGGAAATGTCAGTGAAGGGCCAGATTGACTGGGATAGCATCATCAAGTGGGACGTCTACGTGAGAGGCAAGAAGACTAGCGATCAGACTAGAAACGACTTTGAGGATGGGCAAGAGGACAAGAAGCGTTCGGTCCCTTTAGTTGATTCAGTAAAGTTTAGGGCTTAACTCTAACTGTTCCGAGGTCCTGGTAATTCCAGCACGCAACCACCTCTACTGCCCATCTTACGATGCACATCTTACAACGCTGTTTCCAAGGTTCCTTTTTCTAGATCTCAAGTAGCTTAGACTGTCATGTACGCATAGAAACACTCACTTTTTAAATATAGATTCTATTTCCTATCATGCATTAGTTCTTTGTTATAAATGAATGTGAAAGTGTACGCTCTGGGTATAAAGTCGCGTTTGGCTTGCCTACAATACCTATTTAAAGTGTCTAAAGTGTTGCCTTGCTTATTCCTGTAAGTTGTCTGACCTGGCATGTTGTACCTAAGCGTTAGTCTGTTGGTGTCGAGCTGAGAGCGTGCACTCACCATAATCATTAGTACGATTCTTTAGACAACCCTATCACGGAATTGGGGGCGATTGTGATCGTTATAACATCATAGACAGTAGAAACAGGCTACAGTGTATCAGGAAAGATTGGATATACTTAGGTAGTATTAACTACAGGTACTAAGAAATAACCTAACAATATAATGACTCCTCCAAGCGAGCGAGATGGTCTTGTATCTATTCCGCGTCCAGCTTTTTGATCCTAAACTGTTCCAGGCGCATTCTCAAAGTCGCATTTGAGAATGACTCTAGCTAGAATCACAACGTTCTTCTTAGCCTGCTCTACATCCTCTTGTATACTGATCATATCTCCTTCCTAGGTAATGCTGTGGATCTTTGCACTTGCGCTATTGTCGTTACTTGATTTTGGGGCAATGTGAAGTATGTACTCCTCCTCTTGTACAAAGTGTCGAATAATGTGGATAGATGTATTGCCATTTTCATCCTCAATTATCCAAGCATATTTATCGTCCTGGCTTCGGGGTCTGAAACCAGCTTTAAGCTTTTCCACATCGGAATCGCTAACCGCCAGATCCAAAGGTGCTGTGAGAGGCTTCTTCACGGGCTTCACCAATTTGCGCTCGTATGTATTTGAACGCCACCTGTTCCAAAATTCCTCATCCTCCTCCACATTGCTGTGCGCATTGCTGTCTGACATCATCCCGGAGTTGGACTTGCATAATATGCTCGCTGTGATAATGATTTAAATATTGAGGATCGTAGTTAGAAGTTTGTACGTGCTGAGGTGTCTGTCTGATCGGTCTTGGGAGTTGGGTGTAAAGGCGTTGTTCGACTTGAGTAGCAAGTTTAGAGGTATTGGTAGAAGAAGAGAGGAATTAAGTCCTAGCTTTGGGGTGAGGCGGTGCTGAATATATAGGCTGCAGTACGAGTCTGCCTGGAACCGTGCGTCAGGTGACATCATCGTCTAGATCAGATATGGTTAACTCTATATATGTCACCGAAGCCCGTGGTAATACCCGAGGGTTACCAAGGGATAGGGCTTCGAATCCTCCAGGCGAATATGTGGAGAGAGTTTGTTATATTTTGGTTCCCGGAGTTAGGTCTAGTTTCAGGCACCTGGTTAAGTCCGCTCATGATGTCATCCGGTGCTTATTGGCCCGTTTGAGCCACAGACTTGGCGTGCTTGATAACGCCATGAAAATTACGTTAGGTGGTAACGTGCGGCGCCGCAGACTGTATTGAGCTAGTCATATACGGATAGCGTCTCCGGAGAAGTACCGAGTGGGGTGGCGATCACGCATGAATCTGAATGCTGCATTAGTCTCAGAGCTAGCACTGACTTTTCAGCCTTGCCAAAGGCTTGCTAGGATTATATAAGGTGATCTGGGAGTAAAAGAAGTGACGGGGCTTTAGCTTAGATGATCCATATAGTGATAGCATATTTTGCGCTTCAAGAAAGACCCTTCCTGGATAAGCGCGTACAAGATAACGAATACGTAATTTTTGTATAGAGAAGGCCCTACTCGCGGCACCCACGACTAAGCGAAGCTTAGTAGTGGTACCAGGCTCAATGCAAACACTAGGCTTAGTGCAACTTTTGCTAATACTTTTTAAATAACCTTAATTATCTCTATAGCTATAACTAACAACTACTAAAAAGAGGAGGCTAGGATTAAGATTGCTATCTAGCATCTCTCTATAAAAACCTTATATAATTTAGCTAAGGTGGCGTGGATGTATAATGTTAATTACTACAAGCTGCGCCAACGCGTCGCAGGCTATGGATCAAAAACCACGCGCCTACCCACTAACTAGCAATTAAATCCTGCTTAATTAAAGGCGCTTGAGCTGTACATTAATTGCCTTAATTAACTTAGCTAATCTCTATTAATATCAATGTAGCGCGCTGCTGCTAAGTTAATTTGCTGTTTAACTACTCCGCCTAAGGAATACGCGCGCCTACAGCTACTTAGCTATAACTTCTTTAAACGCTATCTATAAGGCAACCCACGCGTTAAAAAGGTGTAACAAAAGCCTTAAGAGCCTAAGAGGCTAGGTGCGTAGCAGAGAGATATCCTGCTTAAGCACTTTAACAACCTACGTGCAGTTATAGCTAGCAAGAGCATATAGAGCACTAATATCTAGAACTTTAACAAAGTTAGCTTTAGGATAGAGATTAGAGGCGCGCAGGACGTTGTAACGCTGCAGAGCTTTAAAGTAGCTAAATCACCTTTAGAGACAAATCGCGATTTTATTAGCATAGGAGAGGCTATTAACGCTGCTAGCAATACAATTCTGCCTCTGTGCATCCTTAAAGGCACTGCAATCCTACACTACCACGTCTCTACAGCGCTTAACCTTGACACCTTAATGCTGCTTAGTATTTTAGAATTAGGCTACTCTAACAATCAACTTGCGCTTAATTACCTTAAGCACTTTATTAAATATACTAACAGGCGTAGGCGCGGCGTGTAGCGGCTGCTTATCTTTAATAGCTATAGATCTCACCTTACCTATAAATTTATCACAATGTGCTAGGATAACAAAATATAGCTATATAGCCTACTACCTTATAGCTCTTATATACTATAGCCTCTTAACGTAGTAGTCTTTTAGCTATATAAATACTACTATAAGAAGCGCGTAGAGATAGCAGTGCGCATAGGCTGTAACAACTTTAACTATATTAAGTTTCTATACTATATTAAGGATATAAGGAAGGACGCCTTTAAGAGCTTAACTATCTGCTTAGCCTTTAAGAAGTTAGGCATCTAGCCACTTAACGCGTTAGTTGTGCTTAACAAGCTACCTATAATTAACAGTCGCGCGCGCGCTACTCCTCCGCTATCTGTTATAGCGTCTGAGCTAGGGACTCCTCCTACGCCTACTACAGCTCTCTAGGTTGAGCTCTTTACGCGCAAGCACCTACAGGGCGTTGATTAGGAGACTAGAGAGTATGGCCTACTCTACAGTTACGTTATAAAGCTCTCGCGTAGTGTAGTTGTAATTACAGCAGCTAAGAAGAAATATAAGGACAATTTAAAGGGCCTTACTATTACTGCAAAGCAGCGCGTAAAGCGTTAACGTAAGGATAGCCGTCACGTATAAACAGGAGGGACTATCTATATATTAGACGCACGCCTTAGAGTAGCTACTAAAGACTCTATCTAGAAGAAAAAGGAGGAGAGAGCTGCTATAAAGGCAGCTAAGAAGGCGCTTAAGGAAGCAGAAGCTTGAGAGGCCTCACTACTAACCTCCTCTAACGAATCTAACCTAGAGATATGAAGCTAAGCTTACTATTTTATAATCTAATATAGACTAAAATTAATAAAATTCATGTTTTAGGTGCCGCCCGCTACAAAATATTAAACTCCTTAGCAAAAGTTACACTGAGCCTGGTGTTTGCATTGAGCCTGGTACCACTACTAAGCGAAGCTTAGTAGTGGGTGCCGCGAGTACATCTACAGAGAAGGTTACAGAATACAACTCTCGTACAGTTCGGCAAAACAACAATGCGTGCGTGGAAGTACAGGTTACTAAGGTCGAAGTACCTATCAAATCTTGCGGCACGGCGGGGTTTGCGTGACCCATGGATGCACGTTAGTTATCGTGTTGCTTGCCTTTGGTGTGACTGCGCACGTTTTCATGGGCAATCCACCCCCATTTCGGTGGGACGGTAATATCGACAAGCTGGTTACGCCCAAGAACAGTGATCCACATCACAATGGCCCTGAATAGGAACAGTGGCCATTCCCTTGCAAAGGATTTCACTTGGACTGTGACGGCGCTGTACGCCAGCCAACAGGCGTCGCCAACTGCCAGTCACATGGCCGTGCGCTAAGGCCACGGGCCTAGCGCCTTGGCGAGCCCACGAACTCAGAGGCAGAGCTAGCTCCGTACCTCTCTTTTCTCTCTATCTTAGTGTAGCTTGAAATACAGCCAACCTACCCTATCAATTGTGCCTCTTGCAGTGCCTACGACAGTGGAGACAGAGCTTGTCATCACATGGACCTTCCCAACATTAAGCCTACGGTCTCGTGGACTGCAAGAGAGACAGTCACTATACAGTAAGCGCTCTCAAGAAATCAGCATTAATGAACGCTAACTCTAGCAGACTATACAACTCTACAAACACTACAGGTATTCTAGGGATGCATAGACCCAGCGCTGTACATGGAGGGGGCTTATGTCAGATCTCCTTTTCGTTTAACGCAGGACTAAGCTAGATCGTTGTTTAAAGCTAGGAAGGGAACTGCCCCTACGTTAGAACAGGTAAAGAAGGGCAAATTATAAATTTATATAATGTTAATTAAGATTATAACTTTGTTATTCTAGAGTTGTTTCTGTTAACTAAAAAAGCAATTATTGCCTAGTATGTACTTCTCTAACCCTAAAATCTATAATGCTAACTAAAGGCGTAGGACTTAGCTAAATGCCTTAGGGAACTAAGAGTACTATATGTCATGTTCGCCTGTTAAAGTAGATAGCAGGAATAATTATTCTAATGCTATAAACAGTCCCTCTCTGTTTATTGCTAACCTCTTTGCTAACAGATTAAGCGTAAGTAAGTTGTCGCAGTCTAGGATCACGTGACTTGATTAGCTGATCAACGACTTGGAGGATCGCTTACTAATCCATCTCGTCTCGTGTATTTAAGCAACTCTCGTTTGATCTTTCCTATGTAACACAAATATACAATACTCCTTTTGTTGTTCAAAATCTCATCAGATTGAATCATCGCTTTTCCACTTCACAGTTATGAGCCCGGAAGCCTTTGACAATCGCTGCGTTCACTACAGTTAGACTAGCACCTATCTTTGCGGGGCCTAGTCAGTTATATCTCGTTTATCAAGACCTAGTTGTCAATTCGTCGTCGCCGAACAAGCCAAGGAGCTCAGAGCTCAGTGCTAGTATCAGCCAGGACTTCGACAGATCAACGCGATACAACGCAAAGCGGCGTAGCACCGTGAAGGCTACAAGATAGCAGAATCAGATCTGCTCATCAACAAGCTCGACAAGCCAGAGCACTGGACGCAGTGGCTATTCTTACGGAAGGGCAGCGCAGACCAGCACCAGCTCTGGAAATACGAGGATCCAGATCTCAGTCAGGAGAAGGATGATCGGTTGATTGCATCGTCATCGCTGGGGGTTCAAAGGGCTGTTAGCCAGGGACCAGGCAGCACGGAGCACGATTTTCGAATCAACGCGATACCAACTATTATGGCAACAAGTTCAAAACAGCTCATCACCAGAGTTACGGTCATTCTGGAGTCAGCATTAGAGTCAGCATCAGCGCCAGCATCAGCCAAGGCTACGAGCCAGCCAAGGACCATTACCAGATGGGATGACGGTATAAAGCCAGCAGGGGCATATGCGCTGCAGCTTCAGCTATTGGGGCTCTATAGGTTGAGTGGATGGGCAGCTTTGTGAACAGTTGGTGTTCACTACAGCTGGGGGTGTGTGTTACGGTTCAGGTTTCACCAGGTTTCACCAGAGCTAGCTCCTTGGCGACACCAGGGCTATATAGCTGGTGTCGTCTCATAGAGAGTCAATCAACGCAGTTTCCCACACTCCTCAGAGCCAGTTTGCTCTGACAGTTATGAGCCCGGCGCTACGATAATCACAGAGAAAGATTTCCCCTGTGCATCCTTCTACTGTTGGCAAAAGCCTTGATTTAATCACTCCAATTATCGTTCACTCCTCACGTCTTTACGAAGGCCTTTGTTTACCCTAAGCAAACCGTCGCACGCTGTTATATAACTATGGTAATAGATTCTACGTCTAAGGCGTTTAAAACATTAGTTTGCCTTAAGGATTATACTACGTTTAACAACTAGTATAACACCTTATAATACTTAGCTAGGTTAAAGGGCATATAGAAATACATTAACCCTAATGCTGTTAAAACACTAGTCGCTATTCTAGGATTAAACACTCTAGATAGCACTGTTTTAAGCATAACAACGTAGAAATAGCTGCTCGTTAACAAGAAACTAATCTGCCCTAAGCTACTAGCTAAGTTTCCTCCTGCTAAGAACAAGACTGCTAAGACAGCAGCATCTTATAAAGAGACAAACAAGTCTTAGCTTAAGACGTACTTGCTCTAGGTAAACAATTATTAAGCAAGTATAGTTAAGTATACTAACACTAAGAACACTATATCTAACTAGATTATAAAAAGCGTTAATTAGAGCATCCTTACTCCTATTTATAGCAAGCTTATTAGCTAGGACAATACTTTAACTCTTGCGCTAGTCTATTGTAACGAGGTAACGACCTCGTTCCAGGCCAAGTCCTGCCAACCTCTGATCAGGGGTCTGCCAATTTCCCTTTGGGTCCGAACGCGTCCCGAATTAGCCCCGAACGCGTACCGTATCGGCTCTGACCCCTGCCCTAGCTGTATCCCTATTCCCTCATGTATATAGTCTCCTTCCTCTCTATAGCTGTCTTGGTAGTTTTTCTATATCCTTTCGTACGAGGCCTATAGTGTAACGCTGGGGCGGTAACTTGCCTAAGCCTTTAGCTAAGGGGAGGGTTGCTAGAGAAGCGTAGGGGTGGTTGTGCTTTGAACGGTACAAGGCAGGCGTTAGGAGTAGTAGGCTAATAGTATACTTGCGGTTGGTTCATAATAAAGTGTTACTTATTAAAGGTGCCTATAAGCAAGAATATGAGATTGACTACGAAGGAACTACATAGGGGATTTGTGAACCTTATATATCAATCTAGTCATCCTTGATCTGTTGATCTGCCGTAGCAGATCCATAGATCAGGCACGTGATGTTGGATCACGTGTTTATATTATGCTCAGCCTCATCTCCAAGGTCGTTGTCCTCCAGAGGGCCGTCGTCCCACGCCCCTGTCATCGGGCTCGCATCGTCGTTGAGCTTAACTGGGTCAAGCGTGATGTCCTGTCATGCCGTCCTGTATACAATATTGCTCTAGCGAGCGATATTTGTAACACTATCTCCCCTTTCTATGCCGCCTAGGGCAAAGTTGTTCTGTTCTAGGTCTGCTAAATAAATAGCGTGTTGGCCCTACTTAATTAATCGTCTAAGGTTATCTTCTATGCCTCCTTCTTGTAAAACTAAAGTTGGTACTGTTTCCTCTACTGTTTGTCGCCTAGATCTTGCCAATTGCGTTTCTTGTAAAGGTTTAATCCTAGCTCTGTCTTCTCGTTGTTCGCGCTGCGTGCGCCTAGGGGAGGGGGAGTGCAAGTTTGCCCCTACTAAGAGCCGTAGCTATAAAGCTTGTATCCGCGCGAATGTGCGTGGACTCTGCAAATTTCTAGAGGCCCTAAAAGTCTCTATAGCTAAGTATGCGACCTCTATGTGCATTATGCAATTGTCGCTAACGTCTGTTAGGGAGAGCTGTTAATCGTTCCTAAGAGAAATTAGCAGCTAAGCTTGCTAAGGTAGAGCGCCTTTGTAAAGAGGCCCTAGATAGGGCGGCGGAGCTTTAAGCAAAACTATTCTGCCTTTAGAAGCATTAGAAATTTCTTGAGGAGAAGAGCTTATAGCAGTTACGACTTGTGGAGGCGATGTTAGATAAGGAGCTAGACAATGAGGACAAAACTCTAGTGGCTCCTCCATGGGAGGTAGCAGTCGACCCAGGCGCCTCTCATAGCGCTAAAGGTAGCGGCGGTCCTCCCAGCTCGCCGCTAGGCGAGCTGGACCTTGGGCTGCTAACCCCTGGGTTCCTTTGAGAGTTGGGTTATGGAACTCTATTAGCTTTTTAGGGCAATTAAGGTTCTTTTCTAGTTTTTATGTTTTGTCCTATAGTTTTCCCTTTTTATTTGTTCCTAACTACTTAACTAGGTAGTAGTCCTTTCTGTTCTATACCTCGTGCTGCAGGATCGCGTTGACTTCCTATTCCTCGTCCTAGCTATACGTAGCTGCCTTATAGACTGCTAGTTTCGCGTCTTAGGGTGCTCTTTCTAGGAGTAACATATAGAATGTTAGATAGATTCTTATAGTTCTAGGTATTTTAATTTTATATGCTATAGGTAAGACTTGCTTTTTAATCTTATATAGTCTAATTCTAACGTAATTAAGTTTGCTGTTAGGGCGTTAGCTCTTAATGTTTTTTTAGAATAGCTAAACTCTTTCCCCTTCCTTAAATGTTAGTCCGTCTTTATGCTTTTTATTATAGTACTTTAACATCCTATTATAGAGGAATTTTGCGTCCTCTTAGAGTTGCTAGTATATCTAAAGGATAATTGCTACTGTCTCTTTAGCCCTCTAGCTATATAAAAGTATTGTCCTTAGATTTTAGTATATTCCTAGGTAGTACCTATATGTAGCAAAGAATAGTAATATTCCTGTTGCGCTATGTATTACGCTGTTATATGTGAACTATGCTAGTAGTAATAGTAATACCTAGTTGTTCTGTTAATAGTTAAGGTAACATCTTAGGTATTGCTTAACTATTTAATTTGTCTGTTCTATAAGCCCGTCTGTTTGTGGATAATAGGACGTAGACATAGCTGTCTTTATTCCTAGTTTAGCTATTATAGTTTGCTAGAACTTAGAGACGAACTTTAGATCTCTATCTAATATAATTTTGTTAGGGACGCTGTGTTCTACGAGGACTACTTAGAGCATAACATATGTGAATTGTTCTGCGTCTAAATCCTCCTAATATAGTATAAAGTAGGAGTATTATATAAGTTTCTCTACTATAACTAGTATAGCATTGTACTATGCCCTAGTAAGTAGGTCTTTAGACTTTAGGAGTTTAACGATAAAGTCTAGCAATATAGTTCCCTAAGCTCTTTCTGCTAGTTCTATTAGTTATAAAGGCTATATAGAGAGTGTCTAGTGTGTTTGTTTTATTAGCAATCCACGTAATTCTATATAACCTCTATGACTAGTTTTCTTACATATAGAAAGTAGTAGTTCCTTATAAAGCGTTCTAGTGTCTTTTTAATGCCTTAGTGCCTATAAGCTAGTGCCTTATAGAAGGTTTATATAAAGTCCTTCTATATTTTATATAGAATGTAGGTTTATCTAAAGATAAAGACAAGGTTACCTCTTTACTCTATTACTTCCTTAATGTCTTCTATTTCCTATGTAGATTCTTTAGTAGCGTTCTTTATCTATTTAGTCTAATTATCTTTACTAATTATTATAACAGTTTCTTAGAAGGCTGCTACTCTAAGTATATTTAGCATAAAAGACCTGTCTAGTTCTTGTTATAGGACAGCGCTATATGTTTTTTTAATATCTTAGTATCCTAGCTTGTAGCTTAGTGCGTCTGCTCTCTAGTTTTCTGTTCCCTTAACGTAGACAATGTAGATGTTATACGCTATAAGTTCCTATGCCTATTATGCTTGTCTTAGATTAAGTTCTTATTAATTAGGAATCCTATAAGGTTCTTATAGTCTATGTAGACAATAGTTTAGTGTTTTGCCCTCTAGAGATTTGTTCTCTATTCTTTAAGTGCTTTAATAATAGCTAATAACTCTTTGTTATATATGTTATAGTTTAATTCTATAGTAGTAAGTTTTTATAAGTAATAGAACACTAGTCTTTTTACTCTGTTCTAGTTATGTTAGAATAGCATAGCCCTATTGCCTATTAGACGCGTTAGTCTCTACTCCTGCTAGTTAGTTTAAGTTAAACATGTAGATTACTAGTTCCTAGTAAACTTAGCCTTAATTTGTTAGAATGCCTCTTTTGTTCCTTTGTTATTTTAAATAGTATATTCTTTTTAATAGTTCTGTTAGTAGTGCTAATAGTTCTAACTAGTTTAGTATTAACTTTTAACAGAAGTTATAGAATCTAATAAAGGATTAAACATCTGTTAGATTCCTAGGCTCCTTCTAGTCTTAGACTGCTCTAATCTTAGCTAGTCTATGCTAATCTTCCTAGCTTAATAGTAAACCCTAAGAAGTTAGTTTCTTAGTGTAGAATACGCACTTCCTTAGGTTTAGGTATAGCTTTGTATCTATTAATGCCTTAAGGACCTCTATACATGCCTGCTATGTTCTCTATAGTGTTAGAGTATACTAGAATGTTGTTAAGGTATACTATGTAGAACTAATCTAGGTATAGTTTAAGAACTATGTTAATGCGTTCTTAGAAGGACGCTAGTGCGTTAGTAAGGCTAAACAGCATAACCTAGTATTTATAGAGTCTAAACTTAGTCCTAAATGCTGTTTTCTACTTGTCTCTTTCCTTAATTCTTATATGTTAATAGGCGTTACGTAGGTCTAGTTTTATAAAGATCTTAGCCTAGCTAATGTAGTCTTATATCTCTAATATTAATAGTAGTAGGTACCTATTTTTAATTATTATTACGTTAAGTTTATAATAGTCTACGTATAGTTATAATTCTTCTATGTTTTTCTTTATAACAAAAAATATAGAGTGCGCTGCTAGTAAGGCTAATAGTTATATCTATCCTTGTCTAGACTCTTGTTAACGTATTCCTTAAGGATTTTAGACTCTTTTCTATAAGTATAAATATAGGTCTAAATAGAGGTTGTTTCCCTTCCTCTAGTAGGATGCTATAGTCCTATAGTTAGTGTTTAGGTAGTGCGACTTAGGTTTGCTAAACGCTGCTATAATTCCTAGTATTCTCTAGTAGCGTTTCTGCTAGGGTCTTGTTAGTTATAGCAATTCTACACTAATACCTTAGTTTAGGAGGGATCCTTATAGTTCCCTTTGTCTAGTTAATAATAGGATTATTGTCTTATAGCTAAGGCATACTAAGATAATATCTTTAGTATCTCTATTTTTATAACGTTAAAGCTAAGTAGCTCTCTGCTTCTAAGCAGTAGGAAGTTATATGCTATAGTTTTAAAAGTAATAGGTTCTTAGAAAGCGTCTCCTTAATAGTATAGACAATCTCTAGGTACTCTTTTTATGACTGCTATCTAGTGTCTTTGCATAAAGCCTTTAATATAAAGTTTTAGTAGCTCTGCTATTAATTATAACTTAGGCCTAGTTCTATAGTATTTCCTAGAAATATAAGGTATGTTCTTTCTATTATTCCCTTTAGGCTATTAGTTTAAGGCTAATGTTTAGTGTTAATTTTCTTTAGACATGTTTTAGACATTTGTTCTAAGGGCACTTATACTATAGTCGCCCTAGCACACATTCTATAGGAGTAATGTCCTAGGACTAGGCTAACCTTTCTTTGTTTCTAGGGTCTATAGACTGCTTCTATCTATAGATGTCTTCTAGTGTTAGTAGTTTAGTAAGGGTGTCTTTCCTCCCTAGTTAGAAAACAATTATATGTTAATTTAGCTTAGCAGTATATTACGCATTCCTTAACGACGCAGGATGCCTAGGCTATCTTAAAATATGCTAGGTAATTTGTCTATAGTCTTTGTTGTTGCCTTCTCTAAGGTGTTCCTAGTAGGATATAGTGTTCCTATACTAGGATCTAGATCTTGACTAGTACCTATGTTAGTAGGTACTAGTCTACTTCTATAACTAGCGTTGCGATTTCCTTCTATGTATGTTTGTCTAGGGTTTTGTTAATTAGCGCGAAGTTGTCTTCTACCTATTCCTTAAACTATAGAACGTTTTTCTAATAGGGTAGAGTAGTTTCTAATTTTATATAGTTATATAATAGTAACAGGTTTGTTATCTTTAGGTAGGAAACGTAGTTCTTAGGCGTAGTTAGTTAACCCCTAGTAGGTTTGTTCTATTGTTGCTAGTCCTAGGACTTATACGTATTCCTTGTTGCTATGTCTTTTAGCGCCTAGTGTTTGTTGCTAGTTTTAGGTCCTCTAAAGGTAATCTTATGTTATAGCATCTTTCTACGTGCTGCTGTTAGTTAATTGTTATTATATAATAGCATAACGTTGTTGTCTTTATTGTCTCTTCCTTACTGTCCTAGACAGTCTATAAGGGTGTAGGCATAGCTTTGTTAGAATCTCCTGTTCTATAGACAAGCTGTTAGAGTCTAGTTCCTATGCGAACTGCTTAATCTTAGGGTATTTGTTAATAGCTAGTGTCTCCTCTTAAGTTATAGCTAGCCTAGCTTCCTTAGGCTAGTATCCTATATTTACCTTTATGCTATAGTAGGTTAGGCATTTGTCTTTACTATAGAAGGTCTAGTGTAAGCTGTTATGCTCTAGTTAGCTATAATACGTTCCTTAGGTGCGTCCTTTCCTTCTAGGTACGCTCCTTTAGCTTGCTTTCTCTTTTAATTCCTTGTTTATAGCAACCTAGTTGCCCTGTTCTAGAATCTGTTTTCTTTCTTAGGTAATCTACATTCTCTAGCAAAGTGTCCTAGTTTACTATATTATAGCAGTCTCCCTTAGGTTTCTGTTAGAATTAGCCCTATAGTCTCTTTTTTAGATTCTTAGTTTGCTCCTAAGACTATAGGTTCTAGTCTATAGTAGTTGTTTTCTTCTAACTATGTCTAAAGTTTCCCCTTTCTCCTAGTTCTAGAGGTATAAGCTATTATTAATTTTAATAGCTTGTTTAATAAGTATAGAGAGAGTATAGGCATAATCTATTTAGATTATTTTATATTAGACTAAATCCTTTAATCCTTTATAGTATTATAACATTAGGCTAATTAGTTCTACTTAATTTTAGATGCTAGTTGTTTAAATTTAGAGGTGTATGCTAACGTAGACTTAGTCTGTCTAAGACAGTTAATCTTTTGTTCTATAACTCTCTTAGCGTTAACATCTCTAAATATAAGACTAAGTTTAGTCTTAAAGTATTAGTAGCTAGCAAACAGGGCACGCGTCTCTATGCTTTAGTGTTCCTCTGTTAGCTCTATCTTTTTGTTAAGGTACGTTTTAAACTAATTTATAGCCTTTCTAGTAAAGTATGCTGCTATAAATATAACCTTGCTAGCGTTGTCTAGGAGTTTGTTTATGTTAATGTCTATGTAGATAGCTATTAAGGCTAGGAAGCTATAAAGTTTATGTTAGGTTCTATTAAACTTGTCTAGTAACCTAAGCTTAAGTAGTTTGCTCTAGTATTTCTTAAGTTAAGTCTTAAGTTTAGTAATTTTGTTAAGAAGGGTCTAGTTAGGAGGCGCTATAGTAAGGCCCTCTAGCTGTTCTTCTAATTCTTAAGTCTTCTTGTTTGCCTTAAGTTATTCTTGTCTTATTTGTTTAAGCTGTTCTATAAACTTAGCTAAACTAGATTCTCTATAGAGGAGGATCCCTTTAAAGTAGACGCTATTATATTGTTCTACTAGGTAGTTAAAGTATAACGCTAGGGCAGTAACTTGCCTAAGCCTTTAGCTAAGGGGAGGGTTGCTAGAGGAGCGTAGGGGTAGTTATGCTTTAAACAGTATAAGGCAGGCGTTAGGAGTAGTAGGCTAATAGTATACTTATAGTTAGTTTATAATAAAGTGTTACTTGTTAAAGGTGCCTATAAGCAAGAATATAAGATTAACTATAAAGGAACTACATAGGGGATTTGTAAACCTTATATATTAATCTAGTTATCCTTAATCTGTTAATCCGTCGTGGCGGATTGACAGATCTATCCTAATCTGTTGATCTGCCGTAGCAGATCCACAGATCAGGCACGTGATGTTGATCACGTGTTTATTTATGCTTAGCCTCATCTCTAAGGTCGTCGTCCTCTAGAGGCCGTCGTCCCACGCC
>MCFA01000454.1:0-14840 GCA_002105025.1 Clohesyomyces aquaticus
GTTGTTGCTCCTGATCCTTTAAAATGCTAAAACTATGATAACTCTTCCAAAACAGCTCTATTCTGTATGAAAAATAGCTAATTTTAAAGCGCTTGTAAGGCCTTACGACTTTTATGTACAAAGTTTTGTGTTATCTCTACTCTAGAAAGATGTCAATTGCTGACTAATGATCGAACCAATATCGGTGGATCGATTGCCACTAAATCAGCAATAGCCGATATATTATCGATTGTTATCGGTCTTTACGATGCCAGCTCTGGGTGGTAGCCAGCAGCTACGCCAGCGCTGCCAGCCGTGCGACAACTCACTCGATGTCTCAAGGCTCCCATCCCACCCAACACCACTCACTCAGAGTGTCTGATCTCCTACTCCGACAGAACTCCTATAGACTCCACATTGCCGCTGCTTCTTTCTTATATATTCCAGCTCGTGAGCCTGCCACGAGGCGTTTCCGAAGCGGTATCCTCAATGCCTTCATACGCGTCTGCACGGCTCTCTGGACACAATCGTCATTGAAAGTATCTTGAGAGGGCCTCTGTACTCCGATTTCATTGCACATGGTTCGGGACTTGTTGTCCAAGTTATAAAGTACTTCTCGGTTGCTGTCACTGAAACCATACATTCAGGACGACGCCTTATAGGCTTTCCGACTCACGATCGATCGGTGATGGTGCCCCCTTGAAGGCGATTGTCAACGCGTCCAACCGAACGTAGACCGTAACGTATTACCCAATTGGGCACCGTAACGTCTCAGACCTCTCCAGGCTACGTACGGTAGAGTTACTTTTCACTATAGCTCTACTTTTCAACGTTTCGGGTCAGATTACGGCGTAACGGCTTATTTTAGCTACCCAGCAGCCAGAATTAGTAGAGCTCTAGCCAACCTTAGCAGCCAAGCTTTGGAAAGTACTACTGTACGTAGCTACGCCGTAACTACGGCTCAGATATTCACTACGTACTTACGGTCACGTGAGCGTAGCCAAGCCGTATATTACTGACAGCAGTACGTTCGGTTGGACGCGTTGGCGATTGTCAATAGATATCCTCTGGCCGTACTGTTACCTCTTGGGTAGATGTTATTGGCCTCCTTCCCTCTCCGTGGTTCGCCCTCGAGTTCGGTGACGCTGCCATTCTCCTCGTTCCATCGTCTACCCTTGGGCCATATCGTTTGCCCTTGTCCGGAGCTCACTCCTGGGTTGAAACCCATGCGCCATCTGTTCTTGTACTTATCTTTTAGGCCGTAATGAGAGACAGCGTGTGAAGTGCAAGGGAAGGCCTGAACTGCAACGCGGGTGGTATTGACATCATTGGTGTCGCCGCAGTTTTAAAAGGTTGAGGGTGGCCTCTCAGGTTCAAGTGTAGCAGAAAATTGAATGGAAGATACAGTCGTGGCTTGTAGCCTCAAGATTTCATTAGATGAGTATGCCTTGGCAACGGAATAGGTTGCAGGCGGTATTGCTTTGGGGTTGCAGCAGTTTAAGCGGCCGTAACCTTAATCGCAGAGAAAGCGCATTTGCTAGATTCCGAACGAGCTCTGTTGGAACCGTTTGCATCTATCAAGGCCCGATTTCTACTGCTGGACAAGACAAGATAATACAGTCCCTTGCTCTTAGTGCGCTCCTGGTGTTCATGGCCCCTAGGATAGGACAGACAGCCCTTTCGGCTCTTAGTGTATCTTAACGGACCCGCAACCCAACACCATTACCACATTCACCTGGGCAGCCTTGCCACTGGATTGAGGTCGGCCCGTCTGGGCTTAATTGGAGCCTTCTTCCGCTCCGCAGGAAGTCTGGGTATTGATAAGATTGAAAATCAACGCATAATCACCACTGCCTCTACTTGTATCAGGCTCTGTGCTGCGAGCTCACAGCAATCTTAAGAAAACGTTCCACTTGCGATAATTACCGACAGTGAAATCCAAATGTGATGCCTTTAGACCGTCACAGTAAAATTCACCGCATTCCCAGGAACACGAGGGAAGAACTCAAACGTCAATGTCGTCGTCTGGTTATTCGCCAAGATGTCCTTGAACGTCTGCGCCTTGACTATGAAATTCGACACATCGACCGCCCAGCTCGTTCCCCAAACCTGCGAACTCTGTCAATAAACATCCAACTGAAATATACGTCATGACTTTCCGCTTACCGTTCGACATTTCTGCAACGGTCCCATCCACTTCGTCCACGTATCGCTCAAGCACTCGTCATTTGCCAACTGCGCCTTCATCGTGGCAGCCTTTCCCGTGAGCCCATTCGCCTGGAGTGGAATGTTGAGGTCGGATTGGGTTAGTTCGGTGGTGGCTTTGATACTGGTATGCGAGATGGAAGGTGTGTCCCAGAGAACGGCGCGGAGTACAAGATCCGCTCCTTGGTCAAAATGGAGTGTTAAATTGGCTTTGAACTTGGGTGAGGCATTCTCCGGGAACAACCTGGCCATGTAGGATGCTTTGAATGTAAGATTATTCCCATCAACGTTGTAGTCGGTGTTGGCTTGGAGTTTTGTCTTGGCTTCCGTGGACGCAAGGTTCTCCTCGATCGAGAGAAGTTTATTGCCGTTCCAAATAAAGGGTAGGCCAGTATCCTTTATTGACTCGCCGCGTCTTTGGAAAAGGTACGCAGATGTAAACTGTGTGGGTGCCTGATTATCCGTAGTGCTGTCCGCCAGAGCATTCGAGATGCCTTTGGCTGCGGATAGGATGATATTGAGGGCCGTTGGATCCCCGTACTGCGTTGGGCCGTCCACCACAAACGACGCACTTGTGTCCCACAGCATCATGGAGACGTTGTATTTGTACGCGGTGTGGATGAGCCAGTCGAGATTCTTCCAGACTGCACCAGGCTCAATGCCTCGGGAATCAATGCCATACTCTCCGCAGATGAGCGGATACTTCGTATAATTGCCTCGCACCTGTGCAAAGTCGGCTTCGATGGCAGCTTTGTCTGAGTCGGAGCCCCAGATGGTGCGGCCCCATGCGTTCGCGGTCAGATCCCATGGCCCGTAGTAGTGGAAAGTCAGGGCGATCGGGTTCGTGACATTGGCACCAGGAAGCTTCGTGTACTGGACCATGCTTGTCCACGAGTCGCCCAGACCACCGAGGACAACAACACGCTTGAAGTTGTGGCCGCCAGCGTTGTTGATGGCTTGGAGCATCAGTGCCTGCATGTTGTTGAGTTGTATGGCCCACTCTTCTCCGTTGCCGTTTGGCTCGTTCAAAGGCTCGAAGCCAACCATCTCGGACTTGCATGCGAACCTCTGCCCAATCTGGTACCAGAGGGCATAGAATTTGTCGTTGTAGTGGGACATGAGATTGCTGTTTATTGTCCCGCTCATATCGAATGACATCCAAGAGTCGTGATGCACATTCAATATGACGTACATATCGTTTGAGAGAATCATATCGACAACATCCTCGACACGCTGGAGCCAGGCTGCGTCAATCGTATATGGCGCGGTATCTGACATGTGGTACGACCAGCTCACTGAGGCCAGTCAGAACGTGATGAATATAAGGAGAACTCGTGCTAACCTGGAAGCCGGATGCCCCTGAAACCCTTGCTTTTCACGTTTGCAAACGTGGAATTGACAAGGGGAGAGTTTCCCCAATCCGTCTCATGCGGTGCGTCCATGGTGTTACCTGGTGCTTGGTTGGCGAACTCGTTGGTATTGACTCTTGGCTGCATAGTACCTGGATTCCATCCCGGATGCAATCTGTCTGCAAATTGTTGCGCAGTGATGGTTTCGAAAGGGGACTTGCTATCACATGTCAACTTAGCTGCATTTGAGTGTAGCGCAAATGTTAGCGCGAACACCGCTGCGTGAGAGGTCCACAGTTTTGCCAGCATTCTTGCGACGGGAGTGAGAGAGATGTGGGATAGAGGTGCGAGGAAAGATGAGGGAGCATTTTGTACCTCGTGGACTCTCTTATGGAGATATGATGATGCATGGCCAGGTTCGCGCAATATACAACGTTCACTTTAACCTGGAAATCGTGGACAGGAGATTTCGGGACATGTCCGAATCTGGTAGCGAATCTTGGAACATGCACGAATTGGGCACGGCTCAGAGTTGCTTGTTCCGACGGCTCAGGGCCGGGTTTCGGAGAAATGCCCGACTAGCTCGATGGGATCAACATACTATAACCAAGAGCGCGGGTTCTGGTTGCGGTAAGGCATGTGTCTCGGCCTCGCTTTCAAAGTTGAGCTGCGCCGCTGGTTCAAGCGGAGGTGCAATTCCCGATCTGCACAAGAAGAAGTGTAAGAGGGGACTTCGTGCCTCTCTTCTCCTTTCCCAGGCCCCGCACATTCTAGAGGGGTTCGTTGAAAGTACTTGAGGCTTTGGCCCTCGTGACATGGCAGCATCATGTACCGCACAACCGTTCTGCACCGATTGTCCACAGACTGGCTCGGACGTGGTGAAGAGAGGCAAGGGTGTCCGAGGTGACGGTGCGCCCTGGATTCGCGGAAGAATAACACTTTATCCCTCCCAGAGCAATATAATGAACCTTGGGAGTTCAATCAAGGTTTTCGGAGGACTTGCGCGTGCACGGGTTCCCAAGCCCAATCCGAGCTAGCGTGCACGGACCCGGTAGAAAGTTTTTCCCCGTTCGTATCGATAGCAGATCTCTCCTACATTCCACCTCCCACGCCAACATCAAGCCTGCAACTCTCAGCCCAGTCACGATGCCTATTTCTAAGAAGGACAGAGTAATTCCTACTATTACGCTCTCGCGCGCCGCCCTCGCTGACCACTCCCCCTATAGATCCAGCGCGAGCACAAGAAAGCCGACAAAGCCGGCACCCGCGCCCCAGTCAAAGCCAACGGGCTGCCCGTCAAGGCTCCGAAGCCGACATCGATTGTGCGCATTCATACTCCTCCCGCTTGACCTCGCACAGTACCGTCGTCTTTGCTGGACCCCAGTGGCTTTGCTGAACGAAACAACAGTGCCAGAACTGCCGCCGCGAGATGGTGAACACAAACAAGGTGCAGCTCGAGGCGCACGCCTTGACCCACGATCAGAAGATGTGGCCGAAGGAGAAGTGCTGGCCGGAAGTGTATCCCTCGGATGGCGCCGCGAACTAGGATGGTCACGAAGGCGGAATGCGGATACCGTCGCTGAAGGTCAACTCTAGCACGACGTTTCCTTGATTTGGGATGGCCATGTGTACTGCAGCAGGCCATTCCTCTACCGTTCTCCGTTGCGCTAGTCGACCTCAGCACTCACCATGAGCGATATCATGCCGTAACTCTTACGGGACGAACCGACGATATCATCTGCGAGCGGCGGTCGAAGTGTAGGATTGTCGGCGGGACATCTTTTTACGGTAGTGATATGAACATGATACCCCAATAATTTGGAGGCCTGGCGATCGCTGACCATGATCGCGGCGCTGTCGCACTGCCTATGCATTCTACCTTCGCCGTGACTAACATGAATCTCTCATATCCTGTGTGTACCTGTCCGCGTCAACACTCCTCATTTCCTATCGTCGAAGGATTAGTGCCAGTCCTTTTCAAAAAGCATATCATCGTCGACTTCCGGACCGCGGCCTTGCTGGAACTTACCTTTCAAGGGAAGCGCGAGCTCGTTATTTGGGCCAACACTTCGTGACTAGGGTGATAGACAGTGTTAGAAACCTTGCGTGCTGCTAGCGATGAAAAAACTGATGTCGGATCCAACCTAACTCTTAGTTCACTATAAGGTCATGGGACCTGCCTGTGCTATGAGTGGCGTGTAGCTGTTAGCGTTTGGAGCATCCTTCTATCGAGCTTGATAACTGTACATCTATTAATCAAACCAATCAAGTCAACAAGCTGAGCCTTGATTTTGCTATCAAGTCAATAAAGTCAAGCAAACGAGCTCATCTTACTGTGATTGCGAAAATCAACCCCGGCCAAAGCAGTGTAGAGTGCGGAATAATGTGCTCCCAAATAGCTTTAGATATTGACCGCTCCTTAGACGTTGTCCCCATAGCGTCCTGGGACACCTCATGTGAAGATGCCTGCGACGGAGTATCTTCGTGACTATCTTTAGTGTTCATAACAGACCTAGTTGCAAACAGTATCGTTGCGATGTTTTCAAGGCCATTACTTGAATATTAACCTCCCTATAATAGATATCGACCCCTATAATAGATATTAACCTCTATAATAGATATCGACCCCTTGTGACGGCGCTGTACGCCAGCCAACAGGCGTCGCCAACTGCTAGTCACATGACCATGCGCTAAGGCCATAGGCCTAGCGCCTTGGCGAGCCCTCGAACTCAGAGGCAGAGCTAGCTCTGTACCTCTCTTTTCTCTCTATCTTAGTGTAGCTTAAAATATAGCTAACCTACTCTATTAATTATACATCTTGTAGTGCCTATGACAGTAGAGATAGAGCTTGTTATTACATTACACTAAGATCACATCCTATTTAGCTAGAGAACAGCAACACAATATCTAGGTCAAACCACGCGATTAGCTCCTAGAGCTCGATTCGCTAACTAACCCTTATTAAAGAGATCTGCTAGTACGACTAGGCCGAGCCTGTAAGGTTCTTTGGGACCTTATAGGCTAGAACAGGCTAGAATAGAATAGTATAGGTTGTTTTAGCTCGTCTATGCATATACTAGGCTATATAGGTCCTGTCGTAGCTAAGGTAGCTTGGCAGTAATTTATCTTCCTTATAATCTATACCTACTGCTTATAACAGTCTACCTACGCTACTATCTATCTAATCTATTACACTTATTATTATATTTAAATTGCTCTAACTATACTTAGCAACTTAGGAACAGTTATTAGCAGGATTACTACAATGTCTGCCTAATCCCTCTAATCGTGGACCCGCTAGGACGCCCCTAGCGAGGGACCACTAGCTAGGCCCTCTAGGGCCTAGCAACTAGCACCTCTACTCTATTAACCTAAGTTAATGCTAGACATGCTACTAGTAGAGACACCTACGTAACGCCTAGCTGTTCTGCGCGCTAAACTCTAAGAGTTTAAGGATTAAACTAAGATCTCGCTCCTAGAGCAGGCTCTAGAGCAAGCGCAAGCTAGCAATATCATAGCAGTCTAGTTACTATTAATAGAAGACAACTAGGGATTCTAGATCTATAGTATAGCTAGTACTTTTTAACTGCCTTGCTCTAACCTACTATATTGTTATAACAAAAAGAATTAGGCAGATTATAATATATAGAAGCAAGCCTACAAAGGCTTTTACTTCTATAACCCCCTAAGCTTCTAAACAGAATAACAAAAGGTTACTTTTAGTCTTAACTATATTTTAGAGACCCTTAAGACCCTTTAGGAAACGCATAGGCACTAAAAGGCTAGAGAAAACTCTCTCTAGGCCCTAACATAGCTACTCCTAAAGGAATATATGCTAGATGCCCTTAGTACTAAGGCAGAGCGTTAGATAGTAGCTTACTCCTAGATTAAGCATGCTAGATAGAGGCAGGAGTAGTTACTCTCTAAACTGCTTAATTACCTACGTCTATTATAGAACAAAGTTAAATTTAATAATCCTATTTAATAAATATATAAATTTATAGCTATATTAAGCAACTAGGTATAGAAAGTCCTTAAGCTAATGCCTAATGCCTAACAAGACAATGTTATTAAGCTTAAGGAACAAGCAAACCTTGTCTAGCGTTAGACATGCTCTAAGCATGCTAACAAGGACAACTACGTCCCCCTAGTTAAACAACACGCTAAAAAACACTAGCGCATACTATTAAGCGCTAATTAGGCCTAGGATGCCTAAAAACAACCTAAAGTAAGCAAGTATAACTAGCCTAAGGCTAGTAGGGCTAAAGGCGACAAGAAACAAGACAATAAGACTTGCTAGAACTATAGCAAGCTAGGTTATTATAGCCCTAACTGCCTATAGCCTATATATATTAGGGTAATAGTTATCGTGTCGATATCTATTAGGGCCTATGCATTAATCTATGTCGATATCTATTAGAGTCTATGCATTAATCTATGTTAATATCTATTATAGGGGTCGATATCTATTATAGGGGTTGATATCTATTATAGGGGTTAATATCTATTATAGGGGTTAATATCTATTATAGAGGTTAATATCTATTAATCTATAGGAAATGTAGATTAAGTTAATCTAGATTATTTCGTTAGTGTAGCTAGCCCAAGCTCCTAAGTTAACTAGCATTAGAAACTTTTAAAAATTAGGGTTAACTCTTAACCTTATTAGAAAAGAATATAACTACATAGTTAAGTGTAACTAACGCTTGCGTATCTAGCAGTACTATTTCTATAATAATCTAACTATAAGTGCAAGAGGTTTTTAATAAAATAGTGTTAAAGTAACGTTAGGTAAGTGTGACCTATGCGTTAAAATAAAGACTGCCACGCGAGCCCTAGAAAAGGGTTAGGTACGTTAACTACTATAGGATGTAATGTTATAATACTATAATAAGATATAATAGCAAAGTTAGTTAGATAAAGAGAGAAAGATTAGAGGCAAGCAAGAGCAGGAGAGAGGGAGAAAGAAGAGAGATATAGAGAGCAGCAGATAACTACGTCTGTTAGCTAGTTAAATAGCATAGAGCTATTTAACAGCGTTTTTAAATATATGCCTAGGCTTTGTATAGTAGTATATAAAGCCTATTACTATAGAGTAGTAAAGTTATAGTTTTAGTTATATTTAGACAGTAAGCATAAAGAATAGGCTGCCTAGACCTAACAACAAATCGCACACGTAGCTAGCAGCTTCTAGGAGTAGGCAGAGACAAAAGACAAGGTTATGTTTCCTGCGCCTAGATCTAGCCCTATACCCTACTTAGAGTTGTTTAAGGGTAGTTTCTATTAATCTATAGGAAATGTAGATTAAGTTAATCTAGATTATTTTGTTAGTATAGCTAGCCTAAGCTCCTAAGTTAACTAGCATTAGAAACTTTTAAAAATTAGGGTTAACTCTTAACCTTATTAGAAAAGAATGTAACTACATAGTTAGGTATAACTAACGCTTACGTATCTAGCAGTACTATTTCTATAATAATCTAACTATAGGTATAAGAGGTTTTTAATAAAACAGTGTTAAGGTAACGTTAGGTAAGTGTAACCTATGCGTTAAAATAAGGACCGCTACGCGAGCCCTAGAAAAGAGTTAGGTACGTTAACTACTATATATATTAGGGTAATAGTTATCGTGTTAATATCCATTATGGCCTGTGCATTAATCCATGTTAATATCTATTAGAGTCTATGCATTAATCTATGTCGATATCTATTATAGGGGTCGATATCTATTATAGGGGTTAATATCTATTATAGGGGTTGATATCTATTATAGGGGTCGATATCTATTATAGGGGTCGATATCCATTATAGGGGTTGATATCTATTATAGAGGTTGATATCTATTATAGAGGTTGATATCCATTATAGGGGTTAATATCTATTATAGAGGTCGATATCTATTATAGGGGTTAATATCCATTATAGGGGTCGATATCTATTATAGAGGTTGATATCTATTATAGAGGTCGATATCTATTATAGGGGTTGATATCTATTATAGGGGTCGATATCTATTATAGAGGTCGATATCTATTATAGGGGTCGATATCTATTATAGGGGTTGATATCTATTATAGGGGTCAATATCTATTATAGAGGTTAATATCTATTATAGGGGTTGATATCTATTATAGAGGTTGATATCTATTATAGAGGTCGATATCCATTATAGGGGTCGATATCTATTATAGAGGTCGATATCTATTATAGAGGTCAATATCTATTATAGGGGTTGATATCTATTATAGGGGTTGATATCTATTATAGGGGTTGATATCTATTATAGGGGTTAATATCCATTATAGGGGTTGATATCTATTATAGGGGTTAATATCTATTATAGAGGTTGATATCTATTATAGAGGTTGATATCTATTATAGGGGTTAATATCTATTATAGAGGTTGATATCTATTATAGGGGTTGATATCCATTATAGGGGTCAATATCTATTATAGAGGTCGATATCTATTATAGAGGTCAATATCTATTATAGAGGTCGATATCTATTATAGGGGTTAATATCTATTATAGGGGTCAATATCTATTATAGGGGTCGATATCTATTATAGGGGTCGATATCTATTATAGGGGTCGATATCTATTATAGAGGTTAATATCTATTATAGAGGTCAATATCTATTATAGGGGTTGATATCTATTATAGAGGTTAATATCTATTATAGGAGTTAATATCTATTATAGGGGTTAATATCTATTATAGAGGTTAATATCTATTATATGTTATAATAAGCAAAACATGTTTTATTCTCCTAGGGGATTTAAATCTACTTATGTTATAATAGACATTATGTTATAGTATAACAAAAGGCAGTATACTATGCTTACATAGTATTCCTTAAACGATATAGAGACAACTAACAGCAGTTACTATAGCCCTTAAGCCTTAAGTAGAACTAGATTTAGAGCTAGCCTACGTAGAGGCTAGCTTGTATATTAACGAGGCAACGACTAAACCTTAATTAGGCTAGCTGCGCATGCGCTAGCCTACCTAAACATTTCTTAATCTATAAAGGATCTCTAATTAAGCTCTTTACGCTCTGTCTTAGACTAAAGATTATTACACGTAGGACAAATTTAATCTTATTTAGAAGCGTTGCTTATGCTTTTTAATATGTTTAATTTCTCTATATAGCATATTACTTGCTATAGTAATATTATAACAAATAGCGCTATAGCAGGCAGTTAGTATAGGGGTTTTAAGAAAGCCTTTACGCTAACCCTTATACTACACTTAAACTATAGCTCCTAATACTATATTTAGAGTTAAGACTTTTATAGAATTATATTCTAGATTTACTTTATATATATTACCTAGTCTAGATTAATTTATTTATAGCTCTAGTAACTCTCCTTAAGCATAGTCTAACATAGAAGCTAAATCAAGCTCTTTATAAACAGACACCTAGTTATTAACCTTCTCTAGCATTAGTATAGAGTCTAGCAGGGGCTTGTTGCTTATATAAGCTTAGAACATAGACTCTATTATCTAGCACATGCTCTTTAAATCTAGGTAACATTTTAGCAGAAGCTATACTTAGATTCTAACTTAGTCTGCTGCTAGAGTCTTTTTAACAAAACTGTTTAGCGTGCCTAAATAACCTAGAAGCGGGAATATACTAATGCTAAATGCCTTTTCTAGAGCTAACTATTAGCTGCCTCTGTCTAACACGCGTGTCAAGTCTTCCTACTCGTTCGCATATCTCTGCCTGTTATGCTCTACCTATAGAGAGCTATTCTTATAGAACTTAGAGATTATATGCTATTCTATAAGTGTTATTAAGGACATACTAATTTTTCTAGACTTTACTCTCTTTTCCTAGAAATCTTGTTTATGCTCTATAGCGTTATTAAAGAAGAAAGAACAAATCTACTTTAACCTTAGCGCTTAAATACCTTCATGCGCCTTTAAATTAAGGACTGCGAAATATAGTTCTTTCTAAGATACTAGCGTAAGACGTATTATAGAGGGTTAGTAGTTAGTTAATCGCATAAGCACGTCGTTATGCCCCTTGTCTTTAATAGCTTCTAAAATCTCTTTAACTATAAGTTATGTTAAGGCGTCTAACTATCTTTTATCTTTATTGTCGCGTGAGCGCTAGAACTGCATAATAAGCGCCTAATCCTTAAAGGCTTTCTATATAGCAATAACACTTGCCTGCTAAACTATCTTGCCTGCTACACCTTTGCTTACTCTAGGATATGTAGATAAAAATTATGTATATAATAGCTCTTTATTAGAAATTTTATCTATATCCTAAACTAAGTTATCTTATAAGTTCTGCTACCTCTATGTAAACTTCTCTAAAGCCTTTACTTAAGCTATAGTGTTTAACTGTTAGGTTATGCTAGCAGCGTTACTGTTCCTCTTAGATCGCGAATTGCTTATATATTCTTTAGCCTAATTTTTGTATATCTTATAGATCTGCTTTAACAGGGCCGTCTTTTTAGTCGTAGCATAGATCTATTCTAGCGCCTTGTCTAGATTAAGTGTAAAGAAGCTAGACATGTTATCTTAGCTACTATTAGGTAAAGCGCTCTTTTTATTGTCTTTGTTATAGTCTTCCTTTAGGCATTAATACTACACTACATAGGCAGAGTTGCCTTGTATCTAGTTATATAGATAGGTAGAGAAATAGTACGCGTTTCTGTCTTTAAGAAATTCAGGATTCTTTTATATTAGGGCAACATTAAATATAGAAGTTATTTTACGTAACAGATGCTAAAAAGTTAGGAGTCTAGGGGTAGCAGCGCTAGTTTATAGAGTAATAAGACAATTATAAAACAAGGAATAACAATCCTAAGAAAATTTTAGGCTTAGCAGAGCTCTAACGTAAGAGAGTTAGTTTCATGCCCTAGTAGGATTTAAACCCCTTTATATTTCCTGCCCTAAAGAAAACAAAATCCTCCTCTCCTTTTAGTATATGCATACCTATAAGCCTGCTATTATAGTAGCAGCATGTCTGTCTCTCTGCTAAGGCTTAACGTTACGTTTAACAATATTTTCTTTTATAATGTTAACCTCTAGATACTTATCTGTTACTCTTGCTAATACGTAGTACTTCTAGGGAGCGCTGCTACACATGCCGCTTAGCATAATTAATATAAGAAACATAGAGACAAGAAGACAGTAAAGAACATAATTGCTATAAAAGTTGCTAATATCTATAGTGCTCTCTATAGAACAACAGCAGTAGTTATTCCCCCGCCCTAGCCTGTTATAGCGCACCTATACCTCTCTATATATAGTAGCATCCTTTGTATACTATATCTAAGTTATAGGAAGATATATACTAGCAACAACGTATATAAGAACATAGAGATATATTAAAACAAGCAGCACCTAGCTAAGGTAAAATTAAACAACGAAACGTTTATACATACATAGCTAGAAGGACATAAAAGTATAGGACAGCCTACTGCTAAGGAAATGCGTATAATCTACGCACGTCAAGCTTGCCGCACGCGCTGCATTAAGGCGTAACAATACTTTACTTGATATAAAGTTAGAGAATCCGCTGCGTCTTATTTTAAAGTAATTCTAAACAACGCTTTATAGCCTAACTAGGCCCAACTCCTACCTACCGCACATAGCGACGACTAGGACGACTATAACAACGAGTCCACGTACGCATATCTTAGCTCATAATCTAAGTCTATTACCTACATTAAGACGTTGCTTACAAATGCAAAGCTAGCAAAGAAAGCAAGACTTGCAGCCACTAGGCATATTATTCTAGAACAAGAGAGCAACTAAGCAAGCCCCTTGCTAGACAACACACACTAGCAATTGTAACTAAAGGGGCTTAACTTTTAGCATGTAGATAGATTATCTTGTCTACCTTCTACATAAGATAAACCTAGCAGTTAACTTATCTAGAAGGCAATAGCTAGCATAGTTTAAGCTTGGCAATATAACACTAACCTATAGAACTAACAGGCGTGTTGCTTTATTTACATAGAGAATCTAAGCTAACCTAAGAGCAACCCTTTTATACTATACAAGGACCACGACACTAAACACACACGTATACTATAGCATATCTTTATGTTTTTCTATTACACTGCTACTCTAGAGGATTATAGCTAGCATCTAGCATACTAGTTCACACGTAAACAACGTAAAGCATAGCAGGCAATATTCTCTTACCTAGAAGAGACATGCTTGTCTTGTAATAAAGCTGTTAACTACGTCCTCTTATAGCTTAACAAAGAACTAGAGCATAATTAGTTGCTCCTATTTAAGAGATTGCTACATAACTTCTAGATAAGCCTTATAAGTTAAGTTAGCTAGAAATTAGAGACAGAACTTATACTTATTAACGTTCTTTATACTTAAGCTATATTAGCGTCTAGATATTAAACTATTACACTTATAGCAACTAACTTTTCTAAGGTTAAGAAAATAGCACGCTTTGCTTTCCTCTAGGAAGCCTCCTACATGTTCCTATTAGACAAAGACTACCTATCTAACAACAGCGAAGACGCTAAAGGCACGCTACTTGTAACCCTTAACAAATAGGTTAAAAAGTACCTTAGCCTAACGTCTTAAACAGCCTTTAGATAGGTCACTGTTACTAATTAGAGAATAGCTAAAATTCAAAGAGGCACTAAACGTAAAAGCTTTATTGACTAGGATAGCACCTAACTTACTTGCTATAATATTATAATTAATACCTAGGACTAGATTGCTATAGTTTATAGACTCTATAAGTCTACACTTTAGAAGTTTATAAATCTGTTATATGTTTAACATAAAGAAAAGCTCCCTTATATTCCTTAGGACGAAATCTAGGACAATTCTAGTAATTAGCAACAAGGGTAGAATATTTTTAATAGCGTAGTAAATCCTTACTTATAGCTAGACAACAACTTTATTATATACTATATTAAAAAGGCTATGCTAAACTATAAAGCACCTTAGAGATAGAAGAGGACTATAAGTATAGATTAAGCTAAGAAGCAAGCAGATTATATAAAGAGATATGCTAAAGACGTATATAATGCTATAGCTAATCTTATAATCCTTATGCATCTTTGTTATAGCTAGACTATAAGGGTAACTAAACTACTCTTAGTATAGATTTCTAATTTATATAACTATAGGCCTCGTAACATCTACATGCTAAGAGGGCTCTTTGCTTTAGTACCCTAGTAGTCTAAAAGGGTTAGGGTTAGGGTTTAGGGTTAGGGGTTAGGGTTAGGGTTAGGGTTAGGGTTAGGGTTAGGGTTAGGGTTAGGGTTAGGGTTAGGGTTAGGGTTAGGGTTAGGGTTAGGGTTAGGGTTAGGG
>MCFA01000455.1:0-14600 GCA_002105025.1 Clohesyomyces aquaticus
TCACTGCAACAAGAGCCATAGAACTATGCACATGTAATGTAGATATTAACGTAAACAATCTACTCGCCCCCCTTAGAGACACCCTGCATTTCTATCTTAAGTATATCCACCGCCGTTGCAAGCTCGCTAATTTAATAGAGGATGGTTTCGAACCTCGCGTCAGAGTCTGTCCCCGCCTTGATGGGCCGAGGCTCCCCTGCTGGTACGGAAAGAAGAGGAAGCGTCCCTGCATGCATGGAGGGTGCGGCTGACGGTGGCCACCCGAAATCCTATATCTCACACATGACTGGGTACAACGCTTAAACGTAGGTTGTCATGCAGTGGTGCGCAAATTTGTTAAGATCAGCACTAAAGGCTTTAATTTAGTTTAGCTTCAATTTAAAATTAGTCTAAGTGGTTGGCTAGTTAAGGTCCATTGTTAGTAGTGGCGTAAAGCAGTTTTGACGGTTCTGTTTAGATTAAAATAGAGATAGAATTCCTAGGTTTAATTAAAGACAGGATTTGCAGGTCAAAATAGAGGTAGGTGATAAGAGAAGATAGGTATGTAGGCAGAATAAATGCACTCACATAACTAGGCATGGGGTATTTAACACAGCGTAATCTATGCTACAAAGATTTAGCTCTAGGTCTCAAGTTCAGTTTCTAGTTCCCTGTTCTCCGCAAAATCCTTTCCTGTGCTTGGGCACGCGAAGCTAATAACCAAAAGTGGGATTCCCACAAATACGTTAACAGGCGCACAAGGGCAGCCAAGCGGCAAGGCAGAGTCGAAGCTCGACCGTTGTTGGTTTTACTCGGCGGCAATCGCCTTAGCGAATCAGCCCTCGCCCAGGACCAGACTCGGCTTTTCTTGCAGCTCATTGGGCAGACTTGCGCTGTGCCGCATAGATGCAGACAAAGGACGAAAGGATACGTATTATATTTTATTTATCTATCTCCCTATATTCTCTATAATAATCTAGTGCGCGTAACAAATTAATGCACTCTTTATAGTTTACGTCTTATCTAGCTAGAATTTGCTATTCATAAAGGTAATCTTATAACGGCTTAAGCGAATTGCACGCCTCGCAGAAACCTTAAATTCTAGTGTACCACACACTACAGGGGTTAGGAGTGGGCCAAGTTAGAGGTGCTGCTCTCACCTGCGACTAGCATATTGCCAGCTTCAGCAGACCATTCCTGTTCAATCCAATATTCCATCTTAAGGTTGTCAGTGATTGGGTATATCCTCTTCCTAAGCTTATTAATAGTTAGAGGAGGACCCTCTGATAATCCTTCATGTTCAGAGGGACACAAAACATATATCGTTAGGATTTGTCAACGATCTATGTCATGCAACGCAAAAAGAAATTCCTCACCCTATTAGAGTTGCTCTATGATCTAATTAGGTGCTTGCTATAATAAACAAAGTGGAGCAATATGTACCTTTTGTTTTAAGGAACCATATCAAAGAAAGCCGTCTTACGCGCGCAGTCTAGTTGTTATAGGCTTTAAGTAGATAGCGAATAGACAATAAATGAGCGGCGATACTAATTCCATTCGCCATGAAGAGAACTTTGTCGTAGGAGCTAAGGTTCAGGTAGTTGCCACCATATAGGCCGTCAATAATAGCTCTTTTCTTGCCATCCACTAACTAAAGACGTCAACTAAGTCCTTGATAACATCAGACAAGAAAAACTAAGGTCCGTTGCTTAGAGACGAGGTCGTCGTAATACCAGGAAATCATGAATGGATAGAACTCTAGGTACCCAAGACCGCTAGATCGAAGATGAGGAAAGGAGAGATATAGGAACTGTCTAGGCTTTTGGTTCCATAGTCGCCTTAGTATGACTCGAACTTGAAGAACCTCATCGTCCATATGATTTTGGGGGAACCAGGTAATAGTGGCGCGTCCCATAGGCCCGGAACCTACATTTCGATATAGCAGATGACTAAACCAGAGAGCTTTTCAAAGGAGAAAAAGAGCAGTTGCAACAATTAGACATATTGACACAAAATTGCTCCTTTTCTAGGTATGTATCCACAACAAGACTAACATTCCTATGGTACCAAGAAGGTAGATGCGTAGAAAAAGCTCATAAACTTTGCGTCAAATCAGAAGGAATGACACAACACCAGTTATACCCACTACTAACAACAGCTAGTCTGTGTTAGTATATATTTTTCATAAAGAGATATACGAACCGCTATCTCCAATCCCCTAACAGCCTAGGGACGATCTAAAATGTGCAGCGAACCATGGAGGAGAGCTTCAACTACAGAAACACGGCCCGCCCAGCGGTGGTATAGTTGATACTCCGTCATTGATATTCGGAGTATCTTATCAACGAGGGGATTAGTTCTACCTCCCACAAACAGCACAACAGAGTTAAGGACAAAAAGTTGTGCAAGGCGTAGCAAGAGCTCAGCTCTGCTTTAGACAGCCAACGATAGTGCTATAATATTACCCACAACGTAGATCATGATAAGTAGTGCAGCCATGACACTAAGATCAGAGCTGCCTCTCATTCTTCGTGTCACTAAAGTATGCAGTATCCACTTGGAGAGGGTCGCCAGTATCCGTTCGCGTGCTTGAGTTGTGAGCAGTTTTGAGAGTCTCCACACAACCAAGAGCGCGACAGCTGAGGCGTAGGATAGTGCGTAAATGATTATAGTCTTTATTGTGGTGTAATGGTGCTTTTGGGTTGTTGCATTAAATTTTTAAGAACAAGGAGGGAAACGCGCCTATAAATTAATAAAACGTACGCTATATGGAAATTACTGTTGGGCTGTATTAAGACTTGGTCCTGAAACGGGTACCAAAAACGGGATACAGACTAGAGTCCTAGAAAGCGGGCATTCAGTTTTTCGGAACCGCCAAGCCCCTTTTGAGCACTTTACTGGGCACAGCCCCTTCCCTATTTAACACCCAGCCTAGGAACCAATTCTCAAACCCAAATCCCTATTACTAACACCTAATTCCCATTTCCATATCACTAGTTTCTTTACCCCGCATCCTATTCTCTGTTGCCCATAGCCCGTTCCCCGTCTCTCATTGTCTATTTTCCAGTCTCATTCAAAAGGCTGGGTTCACTCACCACACCATGGCGCAGAGACCTCAAAATCTGCAAAGAAGTTTCAGAACGAGAGCTAATGGGGTATGCCAGAAAGCCACACAAATGGCAACGAATGACAACACTGTTCGTGTATTAGTAATCTTCGAGAGGGAAGAAGAACGGCCTATCATCTTCTTAACCAAAGACTCTTATAACTAGCTAGGATCCTTAGATTCATATGTATGTAAGACAATCGTGATGCGGATAGACATTTCTAAGTATGCCTAGGTTAAGCGTAAAGGGGCTATCTGTCAAAGTATTGCACACTACGAAACAGTAATTAATGGCCTCTTGAATGGAAGAATTAGCGTTCAACAACATTCGACCCCACCGCCGCTAGAGAGACTGTCAAAGAGAAGGGCTGGCGTGCGACAATCATCGACACCATCGCCAGATGAATCCTCAAGGAGAAGAGCTAGCGTGCGACAGCTATCAACCCCACTGCCAGCAAACCACCAACTAGTGAATAAGGGTTCTCCGTGGTACGATGGTGCTCAGCCCGAGCGGAGCTGGGACACCTTGAGCCCGCCACCACCTTTGTCGTTTGGGGGTGCGCAAAGCCGCAGCCCAAGTTGCGCACCACCTGTTCTTGGGCCGCTCCTATCAAGAAAAGCAGACGAGTCGCAGAGCCAATACCATGTCTAGAGGCTTGGTTGGGTGCGCGACCCCTATTTGCGCTTTTTGCTTCTTGGCTGCGCTTCTGTTTCTGTATTTGTCTCTGTTTCCATTGCTTGAAATGTGGGGTTCATGGCGTTTTGGCTATTGTATGGCGGTAACGGTTGATAAGATGAAATAAGATTAGATAGTCCAACCAAGCAAATCTTCCACTGGGTCAATGCACCAAATAACTCCTCCGCGGTCGCGGTCGTCCCAAGGTCCAGCCCAGAGCAGGTGCGATATCAGATGCTCTTCTACAACTTACTGTCACGTATGGCATGCAGAAGAATCTGTACCCCCCTGAGTCCCGTTGCCTCATCCATGTAAATAGGAAGCTGTAGCCCGCAAGGTTTCCTATCAATGTATCTTGTGACAAGCAGAAACACAAATTTAGAAATCGATTCTAGAAGTTTCTCTAGAAGAAGGAATTGCGGTGTACTGTGTAGCAGGTGCTTGTTTATGTAAGCCACGTGAATACACTGAACTAGTTCGTGGAGATCCCCTTGTACCAGCTCTTCTAACAAATCGAGAGGTAACGGGTCAGGAGCCTTGACAACAAAATTCAGCTCTGCAACTGTGTCGTCCTAGAGTGCGATGATCTGCTTAAGTCCTTTAACCTCATTCAGAAGGTCTAAAACTTGTCGTTTAGCGCGAACGGTGTCCCTCTAGATTTCGATACTCGGCTTTAGCTCTTGCAGCTAACGTTCCTTTTCTTGCAGCTGACGTTCTCTTTCTATGCTTTCTTTCACAAGCAGCTAGTTCTTGTTCTCAGAATCTCCCACCTTTAGTTGCTGTGACTGGATAACGTGGTTTAGCTGCTTAACTTCTTGCTTGTCTTTGTTCAGCTGTGCGACTTCATCCTAGAGCTGCTGATTCGCTTCCATCTGTTGTTCGAGGACGGCGTTCACATTCGCTAACTGAGAATTCTTCTGGTCAACTTCGTGCTAGAGCTGTTGGCTTGCTTTTAAATGGTGCTCGATATCCTGATGCTGCTTGACTTCTTCCTGGCTTGTGTTCTCTAACTTGGATGTCAGCCGTGCGACTTCTTCCTGGAGATGCCGATTCGCTGTCATCTGTCGTTCGAGGTTGTGTTCCAACTGCTAATTTGTTTCTGATTTGTGCTTGATATCCTGTTGCTGCTTGCCTGTCGTTTCTTGGAGCTGCTGGTTCGCTTCTATCTGTTGTTTAAGGCTGGAATTTACTTACGTTAACTGAGAGTTCTTCTGCGCAACTTCAACTTAGAGCTCCTAGTGGGCCTTTAAAAGTTAATTACTATCCTATTGCGGCCTGTGCATAGTTTCTTAAAGGTTTCTGTCCTTTTGTGCTAGTTTTTGTTGAAGCTGTTGAATCTATGGTGCGATCTTAGATTGCATCCTTCTTTGCCAGGTTTCCAATCCTCCTAACCCTTGTTCAATAGCTAAAGACCGTCTTTTTTGGGCTACTGAGTTTACCCCTAGTGGCGATTCTAGTTTTTGAAGCAGAGCTATGATATTTTCCTTCTCCTTTAACTGGGCTCCTAAAGATTCTATCTGGCCTTGTAGCTGACCCGCGTAAGAGTTATTGTCCTGGGCAGTGTTCTGTGGATAGGGTAGCCAGCTTCTAGGTTGTTCATCTCCTAAATCTTCATTCTGTCTTAGTAAGCGAAGGTCACGATTAAGCAGGCAGGGAATTCTCACATGGATATTAATTTAACTAAAAATATACTTGAACAAATCCGTGTAGGTGTATTCGAGATCTACCTCCTTAAGCTCTTAATAATTATAGATTTTAGGGAGGAAGAGAGTAAACTTGTTAATAGCCAAGTCATCCTTAAATAGTCAACCGCAGCGTCGCTTAAGAAGCACATATTTATTTGTTGTTTAATAGGACATGAAACTATCTTAGCCTTTTAACTGCTAAGCTGTAGTTGCAACCTGCGCTATCTGCTCGTTTGTAAAATCTGTAGAGCATGGATTTGATATGCGGAGATAGTCAAGAGCAAGCTGGAATTAAGAGTCTCCGCTAGCTAAATCTAAGGTCTTTAGAGTCTTGAATCCTTGGGCTATAGCAAATGTAGCTAGGTGTTGCAACAGAACTAGATTAGGCTCCTTCTTAGGAGGTTTAGCCCTCCCTGCTTCTTTTCTTGGGGTAAAGGTAGTTAGCTCGTCAAAATTTCGAGCGCAAAATGCCTATAATTGAACATACGCAACGAGGCCTAGATTGGGGTTTGTAGAGGTCTAGTTAACCTCAGACTAAGGTCCTATTTAGATATTACACTTCTCAGGACGGAAGTAGCACGCCTGTAGACTCTTCTAGATTGTTTTCTTTATCTTATTGCTAATAAGAAGCCTTAATATCTCGCAACAAGGCTCGAGGTACTTCAAGGTCTTGAAGAAGGTCCATATTGAGGGAATCATGTAAGGCATCTTAGTGAGGTTATCTAATAAAACGACTCAAATTGAATCGTCTATTACAGACAGAAAGATAGTTCTAGATTCTATAAGCTAGATTAATTTGTCTTAATTAGTTAAAGAAGCAGCAGGAGCGAGAAGCTGCAGCTTTTCGACTGTGGTCGCGTCAACTATAGATAGCGAAAATGTGGTGTCTCTATTCCTAAGAATGTGTTTCCAGGTATTCGCAACGTGTCCTAGGTAGGCTAGCATCTCCTTAAACGTAGTCAGGATCTAGACGTAGATTGATACAGTATCTTCACTTGCCTCATCGCATTTAAGGGCCAGGAGACGATGCAGGGCACCGAGATGAATCTTGGCCCATAGGCCTGGTATTTCAACCAAAGCATTAAATGCGGATGCTAGCTGGGCATTCTTCAAGAGCTGTCGCAAGTCTTTAGGCTTAGAATTGTCCAAGCAAGACCACCATCAATTTTCAGATTCTTCATCATTGCGCAAATGATAGTAGCGTATTTTCCGGAAAATTTCGCCGTCTAAGGGTCTTTGCTCGTTCGCAAATGCCTCAATCAGTCTATTAAGAACAGCCGGCGGTGTCTCTTGACAGTCACATATTAGCTCTGCCTAATAAGAATAAATAAGAATGCCTTCCTACCTCGGCTGAATAGTCGTACCACCCACTACTGATCGTTGTCGTCTAAAAAGCCTTTTGCAGCTTCAATTCGGTGCAAGCCAGACAGGCAGTCTATGTTGTGCAAGTTAAGCCAAGGCACGGGCTGCCCATGACGAACCTGGAGGAAATCGTCCTTTCCTAAACCAGCAGCGGCAAGCGAGGCGTTGAGCGTGACGTCATCGACAATGGCATTCACGAAATTTTCTTCCTGCAGCCGCCAACATCCGTTTCGTTCGAAGACTCTCTGTAAACGACGCACATTCTGGATCGAGACTTTTCGATGCTCTTGCTGCACAAGTGGGTGCTCAAAGTTTAGCGCACTTAGCTGTATCTTGGCGATCCCGCGGTACGCCCCCGCTTTGATTACAGCTAATTCTTTATCTTCGAGAACGACCATATTGTCAACATGACTGCTCAAGGCTGAATACACGCGCTGGTATTTCATAAGGCCACAGGACACCTGGAGTCCCCAATCCCAGTTCCTGCCCCCCGTCTCCGTACCCGAGAACCGGGTGCAGCCGAAAAAAAAAAGAGGCACGTGGCACATGCCTATAAAACAAATCCCTACGGAGGTGCTTCCAATAAGTAAGGGCCGGTGGTCCATGCGCGCCAAGGTAAGCCACATAACCAAATCGAGCTCTCAATACGACGATCACCTGCAGGGACAGCTCAGACCTGCAGTTCTGAGTTGCCACCCAAATTTGTATGAGCCATGAGAATTTCCAGTCCAAATGCCCCTCCCTGATTCCCAAAATTTGTCGTTTTCAGTGAATTGCTTCTCAATTAATATGCCCAAGTACTACGACGCTGCGACTAGAGCCCAGGTAATTGCTCTCCGCGCTCATGGAGCAACTGCCAGAGAGGTTACTGCCATTACTGAGGTCAGTGATCGTACTCAGAGGAAGATCATATTGCGGGCAAAGGAGAGAGGTTACTAGGAAGGGGGGTCATTAAGGACGAGCATGTGGAGGATGGTGAAAAGCCAGGACCACCTCGCAAGCGCTCTGAGAGCTTTGACGAGCTCGTAGCTGCTACGGTACGTAAGGACCAATATGGACGTGAAAAAGGACTCTATTAGATGGAGTTTGAATTCAAAGAGCTAGGAATTAACGTCAGTAAATCGACGATTGCCACGTCTCTTAAACAACAAGGATTTGTTAAAGTCAAGCCCACAAGGAAGCCAGGACTTACACCCTAGATAAGGAACGATTGGCTGGAGTTCTGTGAAAAGCATAAGGACTGGAAGCTTCATGATTAGAAGAACGTTATATGGAGTGACGAAACCTTAATTGTTTTAGGAGTACGACGAGGATCCATCAGGATTTGGCGCCAGCTAGCTGAGAAGTACGACAGGACTTGCATCTGGGAGAGATGGAAGGGCTACTCTGAGTTTATGTTCTGGGGCTGTTTCTCTTACTATAAGAAAGGACCGTTTCACATTTATAAGACAGAGACAGCAGCTTAAAAGAAGGAGGCTTAGAGGCAGATTAACGAGCTTAATAAGGGATTAGAGCTAGTGAAGAAGCTTAAGTAGGAGCTCTCCACTAGCATGCGGAGGACGGGCTTACAAGGAGTACGAGAAAAGAAACCTAAGTAGAAATAGGACGCCAAGCATAGGAAATTAACTTAGAATAGTCAGGGGGGGATTGACTAGTAGAGGTATCAAAATAACGTACTTCTTCCTAAACTCATCCTATTTGCAAAGGATTGTTTAAAGGACATGCCTAATATAATTATAATAGAGGACAAGGCTCCGTCACATGCCTACTAGTATTAAGGAGAGGTGTATAATCAGGAGGACGTCCCCCGTATAGTTTGGTGCGGCAATTCACCAGACATTAATGCAATTAAGCCCACATGGGCCTAGATGAAGAGAAAGACTACCACAAAGGGAGCACCCTAGGTTGCTAAGGAAATAGAGAAGCATTAGAAGAAGTGCTAGGAAGACCTTAAACAATAGAGAATACAGCGCTAGGTAGAGAGAATTCCCCGTTATATTAAGAAGATTCTCTCTCTTAAAGGAGGCAATAAATATTAAGAGGGGAGGACGGATAAAACCTAGCATTAGGATGGGCCCACTAAGGAGGAGCTTCAGCGTGAATTAGAATACAATTTTGCAGGGGAAAAGGACGCGGATGCGTCCTCTAAGAGCTCTAAGGATGTGATCAACTAGGGCCCAGCTAATCGACTAATATATAATGATTTCCGGGATGAGATGTGTAAGCAGTCGTGCTTACTCATCTCCTGCATAGCCATCTTGGCTCATCACACACATCACACACACACAGAATACACTCATCTACAATCCATCAGAACCGTCCCCCCAAGCTTACAGTTATGAGCCCGGATCACGCCTAGCTGCATCAAATATCTTTTGACTACCTACCTACGTCTATTTGAGCCTCTTTCTCATCGTCGCAGCCTCACTGTAGCTGTCGCAGTTGCTGTCGCTCTTCAAAAACCTCATCTAATTACCCCGCACCTACAATCCAACACATCCAAAATACCTTAACGAGCCATCAAGATGACTTTAATAGTCAACTCATTAATAAGTCCTACCTATTCTAGAACGCTAATTATAACTCTCTAGAGACTTCCTTATAAGCCTAAAGAAGGCTCTTGCTCCTTCAGAATCAGCGCGAGAGCAGACAATCATTGATCGCTATAAGAATACCTCATCGCATACCTACGAGCAAAAGAAGCAAACATACCAGATATGAGCGGCGACAGAGCTCACTGGCACCTTGTTAAGGCCATCAAGAAGTTGGACCCTGGCTACGCTGCCGTCATCTCAACACAAATCACATCAGCTCAGCTACCTGCCTCACTTCTATCAGCTCAGCTACCTGCCTCACTTCCATCAATCAACGATACTCTCAGCGCGTTCGCTCAGCACTACTGACGAACTTATACCCATAAATCAACTATACCTAGCTCAGCCTATGCGGCTACACTACAAGGAGAAGAATCCCTATACTAGAGGAGGAAACAATCAAGATGTCCCTGTGGAGACTTCCATATCTGGGGAGCCTGCCAGAGCTCGTGGAGACTATCAAGCCTCGAGGCTTCACACCTGATCTACGGAAGCAAGAGAATATTAGAGTCTTTTGCAAAGATCCTAAAAGAAACAAGATTGTAGCTGAAGTTTAGCTCAGAGCAAGGAAATATCATTACCGCGAGAGGAAACAAGAATATCGGACTTAACGTACAACCACTCAGGATTCAACACCTCAAGATTCGACACCTCAGGATTCAAACCCAGATTACATTGAGATCGATGCTGGCGACGAGCCTCTCTGAGAGCTGTGCTAGAGGTATTGCCCTCAGCTTAATGGTCTTGTCCGCTGCTATTGTTGATGGGATCGTCCTCAACACTCATAGAGCTCTAGCTGTTATTGTTCCTTGATTTAATCTGATTAGGATCTTGTTGAGGGAGGTTATATTGAGATGAGATTGATGCTGGCGACGAGCCTCTCTGAGAGCTGTGCTAGAGGTATTGCCCTCAGCTTAATGGTCTTATCCGCTGCTATTGTTGATGGGATCGTCCTCAACGCTCATAGAGCTCTAGCTATTATCTTTCTCTGATTGGGATCTTGTTAAGACTGAGGGATCGTCCTTACTACCTCTACATGTATATATTCTTGTTAGATTTGAACTACGTTCAAACCTGAGGGGGGTGTGTAAGCAGTCGTGCTTACTCATCTCCTGCATAGCCATCTTGGCTTATCACACACATCACACACACACAGAATACACTCATCTACAATCCATCAGAACCGTCCCCCTAAGCTTACAAGATGTCATGGTCTGAATTGGAAGAGCTGGAGAGGAACGAAATCACAGATATTTCAAGCGATTGGGGGTCTAGGGAAGACGGAGAATACGAAATAGATGATGGAGAATGATCCCTGAGAGTCTCAGCATTTTTTTCTATATAGATATATTATCTTTTTAATGAGATGTGGTGGGTGCAATTCACTGTCGCACATGCCAAGACCTCGATTTGGTGGCTGCTTACTATACGAGGGCAATACGAGCGCACTGACCACCGGCCCTTACTTATTGGAAGCACCTCCGTAGATCCTCTCCATATCCATATCTCGGTAGGACATCATGAACACCCCACCTTGGCTTACCTTGACGGGAGGTAGCGCCCTCAACGAACACGAACCTTCTTTTAATTGCGCGGACAAGACAAAGCCAACGTTCATCACAGTCGTGGGTCGGAAAACAAAATCAGCTTTTCTTGGGCGGCTTCTGGGTTTTCGGGAGCCTATCCCCACGCACAACCAAGTATGTTTATGGAAGACTTCGAAAATTCGGTGCGGGCAGGTACCCACTGTTTTCATCGATTGTGAAGTTCAGAACGCCTCCCCAACCCATGCAGCAGGTCTACCCCAGAGCAAAATATCGAATACCTGGAACATCCCGCAATCTGATCCGAACGATATTAGTTCCACGCTGTGTAGCAGAGTGTTTGCGCCTTTCTCAAGCATCGTGTGCATATTTGTTCCTGATATGGGAGGACATAAGGTGGCTGCAAGGTGGCTTGCGTTGCAAGCGACCACCTCACCCGTTTCAGACCTCCAAGCACTCCCACGTGTCCTTCTCGTCCTTAAAACAGTATCTGAAAACTTTGACGAAAGTATTGCTACTGATCACGCATACACGATGCTCGTGGATGCTATGCGCAACCTAAAAGAATATCACACCGTGGCAGAGGTCTACAGAGACATGGCAGCCCACTTTGCTGACATCAGAGTCCTCGCCTTGAGATCAACGATGATACCTGCTAAACGAAGCTCAATATTCAAGAGACGTTTATTAGCAATGTCTAGGAACTCTGTAAAGAATCGCGAGATACTTTCCTTGTAATTCTTATTTGCGCATTTTCGTTCGCTGTTAAGCGCTCTGCTTAGAAACCTTTTGGCTAAAGTTCATGCACCATTTTCATTCGCAATTGCGACACGGCCCCATGGGTTCTGCAGTGATAGCTTCAAGGAATGCCTTCAAGACTATTTAGATCAGATGCCCTCGCAATCTTGGCTTTGGCACTTCGTTGCGCCGCTAGTAGCTTCCGCATTACTGCTTGCCAACTATCCTCCTAGCGCTCACCGTAAGTGGCATCTAAACCTGAACTAAAAGAGTTAAAATTAATCTTTAACAAGTATTCCCGCCTACTTTCCTGTTCTCTAGCATATTTTCCAAAGCATGTCAATTAGCTATAACAAAATACACGATTCACGAAGACGTCCAGCAGAAGTTTGTCTCCTGCATAGCTCGAGAGTTTGATTCCCTCTTCTCTAAGATAAGGACGGAGGACCGCCTAGCGTTGAATATTCATAAGCAGACTCTCAAGACCTTGCAGCCGCACTTTACAGATTTCAAGAGTCATCGCTCTTGCTTCTGTTGCTTTATGTGTATGCCTGAAAAGGTTATGGCATGTGGTCATACTCTCTATAATACGTGTATTCGTATCTACAGTCAACGGTCAATATTAGAACAAAACACATACGCATTCTCTAACTGCTTGTTATGTGGGGTTCAAGGCAATATGATCTTTAGACTAGTTCCTCCGTCAGCAGGTATTCGCGTATTAAGCTTGGACGGAGGTGGTATACAAGCAGTTGTGCCCTTAGTTTTCTTAAGCGCTATCAAGAGTAGGCTGTCTAGCTTTAAAAGCCTAGTCACTAACTACTTCAATTTCGTGGGCGGCACATTAGCAGGTTAGTGACCTTTAGGCAACCTGCTTTTCTTATCCTAATACCTATAGGTGGTCTTGTTATGATTAGTATGTTTCTACTATAATAGAGTACTAAGGAGTGCTTAAGACAGTTTGAAGAAGTAGCCCGTAAAACATTTAACAAACGAAATAGAGAAACAATATTTCTTTCTAAGGCAGTGGAGCTAATTGTAGCCTATATCGCTAATAGACAATATAGTCTTTTAGCTATCAAAGAGGCTTTCTAGGTTACATTTAAATCGCCCATGAAGATGTTCAATCTATTGCGGAATGATACAAAAGTAGCAGTAACAACTACCACTATAGAGGGCTCTTATCCAAGACTAATAACAAACTATAACGGCAGCAAAAGACCAAACGATATTAGTAAACATCTAAAATCATTTTATAGAGATAGTTAACTAACAAGATTAGGATACGACGTAGTTCATGCTAAAAAGCCACACAACGACATATCTCTTAGCGAAGCGTTTGTGTAACGCTAGGGCGGTAACTTGCCTAAGCCTTAGCTAAGGGGAGGGTTGCTAGAGAAGCGTAGGGGTGGTTGTGCTTTAAACAGTACAAGGTAGACGTTAGAAGTAGTAGGCTAATAGTATACTTACGACTAGTTTATAATAAAGTGTTACTTGTTAAAGGTGCCTATATGCAAGAATATAAGATTAACTATAAAGGAACTACATAGGGGATCCGTGGGTCCCTATATACTAGTCTATTCCTTTATAATCTGTCTAATCTGTTGTTGCTAAGAGGCACAGATTACACAGATCGTTACTCCCTTAATCTGTTAATCTGTCGCTGCTAAGTAGTATAGATCCATAGATTAGCACACGTGATGTTAGATCACGTGTCTATGTTATGCCAAGCCTCCCCTCTAAGGTCGTTAGCCTCTAGAGGGCCGTTGCCCCCTGTTATTAGGTTCATACTGTTGTTAGGCTTAACTAGGTCAAACGTGACACTCCGTTATGTTGTCTTGTTTATAATATTACTCTAGCAAGTAATATTTATAACACTATTTCCCCCCTTTATGCTGTTTAGAGCAAAGTTGTCCTGTTCTAGGTCTACTAAATAAATAGCATGTTAGCCCTACTTAATTAGCTAGCTAAGGTTGTCCTCCATGCCTTCTTCCTATAAAACTATTAACAGTGCCTCTAGTTCTACCTTATAACGCCTTTAACTTGCTAATTACGTTTCCTCTAACAGTTTTATTATGTTGCTACTATTACGTTGCTTATAATATGTTTGTCTTAGTTCTAATGCTAAATATAAACTATCTTCTACTAATAGTTAGAGTTATAAAGCCTATATTAGGGCGAACGTTTATAGTCTTTATAAATTCCCTAAGGGCCCCTAGGTCTCTATGTCTAAATATACGCGCTTAATCCTAACTACGTAATTGTTGCTTACTTTATCTAGGGAGAGCTGTTAACTAGTTAAGAGAGAAAGTAGGAGCTAAGTTGGCTAAGGCAATCCGTTAGCAGGAGCTCGCGCTTAACTAAATAGCTAAGGTGTCTCGTAGGGTAGCAGAGGCTCGTGCAAAGGTCCTCTGTCTTTAGAAACATTAAAAGTTTCTTGCTAAGAAGAGCTCGCAGCAATCACGACCTGTAGAAGCGATGCTAGATAAGGAGCTAGACAACAAGGATAGAACCCTAGTAGCTCTCCTATGGGAGGCAGCAACTAACCTAGGCGTCTCTCACAACGCCGAAGATAGTGGCGGTCCTCCCAGCTCGCCGCTAGGCGAGCTAGACTTTGGGCTGCTAACTCCTAGGTTCCTTTAAGAGTTAGGTTATAGAACTCTATTAGCTTCTTAGGGCAATTAAGGTTCTCTTCTAGTTCCTATATGTTATTCTATTGTTTTCCTTTTTTATCTGTTCCTAACTACCTAACAAGGTAGTAGTCCCTTCTGTTCTATACCTCATGCTATAGGATTATGTTAACCTCCTATTCTTTGTCCTAGCTATACGTAGCTGCCTTATAGACCGCTAGTTTCGCGTCTTAGGGTGCTTTTTCTAGGAGTAACATATAGAATGTTAGATAGATTCTTATAGTTC
>MCFA01000456.1:0-14557 GCA_002105025.1 Clohesyomyces aquaticus
GATGTCCAAGACCAACTGCCGGCTTGCTACAGATGCCATGCCTCCAAGGTCCGCTGTCGAAGGGCGCCCGGCCAGGTGCGGTGCCGGCGTTGCACCCGCGCAGCATATTCTGACTGCCATCCACAACCCTCTCGCCGCGGACGCATCGGCCAGCAGCAGACGCGAGGGCCGAGCGGGATGTCAACGACACAAAAAGAGGTTGGAGAGGTTGAAGAGAACAGCCTGCGGGCAGTGTCCAGCAACATGCCCGCTGAATCGGGCCGCGAGCTGCATGAGCAAAGGCATGACATTGACGCCGACTCATTCAACGCGCTCCTAGACCTTATTGCGGTTTCCGTGGCCCCTGCTGGGGATGGTCTTTCTGATTTGTTATGAACCCCGATTGTCAGCGATTTTGATCCACACTCGCTCCACGCGCATTTAGCCCCAACTCCAAGCTAGCCGAGCGCGTCCAGCGACGCCATAGACGTTAGCCTCTCGGAACCGCTTCTGGACAGCGTCACAGCAGCCTCATCGGTGTCCACCGGTCGAAACAAGGCGCGCGAGAGGGGAGGTGGTGGCAGCGAGAAACGGGAATCATTACGCGATTCCCGTCTGGAATTGTTCAGACTATCCTCGGCCTCGTACATGCAGGCCCTTACGGATGTCAACGCACAAATGCTCTCACAGCAAGACGGCATGTTAGAATACATTCTCCAGTACCTTGCGGCGCCGACAAGACACTCACACGGCCGCCCGCCCACGGCCGCCAGCGAGCCCAGCAGGAGGATCAGCATCAGCAGCGATACGGCGTCCGCCCCGACCTCAGAAGGTCCAATCGAAGCCGCCCTGCGTCTCGGACTCGCGCTCCGCTCCCTCCTCCGCCCCCACCAGACTTACGAGCGCGACATGCCTACCGCCCTCTTCCTCCTCAGCACCGTCCTCCGTCTGGCCTCACTGCTCCACGACCTCCTGGCCCGGCTGCAGGGTATGCTCACCCAGGTAATCAATAAGAACGCGCTGTGCGTGTTTGTCTTCCCGCCTGTCTGGCTCGGGTCCCTGCTGCTTGATGAACGGGACGACGACCGTCTTAGGCCGCTGCAGATGCACTCCATTGCAATGGCGCTGAGCACAGCGGAGGGGTTGATCAACGAGGTAATTCAGCTCACAGAAAGATCACTGCCTGATCACATCAACGATGCGTCCGTCGCGGTGGATAACGGCGAAGGGAACCCGAGGGATGAATTTGAACTGCGGGCCTTGACGCGGGCGCTGGTGGCAAAGCAGGAGGCGGTGGTGGAGAGTATTTCGGGACTAAAAGACATGCTATGAGTTGCTCATGTACTCAAGCGCCCAGGCAGTTTGAAAATCACGTGCTGCAGGGGTCCTCGGAGAGTTATCGGAGACTTTCCTGGAGGTGGCAAATAGGTAGCAAATAGTGCTAGATGTTCAACACCATGGCTTTGAGAATGTCTGTATAGGCTGAAAACAATAGATTGTATAGAGTTATCCATAGAAACGATTATCGCCCTGTTGCTCAACGCATTTCTCAAGCTTTTGCCGGAATCTATGACATTCTCGATCAACCTGATCCTGAGGCATAGTATAGTGGAGATCTGGGTCCACCCTGAGCCGGTGAGGTATAGAGTGATTATTGCTGCACGGTTGGGGATATTGATTTGAGACATATTTGCATTTACAGGTCTGTAGGTACCTATTTTGCTAACAATTTTACTACTCTCGTGAGTATCTCTGGACTGTTGTTGTGTTTTCGGCAATTGCCGTTGAAACCGAGCCCCGCACGTGATTTTGAGACTAGATGGACGCACTAAGAACGCACGAGTAGGTCAGGAATGGGGTTCAATTTCACCATGAACCTAAGTTTGAAAAAAAGTATTGCTCTTTGCCTAATTGTCACGTCTGCGGAGGAGCCTTTCAAAAGCCCGTGCCAGGATTGGCGAGCAGGGGTATAATTAGTGCAGATCGTACCTGCCGCCATGCGGCACAGCAGACTTGGCAGTAACAATGACTTTTAAATAACGTGTTCCACCACCGAGCGAGCCACACCCACCAAAACCTACCGTGCGCGACAGTACAAACACAATGCAACAACCACTACCTACTGTATTAACCTTAAACGAAGCTAGGATTACTATTGCTATTAAAGCTACGAAATGCGACGCGTCATTCTCCCAACGAGACGCTGGGCGCGCCTATATAGTGCCTCGATTAACCCTAGGGCATCGAAGCCGCGGACGAGCATCACGACGCGATTGCCTACCCAACTGCCAGAACCTGACGCTACTAGAGGAGGAGTCAATAGTAGAGCGCATACTTGACCTAGATTCTAGAGGCTTTCTACCCTTAAAGGCTCTACTACGAGATATGGCTAACAACCTGCGCGCCTACTAAGGGCTAAAGCTAGTTAGCATTAACTAGCTAGACTGCTTTATTAAACGTATAGAGGAGCTCTAAACACGCTAGACTTAATTATATAATAATTAAAGAAAGAAACAAGAGGATCCTAAGGTTATTAGCGCGTAGTTTAGGCTAGTAGCTAACATAAAAGCAAAGTACAGCATTCTAGACATAGATATATATAATTTTAACAAATCTAGCTTTATAATAGGGGTTATAGAGTTTTAGCTTATAATTATAGCTTTAGAAAGACGTAAGAAACCTAAGATAGTTTAGCTAGGCAATTATAAGTAGGTTATAGTTATTAGGAGCATATGTGTAACGCTGGGGCGGTAACTTGCCTAAGCCTTTAGCTAAGGGGAGGGTTGCCAGGGGAGCGTAGGGGTGGTTGTGCTTTGAACGGTACAAGGCAGGCGTTAGGAGTGGTAGGCCAATAGTATACTTGCGGTTAGTTCATAATAAAGTGTTACTTGTTGAAGGTGCCTATGAGCAAGAATATAAGATTGACTACGAAGGAACCACATAGGGGATCCGTGGGCCCTATATACCAGCCCGTTCCTTCGTGATCTGTTTGATCCGTTGCCGCCAAGAGGCACAGATCGCACAGATCGTTGTTTCCTTGATCTGTTGATCTGTTGCCGCCAAGTGGTACAGATCAACAGATTGGCACACGTGATGTTGGATCACGTGTCCATGTTGTGCCAAGCCTCCTCCCCAAGGTCGTCGGCTTCCAGAGGGCCGTCGTCCCACGCCCCTGTCATCTGGTCTATACCGTCGTCAGGTTTGACTGGGTCAAACGTGATACTCCGTTGTGCTGTCTTGTTTACAATATTGCTCTGGTGAGTGATATTCGTAACAATATGCGCTAGTAGGTGGGCAATCCTACCCTTTATTGTCCACGCAGGCAAGGTTTATATCTCTACATAGTACTAGAACAAGTCTATACCTTATAACTAGGTTATTACTATTAGTAATAACAGCTAGACAAATAATAACATTAGAATTATGTAGCTAGAGCACTTTAACGCGTTAACAAAGTCGCGTACTATAGGGGGGTATAGGCTGCTTATTCTTAATAGCTATAACAGCTACTACTCTGCTAAATTTAAGGAGATCTATTAAGATTATAAGATTATTACTTTATATATGCCTATATACTTGTTATATCTACTATAGCCTCTTAATGTTAGCTACTTCTTGCTGTTAAAGCGTATATATAGTACTTAGATTATAGCCTTAGCGCGTTGCTTTGTTACCTATATTGCTAAAACAGACTTCCTTTTAGCGTTTAAAACAGCCTATATAAAAACGTTTATAGAAGCAACTATTAGAGAAGCCTTTAGAGGCGCTAGGCTTGTTCTACATAATCTAGATGTTATAATATTAAGGCTTAATATGCGTCTCTATACACCTAAGCAACTACCTAAGCAACCTACCCTATAGAAGTTGTAAACACTAAGTAATGCGCGCGAATTTAAAGCTTAATCTACTCTAATTTATAGTAAGATTAGGTCGTACGTTAATTTATTACTAACTGCTATTATTACGTCGCTTTAGAAGCTTAAGAAAGGCGCGCTAGCAACAGCGCATAAACATGTCTTAATAGTAAGTAAGATTGCTTAGCTTTGCGAGACAATTAAGGCCTAAGCAAAGAGTAAATGTTATAAATAGAAGTATATATAGACTTAGGGCACGTTGACAATAGAGGAAGGAGCCCAGTTGGCTACTGCTTAGGGCGCTAGTGGGCAGGAAACTAGTAGAGAGTCCTTGAGGAGTAGTCGCACAGCAGGTGCAGCTCTGTAACAAAGACGCTGTGGGCGCTGTGGCAACACAGGGCATAACGCGCGAACCTGTGTACAGGTTGCTTCTGATACTTTTGATACTAAATAATATACTCTGTGCTATAGTATAATTTGTGGTTGTTGATATATCGTGATTTATACGGTCGCGCACGGTAGGTTTTGGTGGGTGTGGCTCGCTCGGTGGTGTGGCTCGCTCGGTGGTGGAACACGTTAGTGTTGTTAATATACGTGTATGATTGAAATCTACAATGTATGGTATGATTCGTATGGTAGTTATACCGTATATGAAGATGTATATTATGTGATTATATAATCAAAATGCGTCAAAAAGCCCACCAATCAAGGTTTCAATGTCTCCTGGCTCAGGCCCCTCACCAGTAAACCCCCCCTGATTTGCTGCCCTATCTGGCTCCAATTCATCATCATGTTCATCCTCATCCTCGGGCTCCAGCTCAACCTCATTATCCTTGAAGAATCCTGGGGTGGAGGCTTCAATAGAGTCTCGAATCCTCAAGTTACTGAAACAATAGACAAGCTTCTCCACTCGCCCGTTTGTAAGACAATTACGGCTTGGCTTATGTATATATCCGTGATGAGACTAACTTCTCTCTGCAGCGCCGGTCGTGGGGTTGATGCTGAGGACGTACATGGCCAGTTTTTAGAGGTCATCCGATGCGGATGGGTATGTGGCCCACCACTTAGCAGGATCGGGTGAATTAATCCCAGATAACCTCATTGGCTTCATTAAAAAGCCCTTGGCGATTTTTCACGGCAATTAGCTCAGTGAAAACACGCCCAGCCCGCTTGGCGTCTCTATCGTAATATAACTGTAGCCACTGGGCGATGCTGAGGACTTGCTAGTCAGTAATGTTAACGGGACACTCCTTACGGGCTAAGGGGTTAAGGATATAAGCAATTGCAAAGATTAGAGTGTATATTTGTTGCAAACGCGTCCTAATAATATCCTTAACGTGTCAGGCAGGCAATATATAGGTATGAACAGCCTGCTAAAGCATAAACGTGAAATATAAGTATACACGTGACGCCTTAGTTTGTTTAACTCTAGCGCAATTGTAACCTTTAAAAGAGGCTCAAAGAGGCACGTCAATTGAGTTAATACCTCCTAGAAGCAGAAGGACAATGCAAGAGCCTTAATCCTAGCAAATTTCTCCTTCTGTTCCTTAGTTAGTTTGTCCAGGAGACAGTAGTCTTCATCGAGAACAGCGTGCTTAATATATAGGAGATTCCCGATAAGGGCTTTGTTAGTGTAGTATCTGCCCTGCCACCGAGTCTTTCTAGGTAATTGTAATGCTAGGCGTCTCTTACCCTAGGACCTTGCCTTATCGTCCAAAACGCCTAGAAGTATACTCGATCGTTTGAAGTACTTCACGACCTCTAATATAACATCCCACACCTTCTTAATAGCCAGAGTCTCCATAATATCGTTGACCGTAAGATTGACAATGTAGGAGCCACATCCCAGGGTTAAGATGTCAGGGAACCTCTTTGCTAACCCCAAACATCCGCGAGCGGTTTTCTTTACGGTTAGCTTTGCTACGTCCTCCTAGTGTCGACCTTGATCACTCTATTTACCTTCTCACATATCACGTAGGCTAAGCGTCAGCTAGATATAGATCAGTCCTGCTCGGACTGTAGGATAGCTCACGACTCACTTGCTGAAGTGACGGTTTATATTTTCTTGCTAATAAGGAAAGGCAAGTCTAGGACACGTCCTTGTACCTTTCAGATATGTCACATGGCTATACATGCCACCAGCTAGTGGAGTTCCTCTCTTCCGTGCCATACTTGCTATGTGGATCAATCAGTTCTTGAGTAAGGCTTTTCCCATCTCTGAGTCCTGACTCGCTCGAAGCTACGCAGGGTCTCTGATAATGATGACAGTCATACGTCTGACTCTGCGGTCATACTCAAACCATTGCCAACTCCGACTACTTGGGCTGGGCCCACCATAATCGCCAGTTTCTCCGTCGGAACATCCCCACAGAATTTTTCAATAACCAACACCGTATCAGAGATGGGTTGTTTCAGTGCCGCAGGACCGAGCATTGTGCATGGACGTGGACACAAATACGCGCCTCGGCTTTTGCAGTCTCACCTCATACACAGTGCACAGGTCTCGAAATGTCTTATTCGAATTATAACACGGGAACGTCGGTTGACATCTTCGGTACGATTTTCTCAGCCTTAGACTAGACTGAAGTCAACCCATCTTTCTCTCCAGGGCCTATAGTGCCGACGGCGAATCTGGGGACGCAGCAAACAAGGTAAGTGCACACCTCGTGCTAATGCCGGAGAGATGGCTGACACGCATCCAGCGATCCTACAAGGGACGCATCCCGGAATCAAGACACGCAATATCCTCCTGAGAGCTACGAGAAACAGGTCACTCGTCTATTGCAACAGATTTTGAATCTCGAGACCGATCGAGCACAACGTCAGGATCACCTCGCGAAGTGCATTTTTCAAGCCCTCGAGACGATAAAAGAGCAGCAAGATGCCACGAATTTGTCACAAGATGCAACGAGAAAGCAGACGAACGACATTCAAACTCTCGTGAGAAATCACGTCCGCCGTTCGGAGCAGCCGTCGTCACTACCCAATCCAAAATACACGCACGTAGCTCGAACGGAGGCCCTACCACTGCCAGGAAGTGCGCAGTATGGACCAGCTGTTCAATTGGATCAGTTTCCGTACAAGGGTAACATGCAGTACGTGCCAGCGCCTCAACATGCGATATACTTCACTGACTGTCACGCGCTAGAGGCGATAGCCTCTTACAGGAGCTAACGAGCATCTTACAACGACATAGGAATGGCTATCCTCGACGATATTAAGACATTTTTCTGGCCTCCAAACTAGCGTGGGCGAGTTCGGCGGTCGAAGCGGGTTCATCAGTTGGTCGGTCATGCTGCATGCACTTTATGCACAGCGCACTTTACTTTCACATGCTCCAGTACATTGTTTCTCCACGCTCTTACTTTTAACGTGCATGGGGATGTCTCCACAATTAGCTTCTTGCGATGTGAGGGACCATTGATGTCTCTCGTTCTGCGACAATCACGGCATTGCTGGGTTTTTTTTCGCAGTCACTATCTAAGGCATATGGGCGAAGTGTATCACCTTTTTGGTAATCCTCTCTAGTGTTACTATCATTTTTTCTGATTGCACTACATAGCCGAAAACGTTAGGCCATCCACCATGCAAACCACTCCGCATAATCTGTGCTTCCGAGAATCCTGATACAAGAAGACATAGCAATTTTGCATGCAACGTTACTTGAATCTCGGCGGCACCTAGATAGTGCTTCTTGATTGACTGCGACCCTTTCTTTGCATGTGAAGATTTTTACAAGGAGACTCACAGATCGAAAAGCTAATATGCTGCCTATGCGATTATCCCACTGTGATCCGGCACAATTCGCAGATTACATTATTCATTGGAACGAGGCATGTCGTCAAGGGCGAAGAGCGAGTCATTACATTAGACCCGAATCAATACATTCATTTGGTTTCTAGCAGAACCCCACGCCAACGCGTTATACATTTTCTGTTCTAATACCTGTGCCTCCAAGCTCCGAAGCATATCTACAGGAGACGGATCCGAAGTCACCAAGGTCGAAGAAGAGTACGGACGAGGATTGGAATAGGGACTATGCTGAGCTTGAAGATGTGGAGTGCTCTGCGGAGTGAGATTATCGGCAGTCATGTCAACTAAAGTTGCCGTCGGTTCGAGTGCACCATTCTAGATAGCATGAAGTGTGTCTATCACACTCTGGATGCTCTGTTTTTGTTCCACCAAGTACAATTTCACGGATGGATCTAAAGTGTCTTCCAAAAATTTGGCAAGGTCGACGAGCTCTTTCTTAATGCGTGTGAACGTAATTTCGATTTTGAGCCTAGAGCTTGGCTTCTCTGGTAGCTCTCGTCCGCTCTCGGGGCACTCTGCGTCCGTTGCCTCCTTTGCGTCTCTTGAAGTCATCAATATTGATGGTCCTACCCGGGTTCATTGGAAAGATCACATACTTTTTTTTCCTGCGCAACGGTCAGAGATAGATGGCAAGAGCCAGCAAAGCTTCTCCTGAACACTTACTTTTCCCTATATCGCTCCTGAGCCTTTTGGCTCTGCAGTCTCCGTGCTTCTATCCGCTCCTCCCTCGTTTTGTATTTTCGATTGGCCATTCGGACGCCGTGGCAGATTGGGTTTGTAGAAAAATCCGATACAAGCTACTTTCTATCCGTGGGAATGTGTTAATCAAAGCTGACTGCGAAATGCAACATCATTGATCGTATAAGATAAACATCAAGGACATGTTCGCAAGAGTTCGCCAGTGGTAAGCATAAGCAAGAAGCAATAGCGCAGCCCACTATTTGAAGATCTATTATTATAGGAGGTGTAAGTAATAACCAAAAGCAATAAGCGGTTTAGGAGACGCGTGGGGTTTCTAACGCGGCGCGAAGGCTAGTGCAATGACGATCCTCTTGCATGATTTCCAGACGCAGAGATGAAAATAGTCACGGTCAGCATTTTGAGAGACGCTAAGATTACCAGTATCTAGGCCAAGACCCTTCTAAAGTACCCTAGCCTTCGTTGAAGTCGAAAGATCATAATTGTATCTTTCCATGTATCAAGAGAGCACACTTTCAGATCATTGCTTTAGTAAAGAGATCTAACAGTCTATGGAGCATCAAGTTAAGGGCTTAACTGATTTAAAAGTGCCCCGTGCGCCCTAAAAGACAGGGGCTTAACTAATTTAGAAATTTCAATTAAATTAGTTAAGCCTTAAACCATAAAAGTTTTAGGATGCGAGGGCATAATTAGGTGTAGAACGTGAAGGCGAATTAAATGCCGCCCTCCCTTTTAATAATATCTAATATTGTTGTTATAGAATTGCTATAGGAGGATATAGTACAGAGAAGTAAAGTGTAGGATAATACTATACCTCAAAAGTGCTTAGAGTTAGGCCTGAACCTGCGCTCCTAGCGGTCCTCGTAGAGTTAGAGATAAGACGCTCTATGGTTAATAGTAATTACTAAGGCATCACGTGAGATCAAGGTTGCTGTTATACACTTAATTTTTCTATAGAGAATTAATACTAAAAAGATAGTGTTGCTTTCTAGATAATCTCGCCCTAATTGCCCCCTATGCCCCTTATATCTTGTAGCCCCTGACTGTGTGAACAGCGTCGCTTTCAGTGACGAAATAGCATTGCAGAAAGAGGCTAGCCTTAGAAGCTTTGCTCAAGATCTATCGCTACGATTACCGCTCGTCCACCGTCCACTGTATTAGAAATATATAATTAGCTCGCGTTATCCTTACTCTATACCTCATCTAATACTTAGAAGAACTTACAACAGAAATCCTGAACCAGGACAGATCGCTTTGCACCTAGACAGAGGCTGTATCACCTCAGTTTCGAATTTATTCCATACTTGCCATTTTTTCTGTTCTCCTTCGCCCATATGAGGCCCCTCTAAGCAGCTTGTGACAGCGTTTTGGTAGAGGACGCCCATCAGCGACCCCAATTGCGAGACTTCCTTTTCCAACAAACGACCTCTCAATGCTTCTGCGCTTAATGTTTCGAGTTGATCTTGCTTGACCATGGTTCTAATGAGTTTCCATCGACCGAGCTCCAATAGAAGCATTCCCAGGCTATAATAGTCAAACTCCTCGCGATAACGAACGTTTCCTGCATCTCTACGATACTCTGGATGCCGATACAATTTGAGCAGCTCGTCTTCGGATGGACCAACGGTGAAAGCACCCTCTGCACTCTCGCGGCCATCGCTGAAGCCCACTAGACGGGCAGAAGAAACTGACTTTCCCAGAGCGTCCATACCCTTTGGGAAAAACAGCACATTGTCAGCTGAAATGCCTTTGTGCAACCAGTGCGCTTTATGGAATGATGCTAATGTCGTGGCCAAATTAAATGCTAGCATAAAGATCTCGTCGAGATTGGGTCGCTTCAAACGTTTTGCCGTACTCTTGATCATCTCTGCTAGTGTGGTAACCTGTAGGTCATCGCCTGGGACCAATGCATGAGGAATAGGCAACACCAAGCCATAGGCCTGACGCTCGGGGAAGTGGCAAAACCATCTGCATTGAAGAACAGGAAAGGAGTCCTGGAGATTCATTGTGGTCCATAGGGATATCAAGTTGCTGATCCGCAAAATGAGCTTATCTGAACGGTCCAGCCAGTGGTCATCGTACCGTAAGAACTCGACAATCGCAAACGAGGTCTCCTGACTCGGCACTTCTGTTCGTATGAGGAGCTTGTTGTTCCACTCTCTACGATCCTTCAGTAGAGATTGTCTGATGAGATTCTCGCTAGTTTGGCTCTGATGTTCTTCCAAGGCTGACAGTGCCTGCTTGATTCCAAGTAGAAGCTGGGGCCTAGGGTATGAAGCAAGGTCCTTAAGGTCAATGTGCGGCTCTTGCGTGTCTTCATATCCAAGAATCAACGTTTCCAGGCGTCTGGTCATTCGGCCGACTGTTTCTGCCGACAGTAATTGCCACAACTCATCTACGTTCTTACGAACAGTGTAGTACTCAGAACTGTACGCCTTCTGCTTCTGGGTTTCTGGCAAATCCAAGATGTTCTCTTCGATGCCTTGCAATAGGGCGTGGATGCGTTCAAATAGAACATCCAAACGCAAGGTCAAGAACCATGCAAGCCTTTCTTCGCGCCGTCTAGTGTTGTCCAATCCAACTTCATCCGCCCAGATCTCTATTCTATCTCTTTCTATCCTCATCGCGGTGTCCGAGTGGAGAAACAGCGATACGAAAGCCTTGCTGATTCTTGCATATCTCATTCTCTCGGCGATATGAAAGAGACGCTCTGAGACTTCTAGTATTTCGGGCCGGTCACATTGTTGGATTGCAAGCATGTCGCGGACAAGGTCTATCAGCCCATCAACTGCCTCATTGGCCGGACCGTGGTCTTGAAGCCTTCGTAGCCACTTTTTGACCTTCTCATTAGGTTCGCCGTTGTCGTGCAAGGTTTTGAGGGTCCCAAAAATGCTCTTCGTGGCTCTCTCGCGATCAAATTCACAAACTCCGGTTCTACCAAGCTGAATAAATGTGACTACTTCCGCTAGCATGCATCCAAGTGACCAGATGTCACTAGGTCTGCCTATTTGGCCGGCTTCGAAAGTTTCTGCCCAATCCTGACATTCAGGGGCGTAATAGTCCCTCACGCCGCCTTGAACTCAGAACGAGAACCCTGGGCTTCGTGCTTCAGCCGCGAAATACCAAAGTCTGAGAGGATGAAGTTGCCGTCTTTAACAAGGACATTTCCAGGATGAAGGTCATAGTGGCAACCGATGAATCGCAGGTTACCGTCTTTGAAATTATAGTTATGGATCTCACGAAGGCCAGAGGACAGACCAAAAAATGCATCCAACATCCCCTGCCCAGGCGTTACTGCAAAATGGTCCTGGCGCAGGAAATCCTTGAGGTTGCATTCGGCAGGTTCGAACAGTAGACTTGGTACGCCGTCGATCGTGAAGGCGGAATGGAACAAAACAATGTTCGGATGCTTTATAATGCGGAGCAATGATATGATGTGATGCTCATTGTCGAAGTCTTGATTTAAGGTGGGACTCGGCTTGAGCTCCTTTCGGACAACCTGAATCTGCAGACCTCTTAGCCGCTAATTGAGACATTCGGAAGGGGCAATAACTTTACAGTAGTGACATTTCTTCCTTCAATCCGCTGGTGTGAACCCGGCACTGTCACTCTAAAGACATTAGCGAATCCACCATCCCCAATAGGTGTCATGGTCGTGAATGGCAAGACCGTTCGCTTGTGCAGGTTGCGATGAAGTAGACTCCGTTCGAAAATGGGCGCCGAGAAAGACCATTGATGGTCGAAAAATTCTCGATAATTGTCGCCCAGGATGTGCTCCAGTTCGTTCTCTGTATAGGGTAGACCGCTGTCCAGTGACTTATCGATCAGGCCGTCGGCCCCCACAAATTTCGTAAGCATGGGGACCTTTTCCATGAGGATCAATATTCCAAGTATCCTGTAACCACCGCGCACAACTGCTTGAATGGCTTCTTCTTTTTGATACACAGGAATACCGCCATTTTGCACCGCTCCTTCAATGATTTGTTGAACTTGATCCTGTAATAGCAGATGAAGAGAGCTAATGGGAATGAAATGTTTTCCTTTCCAATTGGGAACTTGTAGTCCTATTATTTTTTCTTTGTAGTAGCTCATACTAGGAATGGAGATGGACAAACTAGCTAATGACGAGACTACGATATGGGGTTTTCTAATCCGGCGATGCCAGAAACTAGTCGAGAAGGGTGCAGAAAAGGCAATCAGTCACTGAGACGGATGGATATGGGATTTAAAAGCGCACATCGGTACGGTGGAATCAGCAGAGAAGTTATAGCAGCAATAAAGCGGCGAGAACGATCCTAATTACGGCAATACGGCTAGGCAGCCACATCGACCGATTCAAGTTATCCTAGTAAGAGACTCGCTTAATCTTCCCAGTTGTGAGGCTACACGCATATCAAGCAGAGAAGGGCCACTACATTCATTGCGTATGGCTGATAAACCATTTGGTATTGCCGTTACCTTCCTAAAGAAATGTAGAAGTACGAGAAATGTCGGCTGGAGCGTTACCGCGCTCCGAAGATGAGAGAAACTCTTCCACACACTCCTGCACCACGCTCGAAATAGAATTCGTCAGGACCTGCGAAAAGACAGCTCCTCGTGCTTTCATCATAAGACAAATGCGACGGTCATCTATATAGAATGAACTTACCTCTTCCAGTAACCTTGGAGCCTCGAGGCGGATTTTCTCGCCTTGATTCTGTCGAGTTGTGTCAACGCATGGAGGCGACTGATGTGTTCGACTTGCAGCTCACCTCCGTGTCAATCTGATAATTGCCTTTCCCAAAAGCTGCACTAAGAAACGCCAAAAATTTGGGCATGTCTACGTAGCGCCCATCGAGGATTTGAACTTTCATGGTGTTTGGCAACCGCATCAGAGGGTAGAATTATGATGCTGTCCCCGTTCAAGGCAGACTCAACTTGAGAAGGCATCGCTTGAAAGAGCCCTTAACTAGTTGACCGGTCTCCGGTGAGAAAGCGGGGCTTCTGTATTACGAGGCGTTGTGGAACAGTTTGCCTGATAATGTGTAGTTCATTATTGGCTCGCAAGGGATGGACTCGCTTGGCCTTGCCGCATCCGTTTCAGCCTGCACATCACTATAATCCTGGCACATTCCACCTCTGCACATTATGGAATCCGCAAATCTACACTCAGCTGAACTTTCCAGCGAAGGAGGGCTTTGGTTGCAAGCTCAACCGCCCTCCTGCTGTGAGACGCCATATTTCGACAACAATCAGAATTATATTTCTAGATATGAGAAAAACGAGAGCCGACTTTTCTCGGGCCGTACTCCTAGCATCGAAGTGCTAGCGATTCCAAAGGAGGGGCAAGAGAATGATTGGTACGATATATACAACCAGCCCATACCAATCCCAGCCCTGGCCACTAACATCACATGTCACTTCTGGGATGTACGTGCATACTGCAACTGAGTTGCTAACCACACAGTAGGGCGAAACAGCAATCTTTGACATCCCTTCAAGATGTTGAAAACTTCTTATTAGTATGCAAGGCCATGGGACGGTCTCTTCGCTCTGCCACTGCTAACATGACACTCGCTCCTACAGCGCCCCGAAGCTCTGGCTTCTGATCTCTTCTTGTATGACAATGATCTTCTCATTTAGGGTTGTGATTTTAATTTGTTCTAAGGATTTTCCGTCAAGACAACACTTGGTCCCCTTTCAATGCCACCAGTCTCATGTTTCAAAAGATCGCCACCGCCATCGACCTGTTCCCACCTTACCTAGACTTTTTCACCGCATTCGGACTCAAGGTGCGAGCCAGCGACGAACATTTTGGAGGCTATAACAAACGCGTGTATCGGAAAATGCTTGGCAACAAAGAGGCGTACTCGTTCGGTAAGCTCGAAGAACTTGGATTACTTCGATTAAAATGCTGACCGACTCGCCACTTTCAGAGTTCGTGTATAACCTCCGCTACCCAGAGGAGCATGGAAGGGATCTCAGAGATCCATGGTCCATGAGACATACCGCTGTCTACCAGAAATATGATGTGGAAACAGATACATCAGTTTGGATTCTACTACAGCCTTCCGAAGCATGTCAGCAACAGCTTCGCCAAATCCTCCTCAGTGACAAGTCTGGCGGTCTACACAAAGATAGGAAACATTCTTGGCACATGTTATTTATGTGGAGCTTCGAGCAGAATTGGAGAGACTATATCAATTTCTTGGAAAAGGATCTACCCTAGTAAG
>MCFA01000457.1:0-14301 GCA_002105025.1 Clohesyomyces aquaticus
TTTAATTATGCACCCTAAAGGGCCTACTAACATAGAAACAAGGCGCAAGACAATTTATAATTAACTTAACCTTTATAAGTACTACCCTCACGTAGCGCCTAGAGCACTACAGACTAGTAGACAAATAGGCACTCACAAAGGACTATATCCCTATATAAATTATAGTCGCCTGCTAAGTTAAACTAACAGCAACGCAACAGCAGTATGCCATTGCGAAGATAGACTACAAAAACCTCTGCAAGGACCTTATAGAAAGCACCTAGCACTAGCATAATTAACCTCTAGCAGCTTTACAAAAGGCAATCTAACAGGGCATAGAAACCCACTGCCTAAGGTTAAGACCTAGCAAATTCGCGTAGAGGTTATAGTCGCCCTAAGCCATAGTATTACTCGTAAACGCAAGACGCGCCTAGAGGGAGGTCACATAATACTACATAGAGGAGGCAGAGGAACGCCTGCGAAACATAAGGAAAGCGCTTACTAAGGAAATGCGACAAGCTAGCAGAGCAAGCTAGAGGACATTTGTTAGCAGTCTCTAGACAGTAGCAGCAAAACCTTAAAAAACACTCTAGGACATAATAAAATAGAGCAGGGCCTATAAAAAAAGGCTCTACATAGACCTACACCTACTAGCACTATAAAACGTAACAACTAAACAGGGGGTAGAGGACAGCAAAGGCAAAGCAGCTATCCTTACAAAGAAATTCTTTCTAACAGCAAGGGAAGCAGACCTTAGCAACCTTAAAAAAGAACTATAGAGAAGCATAAGCAAAATAACGTACTACTATAAATAAGGAAGCAATAGAAACAGCAAGACATAGAACCCTTAACTAAACATAGCCTATATAGACTATAGAGTTATAAAGCAACAAGTATAAGACGTAATACATAAGCTCCTAAGCAAGAAAGCCCTAGGACTAGACAAAATACTAAACAAAGTCCTTAAAACGCTTAGCAATACTATTAGCAACGACCTAGCAAAGGCAATTAGCAAGCTATTTAACAGCGCCTCTCTGCTAGAGGGACTTAAAGACACTATTATAGTAGCACTACGTAAACTAGGAAAGAAAGACTACACCCTAGTCAACGCCTATTGTGTTACGAATATCACTCGCTAAAGTAATATCATGAACAGGACAGCACGACGAAGTGTCACGATTGACCTAGTCTTTGACCTAGTTAAGCCTAACGACAGTGTGAACCCAATGATAGGGGACAACAACTCTCTAGAGACTAACGACCTTAGAAAGGAGGCTTGGCATAACATAGACACGTGATCTAACATCACGTATGCTAATCTGTTAATCTATACTACTTAGCAGCAACAGATTAACAGATTAAGGAAATAGCAATCTATGTAATCTATGTCTCTTAGCAACGACAGATTAAACAGATCACGAAGGAATAGACTAGTATATAGGGGCCCATAGATCCCCTATGTAGTTCCTTTATAGTTAATCTTATATTCTTATACATAGGCACTTTTAACAAGTAACACTTTATTATAAACTAATTATAAGTATACTATTAGCCTACTACTTTTAACGTCTACCTTATACTGTTTAAAGCATAACTACCCCTACGCTTCTCTAGCAACTCTCCCCTTAGCTAAGGCTTAGGCAAGTTACTGCTCTAGCGTTACACTTTAACTACCTAGTAGAATAATATAATAGCGTCTACTTTAAAGGGATCCTTCTCTATAAGAGAATCTAGTTTAGCTAAGTTTATAGAACAGCTTAAATAAATAAACAAGAATAACTTAAGGCAAACAAGAAGACTTAAGAATTAGAAGAACAGCTAAAGGGCCTTACTATAGCAGCCCCTAACTAGACCCTTTTAATAAAATTACTAAACTTAAAACTTAACTTAAGAAATACTAGAGCAAACTACTTAAGCTTAGGTTACTAGACAAGTTTAACAGAACCTAACATAAACTTTATAGCTTCCTAGCCTTAATAGCTATCTACATAGACATTAACATAAACAAACTTCTAGACAACGCTAGCAAGGTTATATTTATAGCAGCATACTTTACTAGAAAGGCTATAAATTAGTTTAAGACGTACTTTAACAAGAAAATAGAGCTAATAGAGGAACATTAGGGCGTAGAAACGCGTGCCCTATTTGCTAGCTACTAATACTTTAAGAACAAACTTAGTCTTATATTTAGAATATTAACGCTAAAAGGTTATAGAACAAAAGATTAACTATCTCTAACAAACTAAGTCTACGTTAGCATATACTTCTAAATTTAAATAATTAGCATCTAAGATTAAGTAGAACTAGTTAGCTCTAATGTTATAATACTATAAAGGATTAAAGGATTTAGTCTAATATAAAATAATCTAAATAATTATGCCTACACTCTCTCTATACTAATTAAACAAGCTATTAAAATTAATAACAGCTTATACCTCTAGAACTAGGAAAAGGAAGAAACTTTAGACATAGTTAGAAGAAAGGCAACTACTATAGACTAGAACCTATAGTCTTAGGAGCAAACTAAGAATCTAATAAAAGAGACTATTAGGGCTAATTTTAACAGAAACCTAAGGGGACTGCTATAATTATAGTAAACTAGGACACTTTGCTAAAGAATATAGATTACCTAAGAAAGAAAATAGATTCTAGAATAAGGGCAACTAGGTTGCTATAAACAAGGAACTAAAGAAAAAAGCAAACTAAAGGGAGCGTACCTAGAGGAAAGCAACGCACTTAAGGAACGTATTATAGCTAACTAAGAGCATAACAGCTTATACTAGACCTTCTATAGTAAAGACAAATGCCTAACCTACTATAACATAAAGGTAAATATAGGATATTAGCCTAAAAAGACTAGGCTAGCTATAACTTAAGAGGAAACACTAGCTATTAACAAATACCCTAAGATTAAATAGTTCGCATAAGAACTAGACTCTAATAGCTTGTCTATAGAACAAAAGGATTCTAACAAAGCTATGCCTATACCCTTATAGACTGTCTAGGATAGTAAAGAAGAGGACAATAAAGACAACAACGTTACGCTATTATATAATAATAATTAACTAATAGCAGCACGTAAAAAGGTGCTATAACATAAAGTTACCTTTAGAGGACCTAACAACTAGCAATAAACACTAGGCGCTAAAAGACATAACGTACTTTACAAGCGAGTCGGTAATACAAGCGAGTTAGTAACCCCACTAACTCCTCACACCTTTGCAACGAAGCAGCTCAACAACAACTTAATTAAAGTAGATAAAATAGATGTCTAAGATTAAGTAGTAGCTACTGCATCTTTTTTGCACGTACGTGAGTTGTGCCTAGGCTCTCTACAGCGCGTGCAGCGTGCAACAGCCTGCTTGCTTCTACCTAATTACGCAGCTTCTTGACGCCTTTCCTGCTCTACCTGCTGCTTTGTAATCTGCTAGGCAACTATAGCCTCTCCTTCTTCCTGCGTTAAGGTCCCTTGCTTCTAAATCCGCTTTCTTTTATATAATTTACGCTTGTTAAGGGTCTCATTTGCCTCCTACAGAGTTAAGACTTAATTGCAGAGCAGCACTATAGAATAGACTATTATCTTAGCACCTTTTGTAAGCCTATTAAGCGACTTAATAATAGAGGTAGGTGAGGATCCTTAGTGTCTCTAAAGCCTGCTACGAACTAGAGTCGACTGAGCCTCTAGTTCGCGCGCGTTACTAGGTGTTTGAGACTCCTAAGGAGCTGCTACTACTGCTAGTGACGGCGTACGAAGCTGCATATTGAGCTTTAATAGCACTGCGTCTGGATCGTAAGGCACTAGGCCAGCGCCTCTAAAGCTTGCGTAGATGTTGCTCTTAGTAATTGACTGCTTAAAGGCTGCTTTAAAGGCTAGTAGGAACTTAAGCTTCGTAATATAGTTAATATAGCTGCGAATTAGGCCCTTAACCTAACGCGCGTACGCGCGCTTTAACGGCGCGAAGCAGCTAACATCAAGCAGCTGTAGCAGGTGCGAGGAATGAGGTGGCATACAGAGGGTATAGATGTTGTGCTCTCTACAGAGCTCTTGAAATTTAAGAGATTAATAACTCTTATGGCCATCTAGGATAAGCAGCTAGCGCGCGCCTACTATCCTGCTGCTCGTGTGCTTAATGAAGTGCTCTAGCCAGGCAACTCTAAGCTCGTTAGTAGTCTATCCATTGTCGCTTACAGAGATCGCCCAGTCGCGTGGGAGGCCCTCCTAGTACCAGGCTAATAGATGATAGTGGCCAGCGAGGATGATGAAGGGTGGGATCGCCCACCTAGTAGCGTTGATTCCTTAGATGACTGTTACCCACTCTCAATTGCCTAGCTAGATAGCTTTTAGCCTGCCACGCCTCTCTAACCTAGTAACTAGTAGCTATGAGGTAATCATGCCTATCATAAAGCTAGCTTTATCAAAATTGTAGGTATCCTTATCTAGGATACCGTACGTAGCCTGGGTGCGCTCTACTAGCTCAAACCAGGCGCCAATTATCCTAGGATCCTCGCATAGAGCTCTCTGTCGATCATAGGCCCGATTGAATCGCGTAGTGAGCCTCTCTGTACGCTTAACAAAGTTTAATAGCCACTGCTAGCCTACCCGCTTAGCACCGCGGGTATTAAGCAGCTTGTTAGCCATATCTCGTACAGCGTTGAGAGAGGGCGCAAATCCTTGTAGATCTAGGTCCAGTATATGCCTAACAACAACCTCCTCTTCAAGCTCTGTAAGCTTCTTAGATCTGGGCTGGCAATCGCGTCGCGCACGCTTCCCAGCGCGTTGGTCGTGTAGGGTCGATTAAGGGACGTTGAACATTGCTGCAGCCTTATTCACGCTTTGAATTTGGCCTTGATTAAGAGCTGAGATAGCAAGGAGAATATTTGCTTCGTTATAGGGCAATTGAGTAGCAGGTGGTTGAGCCATGGTTGTTAATAGATGACGCGGCGCAGAAAGTTGGTGGGGTTACTGACTCGCTTGTATTACTGACTCGCTTGTAAAGTACGTTAGCAACAAGGAATACATACGAGTCCTAGGACTAGCAATAATAGAACAAGTCTACTAGGGGTTAACTAACTACGCCTAAGAACTACGTTTCCTACTTAAAGATAACAAACCTGTTACTATTATATAACTATACAACGATTAGAAACTACTCTACCCTATTAGAAAAACATTTCTATAGTTTAAGGAATAGGTAGAAGACAACTTTATACTAATTAACAAAACCCCTAACAAACATATATAGAAAGAAATCGCAACACTAGTTACAGAAGTAGACTAGTACCTACTAACGTAGGTACTAGTCAAGATCTAGATTCTAGTATAGGAACACTATAGCCCTATTAGAAACACCCTTAAGGACGGCAACGACGAAAAACTATAGACAAGTTACCTAGCATATTTTAAGATAGCCTAGGCATCCTGCGTTGTTAAGGAATGCGTAATATACTGCTAAGCTAAATTAATATATAATTGTTTTCTAACTAGAGGAGGAAAGACACTCTTTACTAAACTACTAACACTAGAAGACATCTATAGATAGAAGCAGTCTATAGACCCTAGAAATAATAGAAAGGTTAGCCTAGTCCCTAGGACATTACTCTCTATAGAATATGTGCTAGGGCAACTATAGTATAAGTGCCCTTAGAACAAATGTCTAAAACACGTCTAAAAGAAAATTAACACTAAACATTAGCCTTAAACTAATAGCCTAAAAGGGATAATAGAAAAGACATACCTTATATTTCTAGGACAATACTATAGAACCTAGGCCTAAGTTATAATTAATAGTAGAGCTACCTAAAACTTTATATTAAAAAGCTTTGTGCAAAGGTACTAGATAGTAGTGTATAAGAAAAGGTACCTAGAGATTGTCTATACTATTAAGGGAGACGCTTTCTAGGAACCTATTACTTTTAAGACTATAGCACATAACTTCCTACTGCTTAGGAGCAGGGAGCTACTTAGTTTTAACGTTATAAAAATAGGGGATACTAAAGATATTATCCTTAGTATGCCTTAGCTACGAGATAATAATTCTATTATTAACTAGACAAAGAGAACTATAAGGATCCCTCCTAAACTAAAGTATTAGTGGAGAATAGCTATAACTAACAAGACCCTAGTAGAGACGCTACTAGAGGAATACTAAGAGTTCGTAGCAGCGTTTAGCAAACCTAAGATCGCACTACCTAAACACTAACTATAGGACTATAGCATCCTACTAGAAGAGGGGAAACAACCTCTATTTAGACCTATATTCGTACTTATAGAAAAGGAGTCTAAAATCCTTAAAGAATACGTTAACGAGAGCCTAGACAAGAGATAGATATAACTATTAGCCTTACTAGCAGCGTACTCTATATTTTTCGTTATAAAAAAGAACATAGAAGAATTATAACTATGCGTAGACTATTATAAACTTAATATAATAACAATTAAAAATAAGTACTTACTACTATTAATATTAGAAATATAAGACTATATTAGCTAGGCTAGGATCTTTATAAAACTAGACCTACGTAACGCCTATTAACATATAAGAATTAAGGAAGGAGACGAGTAGAAAACAGCATTTAGGACTAAGTTTAGACTCTATAAATACTAGGTCATGCCGTTTAGCCTTACTAACGCACTAGCGTCTTTCTAGGAACGCATTAATATAGTTCTTAAGCTATACCTAGATTAGTTCTACATAGTATACCTTAACAACATTCTAGTATACTCTAACACTATAGAAGAACATAGCAAGCATGTATAGGAGGTCCTTAAGGCACTAATAGACGCGAAGCTATACCTAAACATAAAGAAGTGCGTATTCTATACTAAGAGAACTAACTTCCTAGGGTTCACTATTAAGCTAGAGAAGATTAGTATAGATCTAGCTAAGATTAGAGCAGTCTAGGACTAGGAGAAGCTTAGAAACCTAACAAATGTCTAGTCCTTTATTAGATTCTATAACTTCTGCTAGAAGTTAATACTAAACTAGTTAGAACTATTAGCACTATTAACAGAACTGTCTAAGAAGGATATACTATTTAAAATAACTAAGGAGCAAAAGGAGGCATTTTAGCAAATTAAGGCTAAGTTTACTAAGGAACTAATAATCTACATGTTTAACCTAAACTAACTAGCAGGAGTAAAGACTAACGCGTCTAATAGAGCAATAAAGCTATGTTATTTAACATAACTAGAAAAAGTAAAAAGACTAGTGTTCTATTACTTATAAAAGCTTACCTTTATAGAATTAAACTATAACATATATAATAAAGATTGTTAGCTATTATTAAAGCACTTAAAGAATAGAGAACAATCTCTAGAGGGCAAAACACTAAACTACTGTCTACATAGACTATAAGAACCTTATAGGATTCCTAATTAATAAGGAACTTAATCTAAGACAAGCATAATAGGCGTAGGAACTTATGCATATAACATCTATATTGTCTACGTTAAAGGAAAGAAAACTAGAGAGCAGACGTACTAAGCTATAAACTAGGATACTAGAATCTTAAAAAAACATATAGCGCTATCTATAACAAGAACTAGACAGGTCTCTTATACTAAACATACCTAGGGTAGCAGCCTCTTAAGAAACAATTATAATAATTAGCAAAGATAACTAGACTAAATAGATAAAGAACGCTACTAAGAATCTATATAGGAAATTAAAGACATTAGGAAGCAATAGAACAAAGAGTAACCTTGTCTTTATCTTTAGACAAACCTATATTCTACATAAAATATAAAAGGACTTTATATAAACCTTTTATAAGGCACTAGCTTATAGGCACTAAGGCATTAAAAAAACACTAGAGCGCCTTATAAGGAACTACTACTTTCTATATATAAGAAAACTAGTTATAGAGATTATATAGAATTACGTAGATTGCTAACAAAACAAACATACTAGACACTCTCTATATAGCCTTCTATAACTAACAGAACTAGCAGAAAGAGCTTAGGGAACTATATTGCTAGACTTTATTGTTAAACTCCTAAAGTCTAAAGACCTACTTACTAGAGCATAGTATAATGCTATACTAGTTATAGTAGAGAAACTTATATAGTACTCTACTTTATACTATACTAGGAGGATTTAGACGTAGAACATTTACATATGTTATGCTCTAAGTAGTCCTTATAGAACATAGCGTCCTAATAAAATTATATTAGATAGAGACCTAAAGTTTGTCTCTAAGTTTTAGCAAACTATAATAGCTAAACTAGGGATAAGACAGCTATGTCTACGTCCTATTACTATAAACAGACAGACTTATAGAACAAAAAATTAAATAGTTAAACAGTACCTAAGATGCTACCTTAACTATTAACAGAATAACTAGGTATTGCTTTACTATTAGCATAGTTTATATATAACAGCGTAATACATAGCATAACAGGAATATTACTATTTTTTGCTACGTATAGGTACTACCTAGGAATATACTAAAATCTAAGGACAATACTTTTATATAGCTAGAGGGCTAAGGAAATAGTAGGATTATCCTTTAAATATACTAGCAACTCTAAGAGGACGTAAAATTCCTCTATAATAAAATGTTAAAGTACTATAAAAAAAGCATAAGATAGACTAGCATTTAGAAAGGGGAAAGAGTTTAGCTATCTTAAAAAAACATTAGAGCTAACGCCCTAACAGCAAACTTAATTACGTTAGAATTAGACTATATAAGATTAAAAAACAGGTCTTACTAGTAGCATATAAACTTAAAATACCTAGAACTATAAGAATCTACCTAACATTCTATGTTTTACTCCTAGAAAGAGCACCCTAAGGCGTGAAACTAGCAGTCTATAAAGCAGCTACGTATAGCTAGGACAAAGAATAGGAAGTTAACATAATCCTATAACATAAGGTATAGAACAGAAAGGACTACTACCTTGTTAGGTAGTTAGAAACAGATAAAAAGGAAAACTATAGAATAACATAGGAACTAGAAAGAACCTTAATTGCCCTAAGAAGCTAATAGAGTTCTATAACCTAACTCTTAAAGGAACCTAGGGGTTAGCAGCCTAAAGCCTAGCTCGCCTAGCAGCGAGCTAGAGGACTACTGTTATCTTTAGCGTTATAAGAGACGCCTAGGCTAACTGCTGCCTCCTATAGGGAACTACTAGAGTTTTATTCTTATTATCTAGCTCTTTATCTAGCATTGCCTCTATAAGTTATAACTGCTAGAACTTTTCTTAGCAAAAACTTTAGTGTTTCTAGAGCTAAAGAACCTTCACGTAAGCCTCTGCTACTCTATAAGACACCTTAGCTATTTAATTAAGCGCAAGCTCCTGCTAACAGATTGCCTTAACTAACTTAGCTTCTACTTTCTCTCTTAACTAGTTAACAGCTCTCCTAGACAAATAAGCAACAATTACGTAGAAGGATCAAGCGCGCATATTTAGACATAGAGACCTAGGGGCCCTTAGGGAATTTACAAAGACTATAAACGTTCGCCCTAATATAGGCTTTATAGCTCTAACTGTTAGTAGAAGACAGTTTACATTTAGTGTTAGGACTAAGAAAACATATTATAAGCAGCATAATAACAGCGACATAATAGAACTATTAGAAAAACATAATTAGCAAGTTAAAGGCGTTATAGAGTAGAGCTAGAGGCACTATTAATAGTTTTGTAGGAAGGAGGCATAGAGGACAACCTTAGCTAACTAATTAAGTAGGGCTAACACGCTATTTATTTAGCAGACTTAGAACAGAATAACCTTGCCCTAGGCGGCATAGAAAGGGGAGATAGTGTTATAAATATTACTTGCTAGAGTAATATTATAAACAAGACAGCACGACAGAGTGTTACGTTTAACCTAGTCTTTAACCTAGTTAAGCCTAACAATAGTATAGACCTAATAACAAGGGACAACGGCCCTCTAGAGGTTAACGACCTTAGAGAGGAGGCTTGGCATAACAGAGACACGTGATCTAACATCACGTGTGCTAATCTGTTAATCTATACCACTTAGTAGCGACAGATTAACAGATTAAGGGAATAACAATCTATATAATCTATGCCTCTTAGCAACAATAGATTAGACAGATTATAAAGGAACAGACTAGTATTTAATCTGTTAATCTATACTACTTAGCAGCGACAGATTAATAGATTAAGGAAATAACGATCTATGTAATCTATGCCTCTTAGCAATAACAGATTAGATAGATCACGAAGGAACGGACTAGTATATAGAGACCTATAGATCCTCTATATAGTTCCTTTATAGTTAATTTTATATTCTTGCATATAGGCACCTTTAACAAGTAACACTTTATTATAAACTAATTATAAGTATACTATTAGCCTACTACTTCTAACGTCTACCTTGTACTGTTTAAAGCATAACTACCCCTACGCTTCTCTAGCAACCCTCTCCTTAGCCAAGGCTTAGGCAAGTTACTGCCCTAGCGTTACAAGGATAGTATGCCTAAGGTAGGTAAAATTACCTGTTAAGTAAGAAAAGGAAATTAATCTTTATAGAGCTCGTTATGCTTTACTTTGCCTTTTTTACCTTCTTTATTATTACCTCTCTCTCTATTATCTTCTTTCTCTCTATTTCTATTGCTAGAGACCTATAGTATATAAGTAAAACTTCTCTTAGCCTTAATTATGTTCTATTATGCTAAGTAGTTGCTAATAGCCTTATAAGTAGTAGACATGTTATAACTAATAGGCTGTCCTTTCTCCTTTTTAACAAAATATAAGTTATTGCTATAAGCTAACTTTTCTATAGACTTAACTATCTCCTAGCTATTAACAAGACTCTTAACAGCAGTAGCCTCTTGTTCTTTAAGCAGCTTCTTAATTTATGCTATAGAAGTATTGCTACTATCTTAGAACAGTATTAACAGCGTTTATATTATATCTCCCTAGGTATACTTCTTCTGCCTAAGTAATATATCTAACAGAGGATTCCTAGTCTAAATTATAACTAACCCTAGAAAGGCGTATAGGATAGATCTATAGACATTAGGCTTCCCTAAGAGAGACTTTAGAGCTGCTATAAGATTATAGTATATAGTAGAAAGTTCTTCCTAAGTAGCTGCTTTAGGTGTCTCTAAGAGAGTATAGTTATCTTAAATCTTAATAAACTATAGCAGTATTATACGTTAGGTCTTAGTTATAGGTCTAGTAGATCTATAAAGAAGAGCTAGGTAGGATATGTAGACTTCCCTAGGCTAACATAGGACCTTTGTCTATAGAGGAACCCTAAGGGCTTTAGCGTCTTCTTTAGTAAACTACGTATCCTTAATAGCATAAACAAACATGTCTTTAATAGCTGCCTAGTTAGTTATGCTTAAGCGCTCTAACTATGCTTAGAGTTTACTTTCTTAATGTAACCTAGGAATAATCTTAGTATAGTTTTGCTTGTCTTCTATATCTAAAGACATAAAGCCTTAAATTATATTAATACCCTAGCTAGTCTTAAGCGCTTTATAGATATTTATGTTATAATGCCTAAAGTAAGTCTTATTGCCTAGAACAGCGTACTTAGAGTAGTAGGGGTATAATATAAGTCGCTAGTAATAGTCTAGGCAGAGGTAGACGTATAGCAGATAATACTATAAGCTATAGCAGACTAGCTGCTAGAAGAGACTATGCTATATACTATAAAGCTACCTAAGGTTTTTAGTTCTATTAATGTTTTATATATAGTATTAGTATATGTTAAACTCTTTGTCTATAATGTTATAGATTTGCTTGTTCTTTAAAAGGTTATTAAAGACTATAATGCTAACGCTACCTGTCCCTTTAAACTACTGCTAAATCTCTTTAAGAGTTTTCTAAACCTCTTTGCCCTATACTAAAGCCTTAAAGCTTATGTTACTTAGGTGCTAGAACAATAATTTATATTAGGCAAGTAAGTTACGCATAGAGAAGCAGTATGCTTTAAAGGTGTCCTCTTAGTATAGAAGCTAATAGGTAGCATACTAGATTTAATATATATTATTAGCTATCTTTATAGTACTAAGATTCTTTTGCTTATAATAAAGCTTAAGGAGTAGTTTAGAGAGGTCTTTATACTTAGTCTATTTAGTCTTAAGTCTAATACGCCTAGCTAGTGCTTTTATATAGTCCTAGCATATCTGCCTAAAGTTATCTAAGCTCTTAACATTAATAGCGTAGCGTGTGAGAAGCATAATAGTCTTTAATGCTTAGTCTTTCTTTAATATTATCTAAAGTATAAGCTTCTTAGTAGTCTTATAAATTATAGAGTTATATATATACTTTTTACTAGCAGCTACACTAAGAATATAAGACTCCTTGCTAAGGTCCTTAAGGAACTCCTTGTTAGAGAGTACTTCTTTACCTAGCTTATTAGTGCAAGTTGCTGCTAGTAGTTCTCTACGCGTTGTTTTCTAGAGGCGAAGCTTCTAGGTACTTAAAATAGGTTTAGGAGCTACTAATGTAGACACTGTCTAATCTTGCTTAATTATATAGGCTATAGCAAGGTTTTTTATAGCGTAACTAGCTTGCTTAACAGATAGCACGAGTGCGTTAGAGTTAGAGATAGACCTAGCGCTTAACAGTAGAGAGATATCTATTAGAGACCCTAGGGCTAGACATAGAGAGGTATGTCTAGAAGCAGTGTAGAGGCGCTTAGGAATAGTAGACAGTTACACGCTAGCGCGTAGTGTAGAGCGCTGCGCTTTAGGAGATCTAGTAACCTACTGCCCTAGGGTACGTAGGGATACGTTCTTTATGCTTATTTATATTAGGGATCCTTTTGCTAGGGTTCTTTTTCTAGGAGTGTAAGGGCTTTATATAGATATAGCAGGTTCTTAACGCACTAGCGTTAATGCTTAGAAGCAAAAGGATATAGGAGGGACTAAGCTAGCAACTGTTTATGCTTAGCTAGATAAGGGCTTGTCTATAGGCTATAACCTAGTAATATACTTATTATAATCCTAGTCTACCTTAAGGCTATTTTCTAATACATATATAGGAAGCATAATCTATGCGCGCGTAAGGCATAGTCTAATGTCTTATAGCTCTCCTTACTTAAACATAAGAAGGGCATTAAGATACTATACTACTTAACTATATAGCTAGGGCTTCTCTAAAGGCTAGATAACTATGTCTAGAGTACTAGTTTTCCTTAAGACCTAAAGTAGTTGTCCTAGCTATTCTATAAGCCTATAGTCTAGTTATAAAGGTTTTTTATATTAGCGTTTACTTAGCTAATAGTTTTCTATACGTTTCTATGTCCTAGGCTCTAAACTTTAATGTTATAAGCTGCTAGATAGTTTATATATTAATAGTAGAGATAGCTATGTTTAGTGTTAGCTAGCAGGTAATGTATTAGAGACTTGTTATAGCTGCTTTTAAGAAGGCTATATTAGGGCAACATAAGAGAATAAAGTCTTAGTAGCAGGCCCCCTAGTATGTTATAATAGTGTTATATAAACTCTAAAGGTCCTTAGCCTCCTAGTATCCTTAGTCTACGTAGTGCTATATTCTACTATACTGTTTTTAGAATAGCTCTTAATACTTAATAACTTTGTCTTAAAACATAAGGCTAGTAGGTTAGGCAAATTCTATCTAAAGGCATGTCACGTCTATAGTAAGCGTGTTAAAGACGCTTACAAGGGCAATTCTATATAGCAAAAGTCTGTCTAGGATGTCTGTCTTAAGGGTGTTAAGGAAGCTTAAACGATCTTGTCTAGTAAGCGCACTAAACCTAGCATATGCTTGTTAGACTATAATATAGCTATCTCTAAAGGGAGCTTTCTGTTAGGGCAGATATAAGAATAGTGCTTAAGGTTATAGAGTTAACAGGTTAACCTTGCTAGTTAATATAGGCGATTGCTGTTTAGTGCTTACTTAGCTCTAGTAGGGCAGGCGTAGACGCCTTAATGCTCCTAGGGTGTTGCTAGACATTATAGAGAAGCTTAAGGTTAGTAGTACTAAGTTAGGTAGGAGTAGAAGAAGCAGAAGAAGTTAGGCAGGTGTACTAAGGAAGGTTAGAGGTTAGAAGTTAGATAGAGGGGGTAGAAGGCTTAGAGCAGGGGCCTTAGGCGGCGTGTTTTATATAGCGTTCTAAGGTCTAGAGCAAGGCTAGCAGTAAGCGCAGTCTAACAGTAAGGGCAGTCTAATAGTAAGGGCGTCTAACAGTAGGCCGTTAGCCTCCTCTGCTCTATTCTTAAGCCCCTGCCCTGCCTTTACTTTACCTTCTAAGTTACCTACCTTCTTGCCTATAACTAAAAATTCTAGCAGTAAGTTAGCTTAGTTAACCTCCTACGCCCCTCTCTGCCCTAAACATGTGTCTATTATATAGAAAATTATATTATAGCTATTTAAGAT
>MCFA01000458.1:0-14245 GCA_002105025.1 Clohesyomyces aquaticus
GCATAACTCTTATATATATAAATATAAATCTAAGGATATTAAATAACCCTAGAGTAGTTTATTTTATATAGTATCTTTTAGCGTTATTAAATTAATAGTATTTAAAGTTTAATTTTAGTAGTAGGGCTAAACACTTGCTTGTGTTAAACATTCGCTTGTGGATTACGTTACCCTATACTGCTAATCCACAAAACGCTTACATGGCTAGCTATAGCTAAAGTCTTTATAAAGCTTAACGTACGCTAGGCCTTCTATTATATTTAGTTAATAAAAGAGATTAAGGATCTAATAACCTTTTAGACGCGCTATAGCAACTACAAGTACTACGTGCTGCCTTTTAGACTCTATAACAGCCCTATAACCTTTTAACGCTATATTAACAGGGTACTACATAGCCTGCTTAACAACACGTGCACTACGTACTTTAACAATATCTTAATCTACTCTAACAACCCCCTATAGCACGAGGCGCATGTTGCTAAGGTGCTACGTTAGCTGCTAGATGCAGGCCTGCAGGTGGACCTTAAGAAGAGCGAATTTGTAGTCATAGAGACAAAGTTTCTAGGCCTTATTATTAGCACAGAAGGCATACGCAAGGACCTAGCTAAGGTAGCTATAGTTTAGAACTAGCTAGTACTAACGTTTATTAAGAGCCTATAGTTATTCCTAGGTTTCTATAACTTCTACTACGCTTTCCTTAGGGACTATAGCTACATTATATAGCTACTTACTAGGCTCCTTAAGCGCGGCGCATGGCACTCTTTTAGAGATCCTAAGCTAGTAGCGTTCTAGCGCGCTAAGGACCTTATGCTATCTAACAGTGTCCTTGCGCACTATTCGCTAGACTATAGGACGCGTATAGAGACTAACGCTAGCGATAGGGTCACTATAGGAGTACTGTCTTAGCTATAGGACAATAGCCTCTAGCGCCTAGTAGCGTTCTACTCTAGGATAATAAGCCTGCTATAGATAAACTATAACATATATAATAAAGAAATGCTTGCAGTTATCTAGGGCCTATAGGAGTAGCGCGCTTAGCTAATAGGCCTATAGCAAGAAGAGCCTTTTACTACTATTATAGACTATTAAGCTCTTAAGTACTTCTTAGTTAAGCGTAAGCTCACACCTTGCTAGATACAATAGGCTATGCTAGTAGCTAACTATAACCTCACGCTTACCTACTAGCTAGGAGCAGCTAATGTAGTAGCTAATGCGCTCTTTTAAAAGCAGGAGGAGCTAAAGACTTAAAAAGACAAGGACAAAGCCACGCGTACGTGCGCTTTCCTAGCTGTAGACTAGATTAACCTTAGCCTTATTACTAGAGCTTCCTAGGCCCTATAGACTGCTCTACTACTAGCTAATAAGAACCTAATAGAACTGCTACTGCTAGACTAGCCCTATAAGCTAATTAATTAAATCCTAAGCGCTAATTAGAACCACAAGAGCCTACAGCTGCTACGCGAGAAGGCCAAGGACCCTAGCTTAAGGTAGAGGCTCTCTGCTAAAGGCCTGCTCCTAACATAGCACCGCGGATCGATTTCTACTCAATGAGTAGAAAACCAATTCCACTCATTAAGTAGGTTTTTTGTCCTATAATTAGCTACTTAATAAGTAGAAAAATTCTACTTATTTTAAATAAACCTTTAAAAAGTATTTTTTATATATTTTTTATTATTATTATTTTATTATTTTTTACTTTTTAAAATCTTATAAATTTTATAATAATAATAAAAAATTTAAATTTCTATATATTTACTTTGCTACTGTTTATATCTATAGATTACCTATGCCTAGTATTTCTGTAATTTTTAACAAGTGCTAGTGTCTCTTAGTACTCTTAGCCCCCTAAACCTAGGCACCTATAGCCCTTAGTTCCTCCTAAACCCCTCCTCCTAAACCCCTAGGTGCTATAGCCCTCACCTCCCCTTAACCCCCTAGGTGCCTATAGCCCTTAGCTCCTCTTAACCCCCTAGGTGCCTATAACCCTTAGCTCCTCTTAACCCCCTAGGTGTCTATAGCCCTTAGCTCCTCTTAACCCCCTAGGTGCCTGTAACCCTTAGCTCCTCTTAACCCCCTAGGTTCCTACAGCCCGTAGCCCTTAGCTCCTCTTAACCCCCTAGGTGCCTGTAACCCTTAGCTCCTCTTAACCCCCTAGGTTCCCACAGCCCGTAGCCCTTAGCCCCTCTTGATCCCCTAGGTGCCCGCAGCCCTCAGCTCCTCTTGACCCCCTAGGTGTCTATAGCCCTTAGCTCCTCTTAACCCCCTAGGTTCCCATAGCCTGTAGCCCTTAGCTCCTCTTGATCCCTAGGCGCCTGTAGCCCTAGGGTTTTAGTCGCCTAGGGCGCAAAAACAGTACGCTGTTATTGTCTACTATAGCGTCTCTTAGTGCCTACGTATAGCCTCCCTAGGGTATAGTCTTAGGGCACTTACCTTTAGTAGCTATTAGTAAAGCTGTCTTTGTTAACTATATAGAATTTCTTTTATAGTATAGCGTTCCTACGTTAATATAACACTATTTTACTAACTAAACAGCAAATTAGGCTAGTTTCTACCTAGAACAACTAACTACATGCTGCCTCTACTTAGCGTAGCCCTAGCAGCTTACTAGGCCACGTAACGTTCTTCTATTCCCTTATACCTGCCTATTAAGTGTTGTTATTTAGGTTATGCACAAGATACTTAACAGTGCTAAAACAAAGCTAGACGCTCCTGTTGCTCTTGCTATTGCTGCTATTGCTGTCTCTATTGCTATTGTTATAGTTGCTGTCCTAAGGGGGAATTATAAATATAACATAGGCGTTGCACTAGAGGTCGTTGCTGCAGCGTTATAAGTATATTATGCTAACTTTATTGCTGTTAACTAGCTAGCAGCGCTTGTATTATATAAGCTAGTAGGCGTAGGTTTTAGACCCATACGCTTCGTTAATCTAGCGCTGTATAGTTGCTAGCAAGGGCCGCTTGTCCTCGTCAAGGAGCAGCAGATTGTACTCTATAGGTATGTGATAATTAGCTATAGCCCCTACTGCCTACGCATAGTAGTTGCGACGCTCAAAGTTAAGTAGACTGTTAGTAAGGCTTATATAGAGCTTAGACAGTAAATTTGCTATAGTTTTAACTCGCTTAAGAAACTGCTCTAGTAACTATTAGGCGTAATACTATAGGGGGCCAAACTCCTAGATGTTTTATGCTAGGTATAGCAGGTAGTAGATTTAGATTATACACACCTATAGGTACTATAAATCTCTGCTATAATATAGCTGTTTATAGTTATAGACAAACAATGTAGCAAGCTCTTTAATACGTTAGATATTTGCTCTAAGAATGCTTGTTTATAACACTAGCCTAAAGAGCTCTTAGAATTCTATAAAGTTGTTATAGTATAGCGTAGGCAGCTTCCCTTTAAGAACACTAGGCTATACGTTAGTACCTACGCCTTCTATTCTAAGGATGTCTATAGCTTCTAACCCTTTATAGATTAAGGTCAGTGCTAATTACGTATAGTACGTCCACGTAGGACTCTAGCAGGCTTCTGTCTAGAGTACCCGTTAGGGGTAGTAAGTTGCTAGTCTCCTGCTAGGTCCTCTAGCTTTGTCTTTGTCTATATATAAAACAGGGCCTTTAGGATGTTATAGGCTATACAGTGCATTATATTAATAGGAAAGCTCTCTAGGAAAGCTAGCGTTAGGCAGTTAAGTAGGACTAATTATTATAAGATCCCTATGTCGCGTAGCAAGTTCCTATACGCCTCTTTTTTCTAGCTTATGTTATTTATTGCTTCTGCTATAGCCTCTATAATATTATAGAGTTTACTAGGGTAATTGCTTACGCTTAGGTTATCTCTATAGGAGAAATAGTATGTCTTTCTGTTACTAAGGCACCCTTTAATGTTATAGAGCTAACACGCCTTTTTTAACGCGCCTAGGGTTCTTATGCCTATTACGCCTGCTACTACAGGCCTATCTCCTGCTTATAGCGTTAGCTCTTGCTATACTTTAGGGCGTATACTTGCTAGTAACAAGGATTAGGTACGCCTATAGTATAAAGTATTTGCTTATAAGGGCGTTATAGTTAGCATAGAGCGTTTCTATAAACAACCTATTAAGCACGTTAGGTACTCCCTTATCTAGCGCTTATAACTCTTCTATTAGCAGCTCTAAAAACGTATCTATATACTTAGGCTTAGCTGTTCTAAGAATAGTTATAACTATAAGCAAATTATCCTCTTTGTTATATACTGCTAGGGGCAGGTTTAGGTTATATATAACTAGAGGCGTAAATTTTTAATGCGCTTTAGGATTCTTAACAAACCTAACCCTATTAAGGGTTATCTAGAGGGCTAGATTATAGGGATCTAAAAATCTCTATAGAGTAGAGCAGCAGTGCTTATACTATAACCTATAGAACACGTCCTCTAGCTTATTGCTCTTACTGTTAGTAGGGAAGCAGTGTTAGTACGCCTATAGCTTGTTTGCTTAAACTAGGTTCTTAAACTATATAAGTAGCCTAGGTATTAACAGGATATACGGCTAGCTAGAACGCGAAGATTTATAGTCCCTAGAGCAGTATCTTGGCCTACTGCAGGCCGCGTAGTTCTTAAGGTTAATATACTGCCTAACAAATACTATACATCCCTAGATATAGCAGTTATACTACTTTAAGTCTAGAGGCACCTTGTCTATAAGCAGTATATTTCCTTTCTTAACTAGATCCCCTATATTAATCTTATACACGCGCTAGAGAGCGGCCTGCTGCTTTTTTTATATAGATCTTAGTGTACCTATCCACGCGTTGTATATTTAGAGGTTAACAAGCTGCTTTTTCTGTTCTATAAGCTGTTAGTCTACGCTTCCTAGAAGGAGAAGCTTACTAGAAGAGAGCCTGTTTATGTTATATTAGTTAAGATTATCTTAGTTATAAGCTAATTTAGATATAAAGTTGTCTAATATAGGTGTCTTCTAATAAGGGATACTTTTGTTGTCTGCTGCTTCCTCCTTATATTATTAATAAAGTTGCTATGTAATATTATAGTGACCTTGCTTATTAGCGTTGTCCTTGTCCTTATCCTTGTTGCTCTTGCTATAAGCATTCTCTTTGTTAGTATTGTTAAGTTCTTGCTAGTGTCTATACTCTGCTAGCGTATTAGCCTCTGCTTAGTTAAAACTAACTCCTATGTCCCTATATATCTTAAAGTGCTAGTAGTAGGTTTAGATATAGACAACGTGTCTAGCGCTATGTTGCTTTGGTATATAGCATACATAGTAGACCTTCCCTAGCTCGTGAGCTAGTTAAGGGCGTAGGCAGCCTGCAAGATAGAGGGCAGCAGCAAGTTTTTAGTGCTTAGGCATTGTAGGCAATGAATTTAGTGTCTAGTTAGCGTTAGTAAGTTAAGATAGAAGTTAGAGAGAAGAGTTTTCGCGTAGAAAGGTAGCAAGAGAGCGTGGGTAGTGCTAAGTATAGTCTACTAGTAGCAGCCTCTACTTTTCTAAACTAACCTAATTATAATAATATATAGAAAACATAATTAAATTATATTAGTATAACATAAATCTATGCCTTAGTAACTTCTTATATAATAGAGTAAGGTTAAATAGCAAAATCCTACGCTTGCCCCCTATACACTCTATACTTTACCCCTTCTCTTGCCTTTCCCCTGTTGTCTGCCTAACTTTGCTATGCTAGAATATCTAAATACTCTACCTAATAGCACTAAAAAATTAGCGCCTACTGTCCTAGATTCCCTAACAAAAGCTAAGCCCTATAAATTAGATAGAATCTTAATAAATGCCTATAACTATAACTATATTAGAGCTAACTACTCTAGGACTTAGATAAGCTTTAAAGAAGTTAATTGCTATAGTGTCTTTATTACTAACTTACTTTGCTATTTCTACTCTACCCTAGAGTATGCCTCTGCTATAAAGAGTGTAACTCTTAAAGCTACACTCTCCCTCCTATAATATAACCTCTCTAAATATAGCTACTAGGGAGCCTTTAGCAGACCTAATACTATAAATAACACTAGACTCTAGGTGCTTACTCTCTTTTAACTTAGGGAGACTACGCGCTAGTACGTTAAAGCAAACAGCAGCGCTTACGTAAGTTAGCTTAAATATATAAGCAAACTGTTATGTTAGATTAAAAAAGACTAGTAGAGGCAGACAGGGGGCGCCCTTGTTACACTGCTAGAGGAGAATTAAGCAGTAATTAAGGCTGCTTTTAAATTTAATATAGTAAAGGGCTTTATATAGAATAACCTCTTTTTACTATACTTTGCTAGGCTTAACAAGGGCAAGAACAAGGTTTAGGAGGACTTAAAGGGGGTATACTACGCCCCTAACAACTAGTTATTCTTAGACCTCTACTTATAGTAGAAGAGTTAGGCAGAGTTTAGGGAGAGGTTTAAGAAGTTCTAGGAGGAATCTCTCTCTAGATCTTATTAAAATTAAGCTTATATATAGATAGGACTATATAATTCTGCCCTGCGTAGTTGTGACTATAAGGTGTACTGCCTAGCGCGTCTCTCAAGGCTTACAGGAGGCTCATAGGCAGCTCCTAGCCACCTAATTATATCTAAGAGCTGCGACGGCCATGTTCGCTGTCAACTGCTGTCAATCGTCGAGGTTCTATACTAGTGCGCTTAGCTATATATAACGGCAGATAGCCGTCTGCTTTCTGCCGCGTAGATAACGGCAGGTAGCCGTCTCCTCTGCCTATAGCGTCGTGAGTGTAATGTTAGGGCCTAAAACCTCTACTAATCTAACACTAAACTAAACTATAAGGTATAGAAATTAATTTAATTTATAACAAGAACATATTATATTGCTAAAGCTCTAGCTCTATATAGAAAACTCCTAATATTATTAATTTCTAATTAAAAAACCTATATCTTATATAAAGATATATAGGATTACGTGACAGCTAGTTTATATAGTTAGTTTAGGCTAGCATCTAACATCACGCTAGCAGGCAGCAAATATTATATAATGCTAAGGCGCTAGCAAGTTCACTCCTTGCTGTTCACTTGCTCTATACTCTTACTTCCTTAACTTTGCTAAGAATCTTATATAAATCTAAGTAGTAAAAGAGTAGCTATCTAAAGTAAGAGAGTAGCTATAATATCACGCGCTTATCCTATTTTAGTATAGCGCCACGCTAAGAGATTCACCTTCCTCTATAGAGCTTAACTCTCTATCTCCTTAACACTCTCTACCTCTAATTTACTCTAATTCTCTATATATATTAGCCTCTCCTACCTCCTTAACTAGCTGCTTCTCCTCTATTTAACGACAATATCTAAATATAGTATTTAAAGCCCTAGCGAGTCTAAAAATTAACACTAAGGATATTAGTTCTAATAAGCGTATAGCGCACTAAGCCACTGCTAGTCTACCTACTATAGCAAAGAGAAAGAAGTTCTCCTCTCCTTAACTAAAGCTTTATTAACTAGCCTTATATATAGGCTGCCGCCGCCAAGTTAACTACCTTAACTAACCGCCTAAGCATAAAACAAAGGAAAAGTTCCCTCCCCTAACTAAGAGTTTATTAACTAGCCTAGTATAGCTTGCCGCCTATAACCTTGCTCCTTAGCGCTTGTCTATAACAACTGTTTAACTTAGTAATACTATTTATATAATAGATAGGGAAGAACAGAAAGAGCTATTTTTAGTAGTAGATTAAAGACAAAGGACTAACTAACAACAACACTAACTAATAATACTAACTAACAACAACTAATTAATTTATTATAACCCTTCTAAGGCGCCTAGTTAGTTTATAATTAGTAGCAGGGTCTTCTTTAGAAGCCTTACTGCTAGCATAGTCTCTTTTAGGAGCCTATAAGTCCCCTATAGGGTACTTATGTAGGTTAACAACAAGTTTAAGTAGGCAGTTATAGAAAATCCCCTTAGCGCTATAGCATGTTTAGGCGATTTAAACCTTTATATTATTCTAGCAAGCCTAGTGTAGGGCAGCAGCTTAAAACGTTAACTCTAACACGCTTGTTTATATTATGCTAGGCGTATGCTGCTTGCTTAAGGTTAGTGCTCTTTATTAAGGTTAGGGGCTAGACAGTAATGCTCTAGCGCTTATAAGTAGTATTAAAAGTCTAAATAGCAGCTCTATTTAGCAAACTTAGGGTCTGTTCCTTATTCTTTTTAAGTAAATCTAAAGAGTTCTAGGCAACTACTCTAGTAAAGCTAGCTAACACGTTAGTTTTAGGCGTAATTAAGGCTAAAAGTTGTTAACTGCTCTAGCGTTAGCTATAAGTAGGACTACCTTAATTATAAAGTCCTACGCTTTTCTAATATACCTTACGTAATGTAGGCGCGTTTTAGTTTAGTAGCAGGTAGATTTAGGCTTGTTAGCTTGTTAGCTCGTTATAAAAGACCCATTTAGTGCGTGGGCAGGTGCTTGAAGTAGGTTTATAGGGACGCTTGCTATAGACCTAGACGCAGGTTTATAGCAAAGCTACTTGCAGGCTTGCAGACGGTGCTAACACTAAAGACTGCATTAGAAGAGCGACAGGCTTACTATAGGAGTTTGTACTAAAAGGGCTCGCTATAGTGGCTAGCAGCGGGCGTGAATTATTCCCTTATTAAAGGCAAGCTACTAGCGCCTTAGCTATAACTGTCTTAGAAGTGTAAGTTAGTTTAGTTATAGGCTCTGTTAGATTATAGGCGCCTTTAGGCTTATAATTAGTAGGAGAGTGCGCTTTAGTTATGTAATGTTTAGCTAAAACTCTGTTTAGCAGCACTCTTGCTAGTAATAAGTCCTTAGGCTTCTATAGGCTCTTAGGGGGTTTCTTTATCTTATTAATACTACTAAAGGCAACCTACTTAGCAACAGGTAGTGTTCCTAGCTTTAGCTAGGGACTAGGATTCTGCGTTGCATCTACTTCTAGCAAGTGTCTATTAACGAGTGCCCTTAGCAGTATAATGTAGCGCGATCTTGTTGCTAGAGGCAGGGCAAACCTGTTAGGTGTAGAATAAAGGTTAGCTACTTTAGTAGACACTTATATTAACTCTTTTATTTTAACGTACTAACTCTTATAATTGCTTTATATGCCTTAGATAGCTCTAGGCGTATAGAAGACATGTATAAATAGGAGTTAGAGGTAATTACAATTTCGCTTACAATTTTGCATAACGCTCTAGGGTAGGCCTATTAGTATAGGTAGCAGTTGCTGTCTAGCTAAGGGGCTTCTATATTAATAAGTTAAAGAGGTAGAACCTTAGTATAAGCTTACTACCTACTTAGAAGCAGCAAAGCCTTAGCCTAAGCTTACATTAAGGGCCCTCTTTGTTTTGTTTTTTTGCTTTAATTTTTATAATAGTTGCTATACGCTATAGCTCGCCTGCTGCGTTAGCAACAGGAATAGTAGGCAAAGGGTTCGTAGAGGAGAGAGAGGAGAAAGGGAATTTATATAGAACTAGGGGACGCTTGACTCTAGAGCAACGGTAGTAGGTAGCTAGGCCGTTGCGAGGAGGCGCTAGTGATAGAGCTTACATAGCAGGTTTAGCATAAGCAGGAAAAAGAGCTAAAGCTAGTGTTCTCCTCCTATGCTTAGTATAGAGATGCTAGTGGTTAGTGTAGCACTAGACATAGCTTTGGCGATAGGACGCTAGCCCCCTTAGTACTATATACCTACTTTAAATTATAATTATAGCTATAGTATTACAGCACTAACTAACAGAGACACGCTATAGCATAGAGGCAAATTTCACCTTCCCCTAAGTTTATGCCTATCTGCCTGCCCCTTCTACTGCATGCTAGCGTTGTTCTTGACTCTATCTGCTTCTATCTATTCTATTGTTACTATAGCAGCTTCTCTAAGTGTATAAACTAAACCTAAGGTATATAGATATAAGAGGCTAACAATATATAGAGAAAAGACGCCCCTAAAAGCGTAAACACTACTTAACCCTTTAAGGGGGACGACACTGTCTATAAAGCCTAGCTTACAGCTTAGCTTACAGCCTAGATTATAGCTCTTTAAGAACAGCTTTAACAGATCTAAGCAAGCTTAAATCCTGCTCTAGCTAGTCCCTAGCCCCATGAGCCTACGCTTCTCTTGTCACTGCCTAAAGATTTAACTACACCTAGGCTATCTAAGCGCACTAGCTAAACTAAGCTAGTTATTGCTATCTCTAACAGCAAAGATAATTCTAAGGATAACAACAATAAGAATATAGGGCTAGAGATTATAGAGGACTTAGCTAGAACGTTAAAAGAGGCACTCTATAAGCAAGACAGGAAGTATAGGCTTATAACGTAGATGCTATTTATTAAAAAGGAGCCTAACGTAGAGCTTAGTAGGAAACCTAGCTAGGATCCTAACAAAAAGAGGTCTAGCAAAGAGGATTCTAGTAAGGAGAAATCTAGCAAAGAGGACTCTATAAAGAAGAAACCTATAAAGAAGGGGCCTATAAAGAAGGATCTAGAGAAGGAGAATTAGCAAGAAGACGTAGCACGCTAGAAGAAGCGCATAAACAGTACCTAAGAGAAAAACCTTGCCTATGCCCTAGAAAATAAAGACTAGCCTTAAAAGAGGCGTAAAAAGAATAATTTAGACAAGAAAAAGACTAAACGCTGCCTTTAACTAGAGCCTTTTAAAAAAGTTATTAGCAAAGATAGCATAACAAGAATTAAAAAGCCTTACGTAAAACTAAAACATACTATAAAAGAGTTTATTAGGGCCTACGTTCTAGCCTTCCTAGATGTTATGCTACTAAAGGGCTGCTACGTCTTTTAGGACCCTAAGAAACTTAAGCAATTTAGGCAAGCAATAACATGCTTATTTAGGTTGTTCTTTTTCCTGCTAGATAGAAAGTTAAGCAACCTAAGCTATACCTAATAGAGTGTAATTAAGAAATATATAACTAACCTATACTTATAGCTTAAGGTCTTTAATAGTTTATAGGCTATACGCTAGCTTATTTTATTAGCATAGCAAAAGAAAAAATAAAACTAAGCTGCCTAATTACTAGAGAAGGACTTAAAGAAGGGTTCCTTAGAGGAGAACTCTTTAAAGAAACTAGTAAAAAAGAAGGCTAAGGATAGTAAGGTTACTATAAAAACTACTGCCTGTTATACTATAGAAACGTATGTTTGCTTAACTTATAGCAAGTTTTAGTTGCTTAAAGACTTTATAAACTCTATAAACCCTTAATTATATAAAAGATATGCTAATAAACTTAGTAAGGCAAACGCCTTTATTTATAAAACAATAGGCAGCAGAGAGGCGTTACATAGTATAGGGTCGTTAGAGACTAAGGGGGGTAGCAGAAGAGCTAGGGCAATAGAAAGGGGCGGTAGGAACGCTAGCAGGGTAGAGAGTCTAAAGGGTAGCTAGTATATAACAGCTACACTTAGTAAGCTAATATAAGAGCAGGATAATAACAAGCTAGCATAAGGGGGAGAAGGCAGCAGTAGGGGAGGCTATATATTCTCTACCCTAAGTAAACAATCTAGGCCTGTTAAGACTGTTAATAGGAGTATATACTATAGCACTAGGGAACTAACAAAGGTAGATAACCTGCCTATAAACTATACCTAGCATATAATTAGAAGATTAGAGGCAGTAAAAGACCTAGCTCTAGAAGAGAGGCTAGACAAGAAACAATAAATAGGGCTTTAGAAACTAGGTAAAAAGAAGCAAGCAGCCCTTCTTAAGAGCATATAGGCATTATAGCGCTAAGAACTACTAGCCCCTATAGCAGTGCTAAAGAAGGGAAAGTTAAAGGCAAAGGCAAAGGCAGATGCTAAAAGCTAGGATAGGGACAAGAAAGAGCACGAGCCTTGCTGCCATGGCCGCTTCTAGAAGTCTAAGAAAGAGGCTACTAAACCTAAGCGCCCCTATGGCTAGCCCTGTAAGCAAAAGGCGCTAACCCTAACGTACCCTAAAGAAGACTCTATTGCTTTAGGGGGCAAGTATGCTAAAAAGGTCGTAGACAACTTTAAAGAAGCTATAGACAACACTAAAGTAGCTAAAGGCGCTGCTAAGTACGCTCCTAAGCATGACTCTAGCAAGGACGAGGATAGTAAGGACAAGGATAGTAAGGACGAGGATAGTGAGTACGAGGCTAGTAAGAGCAAGGCTAGTAAGAACAAGGCTATAGACAAGGCTCCTAAGAATAGCGAGACTATTAGGTATAAGGCTGCTAGCAACGAGGCAGATAAGGATTCACCTTTAAGCAGTGAGCCTAATTAGGAGCGTTTTAATATAGTAGAGTTTAAGGCTGTAAGAAAGAGAAAGCGAGCCTAAAATATAGCCTATATATGTAGCTAAACACGCTCTTTTCTTATAAATTACACATAGCATTGCTTAAAGACTACGTTAAAACAGCTTAAAAATAACACCCTCATGCCTATAGAGCGCCTAAAATAACTAAGTCCTTTAGATTTTTAAGAATTTTAATAAATATATATATAAGAAAAACAGGTTCTACTTAATAAGTAGGGGTTTTCTACTTAATAAGTAGCCTAAGTAGGGTTTTTCTACTTATTAAGTAGAGAAACACTTATTAAGTAGAGTTTTTCTACTTATTAAGTAGCCTAAGTGGGGTTTTTCTACTCATTAAGTGGGTTTTCTACTTATTAAGTGGAAACTAATCCGCAGTGAAGTAGGATAGGTTAGGCTTACGTAGTAAGGTAACAATTCTATTTTAGAATATAGTAGCAGTAAAGAACATCTCGTATAGGGATCTCTAGTAGTTTTAATATTTAGGCGTTTAATTATAGAGGTATATAGCAGTTTATGTAATCTTAGGCTATTAGTCCTATAGTAGGTTAGCATTAATTCTTATAGCATAGCCTTTCTCTTTTACTACACCCCCTAAGCGTTTAGCTCTGCTATTCTAGGCTTAGGTGTTAGGTGCTAAAGGCTTAATAACTATTCCTTTTGCTTTATACTACCTGTTAACCTCTAGTTTAACTAAGAAGATTTTATTATTGCTCTTAATAACCTCTACTATTACGCTAAATTAATTCTTTATAAAGGTAATAAATAACTTAAGGGGCCTAATAATAACTCTTGCTAACTAGTTATTACTAAAGTAAAAGTCCTATATAAACCCTATAACATAGCATATAATAAGCATCTAGCTCTTCTTCTTAGTTATGCTTCCTTCTTTATAGTTATAAAAGTTAATTATAACTTGCTCTCTAGGACCTTTAAGGATAGTCTAAGGCGTGCGCTATATTAATTACTTTGCTTTTAATATCCTATAAGCGTTATATTTTACTATAGAGACTCTAATAATCTTTACTCCCTTAGATTATTATACTAGGTGCTCTAAGGCGTTAGGTCCTAGGTAACTAAGTCTTTTATGCTAGACTATAGCCTAAGCTTGTTTTTATATAGCTGTTCTGCGCGTTAGCTGCTATATATTAAAAGCTGCTAGCTCTAACGCGTTATTATGCTTAATAATCTATTAACTATACTTCTCTATAAGTACTGCTAGCGCACTGTCGTTAGCTTGTTATAATATAGTTAGGTTTAATTTAGTATCCTACTAGAGGCCTTGCCTTTAGAGTATCTAGAATAAGACTAGGTTATAATATAGGTCAGGGTAATATGCGACATCCTCTAGGTGTAGGAAGCGTTGTCTGCTCTTACTGTTAACTTATAGAGTAACTAAGCTATATGCCTATATCTATACTTTAGAATTGCCTGCCTAGAGGAAGTCTCCTTATGTTAACAGCTATATGTTTATAAATTAATTAATGTTATTTCTAACATAACAGGTGCTTCCTAAGTCTAGGATAAATAAGTGTTATAGCAGATATTTTAATATGTCTGCTATAAATAAAGTAGTAAGTACTATTAAGTTAATCTAGCCTATGTTCTAGCCTTCTAGTTACTTAATAGTCTCTATAGCTAGAGTAGAAGAATATAATTTCTTTACCTATAGTGTTCTTAACTATAGTCTCTTTGCTCCTCTTATCTTCTCTTAGAGATTAGCGTTGTTATTAATCTAGTGTTATGCTATTATCTTTAGGCTCTTTCTTAGCTTTTACCACGCTAGCGCAGAGTTTTAGGAATACGTACTAGCAGGCGCTAAGCAGGTGTAGTCTATTATAGGCTTCACACCTTCTTGTATTATTTCTTTACAGTCCTAGGGTTTTTTGTCCCTAGCCTCTGTTTCTTCCTCTACCACGTACTGCTAGACTGTTAGCAGCGTTATTAGCGTCTTTGCTATTTAGCGTAGGAGGTCCTGCTACAAAGGCAGCCTTTAGGTTCTTATTC
>MCFA01000459.1:0-14234 GCA_002105025.1 Clohesyomyces aquaticus
CCTTTACTATAAACTACTAGTTGTCCCACTCCTGCTAGCTACTAAGCAGTACCATGGCGTCCTTAGGCCTAGTGTTATACTCCTAGAGGTTTAGGGTCATTGTAGGCGGATAGTTGATAGAGGAGGTATTAGGTAATGTACGTGGCTCCGTATGCGTTTCGTAGGCGTTTCGTAGGCGTTCGACGCGCTATAGAGGGTTGTGGAGGGTGTTTAGCGCCTGCGGCGACGTTGTATAGGTGTTATTTTGAGAACTTCGAGTTCTATACACGTATTTTAGTCTAAACGATAGGTGAATTAAGTTATATATAACAGACTAAGCAATAGCCAGGCTTATAACTATGAAGTTAGTGGCTTCAGAAAGTAGAGACTTAATTAATATGTGAAGGAAGCTCGGAAGCTTATCTATATACTCGGAGTGCCGAGCCTCTACTAGTACTAGTAGAGCGTAGCTCCTCACAATGTTTTATATACTATAAACTTTGTTAGCATTATATAGCATCTAAATCCCTTTAACAGAAAGAAAATATACCTAAAAAAGGTGCAAGGGATACGTATAGCAATGCTAGAGGAGGTAAGAGTTATAAAGAGAAAGAGAAAGGGAGATTAGGGAGAAAGCGCGCGATATATATACTCTCTCTTACTGCTAGAGACATGCCCCTAAGGCTTACATAATCCTCTTTAACTCCTATACCTAGAATTTATAACATAAACGTATAAGAACCTATAATGCTATTACATAGAGCTTAATAACGCTACATAAGCTCACCCCTACTACCCTACGAAGGCAAACAAACAGATACCTTTTGCTACCTAACTAGGCAGGCCACCTGCTAGGTACACGCTGCCTATAGACACATACTAATAGCAGCGCGCGAAGCCTGCTAAGACATAGATTGCTACTATAAACCCTAAGCTATTATAATCTAACAAAGGCATGTTTAGTTATTTAACTATACTATTAACCTAGCTAGCGCATAAAGAGGAAATTACGTAATAGAAAGGTATTCTTTAGGTAGAATCTATAAAGGGTAGTTATACATAGAGGAAAAGGGACTATATAGCATTAGCTGCTGCTTTCTTAAAAAGAAAAAGTTACTAGTGTCCATACGCAGTACAGTGCAGCGCCTCTCAGGTCGTTGCCCCTTTTCTAGTCACGTGACCTAGTCACGTGATGCTAGCGGGGAGGCCCGAGCTCGCGCAGGATCGTCGAGCTTAGCTCTCCCTGCCCCTAGCTAGAACAATAACACAAGCAATACAATCGCGTTTTCTGTCTCTTTTTCTGTTTCTGTTTTATCTCCTTACTATACCTATGTACAAACCTACTTTAGCCGCTTTACAAAGCAGTGCACTGTAGAGCCTAACCCACATAAGGAGTAAACAATAATTAGAGTAATTAAATTAAGGCTTTTGCTAACAGTAGAAGAATGCATAGAGAAAACCTTTCTCTATAATTATTATAGCGCTAGGCTTATAACTATAAAGTAGAAAAGCAATAATTTAATCTAATAAAGTTTTAAACAACAAAAGGAGTATTATATATTTATGTTATATAGAAAAGATTAAACGAGAGTTGCTTAAATATACAAGGCGAGATAAATTAGTAAGCAATTCTCTAAGTTGCTAATTAGCTAATTAAGTCACGTGATCTTAGACTATAACAGTTATGCACTATGTTATAACTTTATATACTAACGCCCCTTTACTGCCCCCTAGGTTCTGTTTAGAAATTAGCAATATATCTAACTCTATGACTTGCTATCTCTCTTCTACTTTAATAAACAGTTATTGTTCTTTTATAACTATAGGCTATTTTTTATAAAGCTTAAGGCCTTGTTGCTTATGTTACTTAGATATTTATTATTGTTATTACTAGTATTATTGTCTTATAAAGCTATAACACTAGCCCTTGTTAGTACTAGACTAGATAGAGCTAGTTCTAGCTAATCTACATAGTAGCAGGCCTTGCTTAGTTGCGTAGAGCTCGTTAGAAGGTTAGCTATATTATAGAGAGAGTTAAAAGGACCTATTAGGAACTATAAACCTAAAAGAAGAGGCTTAATAGTAACATTATAAGGCTTTGCTAGATAGCCTATGTAGCTTTATAGAAACGTAACTGCTTTGCTAGTAGAAAACGTTGCTATATTCCTAAAATTATAGATAAGAGCAGTTAGAAAAATTATACCTGCTAAGAGTAGGTACATAGCGACGTTAGGCAACTGTTAGTAGGCCTGCCTAGGTAATATAGTCTCTCTAGGATACCATGGCCTCGCTTCTGTAGTCGCGCGTAGTGAAGGGAGGGTAGAGGAAAGTAAGGTCCTCTTTATATTAGTCTATAAAGGCAGGGCACTGTCATGGCTATACTTACTCTTGTGCCTATGCAGGCGCTTATTGCTTTGAAAATAGCAGTATTACTTGCTAGTTTCTTTATCGCCTTTGTCTCTACTATTACTACTATTAGTATTGCTATAGGCATTGCTAGTATTACTACTAAAATTGTTGTTTAGAAGCAGTATGCTATAGAAAGGCAACGGCCTTTGTTGCTTCGCAGAGCGTGTAGCATGCTTAAAGTAGCGCTTTAACGCTATATTTAGCGTTAGACTATAACGTTAGCAGGCAATAGGCTTGCTAGGGGGAGAGCGCTTCTACTTACATAACAGCAACGATGTGCCTGTTATATAATTATAATTGTTATAATTGTTGTCTTTGCTATTGCTATTAGTGCTATTGTTATTATTACTTATAGTCTTAAGCATAGTACGTTTGCCTTGCTATTGTTAAATAGAATAGCTACGCATGTAATAACTTCTTCTTACTTTGTCTATTTACCTTCTCCTCCCTTAGCAGCTGCTGCTAATGTGCTATAGCGTTTTAGCTAGTAAAGCAACTAGGCCACGCATCCTCTAAAAGATGTTGTTTAGGGCTATTATAGCACTTAATATCTAGCATTAACAACTAGTTAGTGAAATGCATAGATTTCGTTGCCTTGCTGCTATTGCTTATAGAGGGTAATGAATTATCTATAATAGGCTTAGCTAGAGTTAGGAAGATGTACGTTATAAAAGGACACTACCTTAAGTCTTAGCTCCTTTAACTATCTTAGGGTTAGCAACATCCTTTATATTTATACCTATAGAGCACTCTCTTTTAAAACACCTTAGGGCTAACATTTCTAAGGCTTTAAGTTAACTGTCTATCTATATGCTGTTATGTTCTTTCTAGAGAAAGTGATTATCCTTATAGTCTATATCTATCTTAGGTTTAGTTTAGTACTTATTAAGGTTAATTATATACTCTATAAAACGTTAGACATAATATGCTAAGCTACTACACTAATTAGAGCCTTGCACTTACCTTAACTATTCCTAGCAATTATAGGCTAATTTAAGTTTGCCTCTACTCCTTCCTTAACGCCTACTATTCTAGGGGGCCTGCTCTGTTTAGGCTAGACGATTTCTTGTTTAACCTAAGAGCAAAAGTTCCTGCTGCTGCTGCTGCTGCTGCTATAGTTACTAGCGCTATTATTGCTACTGTTGCTAATTTTATTGTTAACTTTACTGTCTAAGGCTATGTTAGCTGCTATATAAGCTAAGAAAAACATTATATTCCCTTGTCTAATATAGAGAAGCCTACCTAAGTATGTTAAATCTATAGCTTTAATTCTATAGAACGTAGTGCTTAATTCTACTCTAGTCCTTAGAATCTCGTTAATGTTATGCTATTTATCTACGCTAGATCAGGTTTTCTTTAGAGAAGAACGTTAAGAGAGTGACTTAGGCGCAGGTGGCCTAGTATAAGATATAAACTAAGAGTATAGGGGCGCCTAACGTAGGCAAAAAGTATAAAAAGACGTTGCTATTACTGCTAACTGCTGCTGCTGCTGCTATAAATAGATCCTAATAGTATAACAGAAGAGCAGAGATTAAGAGGCTTAAGTAGTTAAGTCTATAGTTAAAAAGCTATAGCTAGCATAGATTCTCTTAGAGAACTTATATAATGTTTAGCGCTTAACAGGGGGAACAGACTATGCAAGGCAGCCTTTAAAACGTATTAACGCTAGAGAAATACTAAGCTAACGCTAGGTTGCCTTTAAGCATTGCTAATAGAGTTTCTATTTCTCTAACTATAGCTTCTTAGCTATTGCCCCTATATAAAGTTTCTAGGTAATTAGATTAAGGAGAGCGTAAATGTTCTACTAGTATCTATTAGCTAAAAGGGGGTTTAGTAATGCTAACTTGCTAAAAGCTAGGCTATGCTGCTAGATACGCGTCCCCTCTCTAGAGTCTGCTAAACAGTCTTAGATCCTTCTAGCTATCCTTTTGCATAACCTACGCCTTTGTTAGCTAGACAGGGAACTAAATTAAACTAAGACTTAGTAGAATCTTTAATTGCTATATAATTTCCTAATTGCTAGCAACACTAAGACCTAGCCTTAAGTTAAGCCTACGCTAGTGCTGCCTACTTCTAACAGCGCGACTTTAATTATGCTAGGTAGTTGCTGTCTACTGCTACCTATGCCTTACTAAAGACCTGCTCTAGCCCCTAGCCTTGCTTATAAGTAACGTATGCTCTAACATAGCGCAAGGCGTACCTTAAGGCGTGCTTAGCAAAGGCTAATAGCTAGTCATAGCTATGCCCTAGGGATTAAAGTGTGGGTTATAGTTAGGCTCCCCCTTAGCTAAAACTAGCTTAGATATTATAATATAGCTAGTAGTAACTGTTAGACAAGTAGGACCTATTATATTGCTTTAGGCAATATAACCTTATAGCCCTTATGCTAGGGGTCTAGTTAAAACTACGTAGGGCAGTAGATAGCTAACCTAGCTCTGCTAAATATAATAGGAGCAGGATCTCTATAAACATTCATGCTATATAATTTATAGAGAGTTACTAGTGTTATAGCAGCTAAAGACCCTGTTAACAGAAGAGAGGGGATAGAAGGCTGTTAGAGAAAGTAATCTAGAGACATAGCTTAAAGTTAGAGAAGGAAAGAGGATAATTATAAGCGTCGTCTCTAAAGGTGCGAGCCTAGGGGCAACGTATAGCCATAGTGATTGTCCTAGACAAGAGGGGTAGTTATAAATAAGGGCATTAGAAACGCTATAAGATGCTACGCTATTATTAGCCTAAAGGGTGCTAAAATTAAGTAGAGGACAGGCAGCGTAGCATTTATATAGATGCTTAGAGGCAGGAAATGCCTTATAGAGAGCAGGTTAAGCAGTCTAATAAAGACAAGGCATAGCGTTGCTAGGAGAGAAAGAGAGAAGAGGAGATAGTAGAGAGAGAGTAAGCTAGCAAGGGAAGTCTAGTTTTATGTAGATAAGGTTAGAGCATAGGCTAGATTAAAGCAGCAAGCTACTAAGCAAAGGGCGATTTCCTCCTTAGGAAGCATCTATTTCCTAATGTAGCAACACTAGGAAATTTTTTACTCTTATAATTTTTAATAGAACGCGTAAAAGAAGATTTAAAGCATTAAAAAACACGTTAAAACGACATAAATTTATTAAGCAAAACGCCTATAGTACTGTCCCTAGCTACGTAAGCAGCAGGAACGACGGCGAAATAGTGTAGCGACGTGATAGCGCTGCTATACTATAGTTAACATGCTAACGCGTTAGTAGGAGGAACATATTACCTACCTACATAACATAACAGAGAACAAAATAAGGTATACCTTAACACTATAAAAGAGCTAACAAAAATACTAAAGGCTATAGAGAGAAAAAGGAACAAGAGAGTAAAGGCGTTAACGCGCTAGGCAAGAGAAGTAGTAGAGAGAATAGAGGAACAGCTCTATGTCTAGAAAACATGCGACGAGATCCTCTAACACGTAAAGGAGACTAAAGCTAAGGCTAACAGCAACCTGCTAGCAACCTAACAATAGGCAGATGTCGTAGCGTAGGCTACGTAGCTAGCTGCCCCTAAACTAATTATTTAGGCTAGAATTAACAACGTGACTAACAAGACCCTAAGCAAGATCCTTAAGATTATCTAACTAGCTATCCCTAACGCTATTGCTGTCTACTGTTATAAGAGCAGAGACATAGATATACGCCTTAAGTCGCAAGCCTAGCAGGACGCTATTATAGCGGCGCTAGACCCCTAGGGAATACAGCTCCTTAGGAAGGCGTACCTAGTAGAGGTCCCTAGTATATAATACATCCTCCTAGTTAAAAATAGCTAATTTATAGATAACTCTAACATTATATAAGACCTTAAGAAATTATTATAAAAACTCTATAGCATAACTAAGATCTTATTAATATGTTAGCTATATAACTCTAACATGCCCCTAAAACGCTAAAGAAACAACATATAAAAAACAAGAGGTTCTTTTATTATAAAGGTAAACATGTAGGCTAAATAAGAGAGAATTGTTTAAAGCAGAATTGTTATTAGAGTAGAATACTTTAAGGCTAGAATTTATAATAGCAACCTAGCACTAAAACAATGCTACTAATATAGCGCGTAGGGACATAAACAAGGCGCCTACGCAAAGGTAGCAAAATGTATATAGTGCGCTAGTAACTATAATATAAGACAATATAAAGCTAGCTATATATGCTACACTAACTATAGACAGACATATAGAGCGTGGCAGATAAGGGCGTGCCTAGCGTTCACGTAGTACAGAACAGGCATATAGAAGCTAAGGATAGAACTAGCTATTAAGTCTAACCTAGCTAGAAATAGAGGCAAACAAAATAGCAGGCTAATTATAGTCCTTTCCCTAGGCAAACGTAACCTAAACAATAGAGAGACCTAACTACTATAGGAGAAAGGCTAACCTATAGAGGCAGCACGCGTAGCACGCTAAGCAACATTAGACCTAAGCTAAACTATAATCTTCCTAAATAAGAATAGCAGCTAAATAGAGAACGTTACTCTATTATAATAATAAAAGTACTAACAATACTCTAATATAACTATAGCATAGCAAACAGAACTAAGACAAGGCCCTTCTTTAACGTAGCAGAGCTAGCAAAACACTATATACTTGCTATACAAGAACTAGCCTAGAACAAACAAACAAAGCAAACGTACTGCCTGCCTAGTTATATACTAGTATATAGAGGCAACAAACAGACAAAAACATGCTTTATAATAAGCATAGCACTAGGCCTTAAGGCATAGAAAAAGACGTATAGCTTAGACAACTTAGAAGCTATTAAACTATAAGCAAAGGACAAGAGAATAGTAATATTTAACGCCTATAACATAACAAACTAACTAATAAACCTTAGTATTATAAACTAACTATAAGAGTAACTTATAAGGACTATAGCAGACTAGATTATAGTCCTTAGAGACTTTAACCTACACTACTAATTATAGGGAGGCATAGAGACATAATGCGACCTAGCAGCAACACGCCTACTAAACGCTATAGAATTAAAAGGCCTTTAATTATGCACCCTAAAGGGCCTACTAACATAGAAACAAGGCGCAAGACAATCTATAATTAACTTAACCTTTATAGGTACTACCCTCGCGCAGCGCCTAGAGCACTATAGACTAGTAGACAAATAGGCACTTATAAAGGACTATATCTCTATACGAATTATAGTTGCCTGCTAAGTTAAACTAACAGCAACGTAACAGCAGTATGCTATTACAAAGATAGACTACAAAAACCTCTACAAGGACCTTATAGAAAGCACCTAGCACTAGCATAATTAACCTCTAGCAGCTTTATAAAAGGCAATCTAACAGGGCATAGAAACCTACTGCCTAAGGTCAAGACCTAGCAAATTCGCGTAGAGGTCATGGTCGCCCTAAGCCGTAGTATTACTTACAAACGTAACATGCGCCTAGAGGGAGGTCACATAATACTACATAGAAGAGGCAGAGAAACGCCTATAAAACATAAGGAAAGCGCTTACTAAGGAAATATAACAAGCTAGTAGAGCAAGCTAGAGAACATTTGTTAGTAGTCTCTAGACAGTAGCAGTAAAACCTTAAAAAACACTCTAGGACATAATAAAATAGAGCAGGGCCTATAAAAAAGGGCCCTACATAGACCTATACCTACTAGCACTATAAAACGTAACAACTAAACAGGGGGTAGAGGACAGCAAAGGCAAAGCAGCTATCCTTATAAAGAAATTCTTTCTAACAGTAGAGAAAGCAGACCTTAGTAACCTTAATAGAGAACTATAGAAAAGCGTAAGCAAAACAATGCACTACTATAAATAAAGAAGCAATAGAAACAGCAAGACATAGAACCCTTAACTAAACATAGCCTATATAGACTATAGAGTTATAAAGCAACAAGTATAAGACGTAATACGTAAGCTTCTAAGCAAGAAAGCCCTAGGACTAGACAAAATACTAAACAAAGTCCTTAAAACGCTTAGCAATACTATTAGCAACAACCTAGCAAAGGCAATTAGCAAGCTATTTAACAGCGCCCCTCTGCTAGAGGGACTTAAAGACACTATTATAGTAGCACTACGTAAACTAGAAAGAAAGACTACACCCTAGTTAACGCCTATCGCTCTATAGCGCTAGAGAACATAATTGCTAAGCTAGTTAAAACTATTATAGCAGAGCGCCTAGCAGAGGCAGCAGAAGAACACTAACTACTACCCTAGAACTAAATAAGTAGCTAAAAGAAGAAGTCTATAATAACAGCAGTTAAGCTGCTTACTAACGTTGTTTAGACAGCGTAGAAAGCCTAGAAAGGATGCGTAGTTTTAATGCTAGGCCTTGACCTTGCAGGAGCCTTTAACAACGTAGCATATACTAGACTACTATATATACTCTAGAACAAAGGCATACTACTATAGACTATATAGTTTATAGAGAACTTCCTTAGCAAACAAACTATATAAATTACATTCGCTAGGTATATAAGCTAGAGAATATAGGTAAACGTAGGGATTCTATAGGGGTCTCTCCTGTCCCTAATACTATTCTTTTCTTTATTATAGAGCTACTAGAAGAATTTAAACAACTAGAAAGCAATAACATATTTAGATTTAGATTTGTTAATAACACTACGCTAGTAGCCTAGGAAAACATAGCAGCAGATAACTGCTAGAGACTTACTATAGCCTATAACAAGTGCGTAGCATAGGCAAAGCGCTATAGAGCCAAGTTCGCCCTAGACAAGTACTAGCTTATGCACTTTACTAGGAGGCAAGGCTAACGTAAGGACCTAGCAAGTACTGTTTGTATCGCTAGAGACATAGCAGAGCTCTATATAAAGTCTATCTAGATCTTAGGCATATAAGTAGACCTAAAATTATAATAGAAGGAGCATACCTAAAAGGCAGCATAGAACAGCAAGAGCTTATTTAACGTAATAGCGCGCATTATAGCATTAACGTAGGGCCTGTTAATATAATAGTTAAAACTTATCTATATAGCAGTAGTATAACTAGCAATAATATATAGAGCGTAGGTATAGAGACAGCAACTTAACAGAGAATTAATAGCTATAAGCATAATAGAGCTACTTCTAAAAACGTAGAAGAAATGTCTTAGGCAGATTACTAGAGCATATAAAGGTACCCTAAGCGCGGCTATTAAGCAGGAAGCAGGCATAGCCCTGCTCTCCCTCTAGGTTAAGACATAAGCGTTCTAATAGGCAATTAAGCAACATAGAGCTATAGACTAGAACGTCTAGCAAACTATATAAACTATATAGAGGTTACTAAGACAACAGGGAAGCAATATAACAGCGCTGCGCCTAGCCACGCAGAGCAAAGCAACAAAAGCAAAAGCAGACAACCTTATTGCCTAGGTACGTAAATAGCAAGCATACTAAGCAGAACGCTAGCGCGCTAAGGGCAACTTAACGCGTGGCTAATAGACTAGACAACTATAGACAGGCACCTACATAGCAATCTAACAGGGACAAGACCTTAAATAGAAACAGGCTTAGAAACATAAAGGCAAGGGAAGAAGGAAACAACCTAGACAGAACTATAGACAAAACGCCCCTAACAGCTATATAACAACCTCTTAAAAGCAGAATTAACAGCGCTCTTCCTGCTCTACATAGAGGCAATTAGACTTAACTGCTAGCTAGCGCACTATAGGGTACTAGGGATCTCTAGAGAATGCCTCTATAGATAGCATAAACAAATAGTTAAACACGTGATCTTCTACTATATAAGATATAACAGGAGCGCGCTGCTACTACGCCTACGTAACAAAAGGCTAAAGGATGCCCTAGGCTACCTAGAACAAGCAAAGGCAACAGCCTTATAGTTACTTAAGCAGAGAGTTCTAAAACAGTTTAAAGTAGCCTAGGACTTAGCCCTAGAGAATTATGTAACATACTAAGAGATCTAGAGACTATTAGGCTAGACAGACCCTTAAGAAAACGCTGCCCTAACGCTACTATAACGCTAGCGTAACGCTACTAAAGACTGCTAGACTACCCCTTATATAAATACCTCTCTCTCTCTTTCTATTTTCTTACTCTCTCTCTTTCTCTCTCTCTTAAGCCCTTACTAAGGGCAAGTATAATAACATAGGCAGTTAAGACAAAAGAAAAACGTAGTACCCTTATAGGCAAAAAGCAAGGGGAACGTAAATATAGCATATAGAAGGTTTTCTCTACGCATAAGTTTTATCCTATAGCAAAAGTCTATATAAGCTACTAGAGCTTAAAATAGACAGTAAATAGATTAAATAATAATAATAATAATATAGACTAGACTTTATCTTCGCCCTAAGAATTAACTAGCAAGACTACTGCTTCTACTAATAACTACTAAGCCTTGTCTTCTCTTAAGAACTTAAAACCTAGTAGAAGTAGTACTATATATTTTAAACGCCCTTAAGCAAGATAAGCAACACTTTAATATAATCTACTCTAGCTAAGAGTAGCAAGACCTACGTTACTACCTTAAAGGTAGCAAGACTTAATCTTTTTTAAAGAGAACAAAAGAAACTTAAAGCATAGATCCTTTAGTTTAACGTTTACTTTTATGTTAAAAGTAAAATTAATAATAACAACTATGCTATGCTTATAGTCTCTTATATAAAAAGAAAAGCTTATAATTAGGTAAAACTTTACTTTAAAAATATCTAGATAAGAATAATAATAAAAACAGAATTACTTATATGTTTAAAGAACATAACAAGTTTAAGGGAAAACTTTAATAGGCCTTTACTATTTCTAGTAAACTAGCTATTGCTAAACAAACAATCTAATAACTCTATTAAACTAAGTTATTAGTAACTACGCTAACAACTTCTAACGCTATGCTATCTAGACTAAATAGAACAATTAGGCCCTTATAAGGATGTTCTAACAGGGACTTAAGGCTAAAGTTTACGCTAAACTTATATAAACTCTTGCTACTACTAATACCCTAGACAACTTTATTAACAAAGCTACTTGCTTAGACAATAAAATCTATAAGTAAAACTAGAGTCACAAGCCCTTACTACGCTACGTGTAACTAGAGACAAGGACAATAGCAATATAGGTCTAATAAGGGAAAACAATAAGACTATATAAATAGATACTACTGCTCTAATAGACCTAAGCTAATACACTTAGATGCTATAATTAAAAGAAGAAACCTAAAAGCTATAACAAGAAAAGAATTACTATAATAGGCAATACTAGTTAAGAAACCTAAAAGTGCTATAATTATAGAAAGATAGGCTATATTAGTAGAAACTACTATTCTAAGAACAAAGTTATATAATAGCTTAACGTACTTAATACTAGCACATTAAATAAAACCTAAGACACTAAGTAGAAAATTATTAGTTATAAAAGATTATAAAGAATAGACATTAGAGATAAAGTTATTAATAAATTCTATAGACTAATAACAGGACACTATAAGGACAATAATCTTAGCAAACTACCTATAGGAGCTAAAAACGCTAATAAAGAACTAACCTTAGACAATGCACTATAAGAGTTTATTAACTACGTTAACAAACTAACTAAGGAAAACTACATTAAACTGCTTAGGCACTTTAGTAATAAATAGCAAATAAAATAATAGAAAGACTAAGAAGTTATAGTCTTAGATAAAGACAAACATAGAATCTATTAGGACCTATAACGTACTGCTAATAGAGAACGCTATAATTAGGACATAATTAGTGTAGAAGAATACTTTAACTAGATTAACGTAAAGTGCGTAAACATGTACCTACTAGAATAGTATACTACACTAGAAGACATTAAGTAGGAACTTAGGGTACTCCTAGATGTTAACAACAAAAAAGTATCTTTAGATCCTAACAAGCAGGACAAAGAACCTTAGTAGACTAAGTTGCTAAAACAACGCCTAAGCTAGCCACTAAATTTTAGCAATGCTCTAAGAAAGGCACTATACTAAGAGAAAACTAACATATAGCTATATAAACAGGAAAGGGTACGTAAAGAAAACGCTTCTATAGTACTAAGTTACTAGCTAGATTACTAAAAACTAACTCTATAGTAACACTTAATAGGAGTTATATAACTACGACTTGTATAAGGATTACTATAACTAAAAGAACAAATATAAATAGTTTCTATTATAACAAAGCAACTATAAATAGCATTAGTTTAAATATATAGACGACACGTGCGCTATGCACCTCTAGGACAAATAAAACAAGCAGCACTTTCTAGAGAAAGACAAATAGGACATTATAGAAATAAAAACTACTATTAATAGCTGCTATACCTAGGACATATAGTAACTATGTCTAAGAGAAAACTATATATAACACCTTATAGAAAAAACTAAGAATAGATTTAAACCTAACTCTTTTTTAGACGAGCGCCTAGCAAAACAACAAAACACTACTACGCTACTAGATTGTTATAGATTAAGCTACCTATTAAATTAGGAGGTTATTAGATAAAGGCACTATTAGATTTAGGGGCATTAAGCAATTTTATTTCTACGAGAGCTATGTTTATAGCTAGGCTATAACCTCTTAAGAAATTAGAACTCTATCTACTTTATGTTATAAATAGAGAAAAGATGCTAGGGCAAGACATGATATAACATAAGGTCCTATATATACCTATAGAAACCTAAGGACACACTAAGGAAATTAACCTAGACTATTATAGACTAGCTACCTATAACGTTATATTAGGACTTCTTTAGCTACAAAGACATAACCTAACTATTAATTAAAAAAGGAAACAATATCCTTAAGAAACTATAATTATTATTATTATTTAATCTATTTACTGTCTATTTTAAGCTCTAGTAGCTTATATAGACTTTTGCTATAGGATAAAACTTATATATAGAGAAAACCTTCTATGTGCTATATTTACGTTCCCTTGCTTTTAGCCTATAAGGGTACTATGTTTTCCTTTTATCTTAACTACCTATGCTATTACACTTCCCTTAGTAAGGGGCTTAAGAGAGAGAGGGAGGAAGAGAGAGTAAGAAGTAAAAAGAGAGAGAGAGGTATTTATATAAGAGGTAGTCTAGCAGTCTTTAGTAGCGTTATGCTAGCGTTGTAGTAGCGTTAGGGCAGCGTTTCCTTAAGAGTCTGTCTAGCCTAATACTCCCTAGATCTCTTAGTATGTTACATAGTTCTCTAGGGCTAAGTCCTAGGCTACTTTAAACTATTTTAGAACTCTCTGCTTAAGTAACCACAAGGCTGTTGCTTTGCTTGTTCTAGGTAGCCTAGGCATCCTTAGCCTTTTGTTACGTAGGCGTAGTAGCAGCGCGCTTCTATTATATCTTATATAGTAGAAAATCACGTGTTTAACTATTTGTTTATGCTATCTATAGGGGCATTCTTTAGAGATCCTAGTATCCTATAGTGCGCTAGCTAGCAGTTAAGTCTAATTGCCTCTATGTAGAGCAGAAAGAGCGCTGTTAATTCGCTTTTAAGAGGTTGTTATATAGCTGTTAGAGGCGTTTTGTCTATATTCTGTCTAGGTTATTTCCTTCTTTCTCTTGCCTTTATGTTTCTAGGCCTTTCTATTTAAAGTCTTGTCCCTGTTAGATCGCTATGCAGGTGCTTGTCTATAGTTGTCTAGTCTGTTAGCTACGCGTTAGGTTGCCCTTAGCGCGCTAGCGTTCTGCTTAGTATGCTCGCTATTCACGTACCTAGGCGATAAGGTCGTCTGCTTTTGCTTTTGTTGCTTCGCTCTGCGTAGCTAGCGCGGCGCTGTTATATTGCTTCCCTGTTGTCTTAGTAACCTCTATATAGTTTATATAGTTTGCTAGACGTTCTAGTCTATAGCTCTATGTTGCTTAATTGCCTATTAGAACGCTTATGTCTTAACCTAGAGGGGG
>MCFA01000046.1:0-249862 GCA_002105025.1 Clohesyomyces aquaticus
ACCCACATTAAGAAACAGGTCTTTCCAGCTGCCCCATCACCTACAAAGGTGAATTTTACGGTCACCTTGCCAGCATCTGATACTTCGCAGGTATTGTCCATACATAACAAGTCGGCCATGGGGCTTCTAGGCACGTTCTGTGCCGCCTCCTTTGCCCGCGGCGAGAGCAACCTGGATACAGAGAAGTTCCGACGCTTCTTAGTCATTGGTTTTACAGCCACCACCTCGCTTGCTACCGCGTTTTCCACCTCATGGTGTCTGTTCTCCGGCGACTTTACAGGACGAGTGACAACTGTTGTTGGCGGTGCCGACGTAGCAGACGGTGGTGTAGAGCTGGGTCGGAATTCTCCACTTGTGTTATTGCCTGTGACCAATTGCGAGTCAAGCTGCTCCGTGCTTTGAGATTCGATCCAATCCAAGGTCAGGTCATTCTGAGCTGAGGAGTTTAGCTCAAGCCATCCAAACTCAGAAGTAACGTCCCAGGCATTCTCGTTTCCTTCATCGAGAACAGTAGAAGCAGATGTTACTACTGTTGCTGCAGTTCTTACACAGTCTCGAAGGTGTTCCACGCTCGCAGCACCGGTACCTGTAGATCCAGACTGACCCTTGAAAGCCATCTCCAAGGCCATCAGTCTGACATTGATGCTTTTGGCAAGCCGATCCAAATCTTCGTGCAGGTCATGGGAACTGCTTAGGAGCTTCGAGGTATTGTCTTCGATCGTGGTCTGTTGGAAGCTAGTTTTGTCAACCTGTACCCTGACGGATCAACTTTAGTGACTCACAAGATCACGGACTGGAGTGAAAGCTGGAGAGCGTCTTTGTATGCCTGTATCTCTTGTCTATAGGTCACAATCTGCTCATTGGCCTCTTTCAGCCGAATAACTCGTCGTATGGGATCCAGTAACTGGACTTCCTTGTTGGTGAGTTCCAGAAATGCTCTTAATTTGTCCAGGCTATCACACCCATCGCTAAGGCTCGTCTTAAGTGCCGACCAATGCGCACCTATGTAGCCGGTCAAGGGCGCTCTACCGTCTAGGTCCTCAAAGCCTTCTTCGATGGATTCAAGAACGATTTTGAGAGCCTTGAGGTCGGCTAGCATCGCATTGATACTTGTGCTAGCCTCGTGTGCCCCATTTCGCAGTCTTTTCAACTCGATTCCGACTTTGGAAGCTACAGTGACAAGAGTGACAACGCCCAAGGTGATTGAGAAGGGATCCATAGGGGCGAGATGAACAGCAAGATGCCTAGGAACCGCGGAGAGATGGTGTGCCTGGAAATAGGTCAGATAGATCGAGTTTCCTCAAGCCCCTCTGTGGCTGAGCTACAGAGTCGTGATTCGCTAATGTTCAATCACGAGGCGCCATCCAATAAGGTACGGCCACTGGGCTGAATCGAACCAGATTGGCTTAGCCTTGTGCATCCATGCACCCACGGTCGTCTTAATCTCAGGTTTCTCACTATCCAAATTCCGGTCGCAGGAAGTCGTGACTTTTCATCGAGGAAATCGAACCGTTTATCAGATTTAAATTCAACCCGCTACACAGTCGAGGTTGAAGGCGCAACAACAGATGTACATGCCAGAAGAGGAAGATAATTATGCAAGTCGGTAATGGAGATGGAGATGGATGGCGGCGGATTTACTCAATTATAAAAAATTGACCGCTTGATTTGCCAACGACATATTGTCGGCTAGGGGGTCCAAATCTATCGACCTACAAGTGATGTTGTCTTAGGCTGACCGATTAAGACTACAGCTGTTCGTATGAATCGAGAATTGCCGGAAACCCGTATTTTTAAGGCGCCGGCTTCTGGGGAACATGCACGGATCACGATTTTGCTCATCTCATTCACTGCGGTCCTTTTTCCACTCAAGGAGTGGGCCCTTGGCACGTAAACGCCTACTTCATACGTAGTGTTTTCTACTTATTAAGTAGATATTTTAGCCATTGTTCCACTTAATTAGTGGGGTTTCTACTTAATAAGCCTCCATTTCCACTTTTGAAGTAGATATTGGGCCGCAGTGTCGCCTAGCTCGCAGCACAAGGCTTTTGTATAGGGAAGATGCAATATATTTAAAATTGTTGCTAAAATAAAGTGCGGGTCCAGAGCAAAGTCAGTCCCTGCACTGGGCAATGTGGATTGCATAACATGCAGCCGTGGGTCTACCACGGGTACTCCATGCGTTTTACTCAACTTAGAAACACAGAACATTCCTAGCAGTATAATATTGCAACCGCCACCTACTTACATGAGGCCCGTTCCAGCAACATATTCTTAAACACTATAGTAGAGCAAGGTGTCGAGATCCATTATCATATATATGCCCCAGAGCGTTCTATCTTGTAGGCAAGCTCTACCAACATACCTATAGATGTATAAGTGCGAAAGATAGATTCGTTCTCGTATTGATTTGGCCAATCATAACCCCTGGCTTCTTCCTTGTTTTGACTGGTCGACTGAGTGCCTTGGCGAGAGGGCGCAGCCTGGGGATGCAGAGGGGTGTGCCTTGTCCTGTGCCTATGTACTTCTCCATGACACTAGCCAACGGCAACATCTTCACTGCTCCACTGCCTGCTCGCAAACTCGAAAATCTGGTCCTACAGCTGTCATGGCACGCCATCTTGCTTCACTTTGCTCCAGCTGCTCTGGAATTTTTGGAAGTGCAGCGACACTTGATGAGTGTGGCGTGTACATGGAAGGCTTGGTGGATTTCACCTACCCGTCGCCCTGCAACCTATGCTCGATAATGTGGAGTCAAGAGAGGCACCGGTTCGGCAGAACCGAGCTGTTAGGAGAAAGTTACAGCTACTCTAGAGTTTGGTATCGGATCATGCGCATGGGGTCCGGTGATGGAAGTTTGGGACTACATTTCGCGTTCGAACACTTCTTTGTACCAAAATTGGTTATTCTGCCTACTCATGGTAAGTCGCACGTATCCTCTCGCACTGCATGGACTTAGCTTGTCACTAACGTTTCCAAAGAGGGTAGGTTGATATCCTGTTCACAAAATCTCACCCAAACAACTCGTTCCGAGGCATCAATCGCTTTCCTTCGCTCTAAGTTGCTGGCCTGTCAAGAGTCTCATGCGCAGTGTAACCGAATGCTACCCTCGGAGAAAGGCTGGCACCCTAGCCGGCTGCTCGAGGTTCGCAAAGGAAATCCGCACACGTTACACCTCAGGAATCGAGAGGAGATTCCACCTACTCCATATTTTACTTTAAGTCATTGTTGGGGCAACTCCCAACCGGCCCGACTTACCGCACTCACGGAGGGCCGTTTTCGAACAGGAGTTCCAATCGATGAACTGCCCCAAACATTCCGTGATGCTGTAGACGTCTGTGTCAACATGAGCACAGTTTATCTCTGGATCGATTCCATGTGTATCTTTCAAGACAGTCTGGCCGACTGGGATAAGGAAGCGGCTGAGATGCGAAAGGTGTATTCCTATGCATCCTGCAATATCGCAGCTACTGGAGCCACCGACAGCTCCATTGGTCTCTTCTTCGATCGGGATGTAATCGGAGAGTCACCATTCTGGATTGCCCCAAAATGGCCTATACACGTTCTGAAGGGCCTTCGCATTGAGAATTATGGACCAAAGGTTTTCATGGTACCGCTAGATCAATGGCTATCCAATGTGGACCGGGGGCCATTGAACCAGCGCGCTTGGGTCCAGCAAGAACGATTCCTATCCAGAAGGATCATGCACTTTACTTGCCGACAAATATTCTGGGAATGCCTGGAAGACAGGTCCAGCGAGCTCTATCCCGAGGGCATCCCGTCATTTGCGCTCCCAGATCAGTCTTCGGATGTGCATGGACTGAAAAGCATCCTTCGGCTCGGTCATAGCTCGAGCCGAGAAGGGCGAGAAGATGCCTACGTGGCTTGGAAGAACTTTTTGCAAGGGTACACCAAATGTGGCCTCTCCGTCGAGTCCGATAAATTCCCTGCGATCAAGGGCATAGTCGAGGGATTCGCTACGATAATGGACGACACATTCGTTGCCGGGCTGTGGAAGAGTCGCTTGGTCGATGAGCTTTGCTGGAGAAGTAGCGGATCTTTTTCTACACAACCGCAATTTTCTTCGAAGTGGCGGGCACCGACCTGGAGTTGGGCGAAAATGGACCAGGCCGCGGATCTTTCTTGGGGAACCCGTTGCTGTTTGGTTAAGGTAGAGCACATCGATTTTGAAGCAAACAGTTCTGGCCAGCTCAAGAAGGCTTCTCTCACATTACGAGGCCAGGTTTCAAATGGCACCACCTGCTCAGGTGGCTTGGAACCGATACAATACCACTCTGGAAAAACAGGTCCCCACAACACCGCAAACGTGGATTGGGACGACCCCAGGCAGAGACATTCTGAGCCAATGGCGGTGACTTGCCTGGCTATTCGGTCTCAGGGTAAACATCTGGAAGCTCTTATCCTGAAACCTCGTTCTTCTGGTTCTGACCACTACGAACGCATTGGAATGCTTTCCACATCTGGAACAGGGGGGTACGACTCATTTTTGACAACCCAAGAAAGCACCGAACAGAGAATTGTCCTATTTTAGCTCAAATCCGGACAGTGTTTCATATCATTATCAATCCAAATATCAACCCCACGTTTTCACTTGCATCCTGCCCTCCCACTCATCACGCACCCTATCCAACCTCACCACCTCACCACCTGACCTCGCTCAACCGCACAACCACACATTTTATTCTGGCTCTGATTTAGAAGTCACCCCCTACTATCTTCAGGCCAAATCTCACCCCAACATCTTCCCCTACACCCTCCCCTCCCACCCTCCATACCCCCTCTTCAACCTCCACCACCCCACCTCACTCAACCCCACACCACCCATAACCCTCCTCCCCCACTCCGTCTGCGCCGACTCCATAATCTCCTCCATCGGCAACACCTCCCCATCAAACTCATGCATAGCCAGATAAACCGGGACTTGTGGTTCCTTTCTCACGAACTGGTCGAGTACGGTTGCGTTGACGACTTTGTAGCGGCGAGTGCGTCGGAAGCCCGGGATGCGCGAGAGGAGCAAGAAATGCTCGGATTGGTACCATGCGTTGAAGTCGGCGTCGTCGGAGGGGGCGAGCGCGGCGGTCAGGAGGAAGGGCGCGGGGCCTGGGGAAGGGTTAGTGGGGTGGATTGCTCCGAGCGTGCACCGGTATTAAACTCGACTCTTGATCCCACTTTGCGTTGCCCAGATTGAAGCAGCACAAATTGAATCGCCGATACCGCGCGGAAACCAATTCAGACAAGACTGGACGGCCAGAAATGTGGTTACACAAATCGAGGTCGCGAGAATACAAACGTGACAAAGCGACGCTACAGAACGCAACCACACACAGGCCAACTTATACACCGCCCAAAAAGAAACACAAACACATCCCAATCTTTGATCACCAACTCAGCCAACAACCGAACACCCACACACACACACACACCAGGCAGAACGAACGCATCCCACACAAACCAACTCATACAGTAACGACGCAGAACGCAACCACTCATACAACCCCCTCTCAGCCTCCCGCCCCTTCCCCCTTACCCAACCCTAGCAACCCCAAAAAGAAATCTCAACATACCTTCCTTAACACTCCCCCTACCACCCTCCCCTTCCCACCTACCCACTTCCTCATAAAACCTCGTATCAAACCTCGCCCTCCTGAAAACCCCCTCCAACAACCCCCGCTCCGGCTCACTCTGCCCATCCAACCCCTTAAACTCTTTACTGCTCCGAAACTCCAAATCCGGCATCTCATACACGGTTAACCAGGGGGCTTGGTTTGAGAACGGTTCGTCTTGGGCGTTGTACTTGGGTTGAGTAAGGGGAGAGGAGGTGGAAGAGGGGGGAGAGGGGCTTGGTGGATTGGATGATAGGGGTTCCGGATGCGCAGAGGAGGGGGAAGGTATGGGGAGAGCTTCGTAGCGCGCGGCGGACGGAATGCCGGAGAGGGCGACGACTTGTTGGATGTGGATGTTTTCGTACCAATCGCATAATTTTTCTGGAGTTAGGCGGTTTGGAGAATTGTCGTTCTGTTGGTGGATGCGGGAGGCGACGAAGAGGACGCCTGGCGTCGTGGACATTTTGGTCGTTGTCGTTGTAGGTAGGCGGGTGGATAGTATCGAGGGTTGGGATGGAGGGTCGGAGGGTTGGATGGGATAAGACGAATACGACAGAAAATAATCAGTAACAGACATGTTCCTACAAAAGAATGCGGATGTTGACCTAGACTTGAGGTCCCCGGACTAGTTCCGAAGCACGATCCTGGGAATCCTTATCCGCGTTCTGTAGTCTGGTGTGGCATGCGGGGAAGTTCGGAAATAAAGACCCTAGGGCCGAAGAGCATAAACCGAACTGTTTGTTATGACAGATCAAAATGGTTCGTTTTGCTGTGCGCTTTCCAAAAGTGGCATTCAGGATATAAAATGCACCGAGCCGGAACGAAGCAGCCTGCCAAAAAAAAAAAGCCCACTTCACCTTGCAATGATTTGGGAGGATAAAAGGCGAACCCAAGCAGTGTAAATCAAGTGAAGTCAAGACATCCCACTCCATTCCATTCATCCCCAACTTCCTCATTACTCTTCACCTCATCCTTATCCTCAGTTACATCCACTTCCTAGTAACTCTCTTACTCTGCCCCATCGCTTCGCATCAAAGCACTCTTGAACCTCAAATGCTATACCGCCCCATTCCAACCCGTTCCCTTATTCTATCAATCAATCCCCAGCAGTCACCCAGCCCAAGAAGCGAGGTAGAAAAAGACACATCCTACATCCAACAAGCAAAGATATAGTAGTACAAAGCCTTCCAAAGAGATCGGGGTTGGCGAAATGCGGAAAGGAACTCGAACCCACTGCTGGAGTGCACTCCACTCGTCCATCCAGACTGGATGCCAACAGCGAGAGAATGCGCTGTGTCCTGGTCGCGGATACTAAAGCCCACCGAATTGCTGGCGATCCCAAGCATGTCGTCGGATAAGAAGCGTACTGAAGGACGAGATCGACATCCATGCAGTCCTCGTTGAAGAAACAGTTCAACCATCTGATTGGCGCGGCCCTTTCAACTCTTCTCATAACTCCTATTCTCGATCTGCTTTGGGCCGCCGGGGGCACCCCCAGCCTGCCAAAAGTCCAAGCTGGCAATGACGTCGTTGCCCATCTCGTCTTCGTATGCGTACAATATCTGCTTCTCGTAAGTTTCACACACATAACACCCTAGACTTTTAGAACAACTTACCTCTCTCGTCGAGGAATGCAGCATGCGTATATTCTTCGCCGTGACAATATGGATCAGCCCTCCACTATCCATGTGCCGTATCTCAATGAAGCTCGGCTCGAATGCAAGGATATATGGGTGGAATACTGCAAACGCCACCGGATTGCCTTCCCAAGTGATTTTCCAGTCCGCCCGAGCACGCCAGCCATTCCGATTGACGAAGAAGCTGTAATCGGTGTAGCATAGGAGGAACTCGCTTGCCATGCGCTCGATATGAATCGGCTTGATATTTTCCTTCCTTGCGACGAAGTCGAGAGACGTATCGGCTTGATCGAGCAGCGACTGCGTCTCGAGCGTCTCAAGACTGACGACTTCGAACCCGCGGGCGCATCCCACGCAAAGCTTCGAGCGCAAGAAATGTATCGACGACGACTCGGTTGGGATGTAGAATTCCTTGTACGGCTTGAGTTGATCCTGTCCTGTACTAAGCATTTTTGCAAAACCAGATTTTTTCGATTTACCCGCCATGGAATCTTTAGGTTCAAACACTTTGATCGTTGTAGACAACGAAGTCGTCTTGACAGTAGCCACGAGCTGCTGTCCAAGACAGATGCCTGATTTGAAGAAGTTGGCATGGCAAATCTTCTTTGGTCGTTTGACAATGGCCTGAGACTCGTCTGGGTCCAAGGCCTCCATGGCATACGAAAATAGCGTCTTGTCGGCAAGTACAAGAACAATCTGGTGCTGCTCCAGGACATCAACCTGTGTGACCGACTTGCAGTCCAGGACTCGTCTGGGTTTGAAAGATGCATCCTTTGGCTTCCGATCCACGACATAGATACCGGCATCTGTTCCGAATACAAGTTTCCGACCACCATCTGCATATCCGTCAGTAGAATCTCGATGCGAACTCTCCTGGGAATACTCGCCAATTGGTACCGCACAAGTGACCCTGATCGCAGCCGAGAAGAACCCTTCATTGAGAATGGTTTTGGTGAAGATGTTACTTCGCTCCCTCAGACTACGCTGTTGAGCCTCAATGTGCTCCATCCACTTCTGTTGAGAAATGGGGGTACTCGCGTATAGGGTCTGTTCGTATCCGCCTTTTCCGAGATGCTTAAAAGTGATCGGATAGCCCTGCTGCTTTGTGGCATCGCCCTTGGGAGCCGCGGTCGAAATGGCCTTTGCGCCTGCCATCAAGTTTGCAGACGGTCGTTTTGTGATACCCATCTTGGGTATAATCTCATCCATCTGGGTAATCACAAGAAGCTCCAGCGGAATAGGCTTCTTGTAGACCTTTTGCTCTTCCCGTTTATTGACCGTCTTTATTCGGACCAGGAGAACGGCATGATCGAACAGGTAGCACGTAATGTCGCCGGTCGTATCAGTGGGCGATTTCTTGAGCATGCCCTTGAAGACCAATTGGCGGTTTTCATCGGTCAACTTAAGATCCACGAATTCGCCAGGTCGGAATTTGAGATCCCTGTTCAGCTGCATAAGGTTGAAGTGATTCTCCGCTTTGCCCGATTCGACGTTGACTTTTGACAGAGTTTCCTTGATGATTTTAATGGCCTGGGGAATATCTTGCTTATCTGGGTTCTCATCGGAGGTGTATTTCAGAATGTTCTCCAATAGCAATGGATACCTAGCCAATCTCGTCGTCGGCTTGGTCAGGTAGCCGTTGAGCTCGAGCTTTCTCGACTCCTTCATCCTCTCTACCTCATCGACGAATTTCGAAAAGTCGAGGTTGGTGCGTTTCTCATGCTCAAACTCATATTTCCCGAAGAGCTGGTTTGAGCCGTATTTGATAAACGGCGCAAAGTGTGGTACGTATTCCATGAAGATGTCACCAACATTTCGAACAACTGGCTCCTTTTGCTGTCGTCGAGTGAGAGACTCTGCGAGCCTGGAATTGACCATGTATACCTCCTGGCAGTTGGAGAAGACGGTTCTAACAAACTTCTCCCGGCGGTGCTCCGGGATTGGCGAATTGACGGCGCGCAGGGGTTTCATCCAGAAATCTCGGAGATATTCGAGATCCTTGACAAAGTCACGCTCCGTGTACATCAACTCAGAAATGACCTCTTGCCGCTTTTGCTCCTTCTCGCTAACGCTCGCTGCGACCTCTTTGGAGACGGTGTTGATCCACAATTTCTGTTCGTCGTCATTGTCGTCATGCAAACTTGCTCTGGATTCCTCGCGCTTGAGACCGAGTTGAGGCTTCATATTCAACCTAGCTTGCTGCTCGAGACGACGTGGACAGGCAATGGAGTAGCACAAGCGATCTCGGGTACACGTCGGCGAATAGCACTCTGTCAAAAGAGTAAAAACGCCATTCACCTCGGTCGTGTCCTCCAAGAGGGTTTCCCGAAACTGGTAGATTTCGTTGGTAGAGTCACGTAACCGGTGAGCGTAGGTGACGTCGTGGAAAAACTTTTGCGCGTCCAAGGACCTGCCCAAGAGCAACGCCAAATTACGGTCGGCGGTTTTGACAATGTACGCAATGAGGTCAACAGCCTCCGCTCCGGTAAAAGCACTCTTGTACACCAACCCGTCCTTTTCCTTTTCAGCCAAACTGACTCTGTCCCGAAAGACCTCCGCGACACGCGACAATAACGCCGGATAAACAAGAGGTGCTCGCCGTTGAGCCATTATCAGTGCCTGGCCAGCCGCCGCCTGCTGCGTTGAATTGCTGGAGGTCCTATTGGCTTGCGTAGAATTGGGACGGGTCACGGTCGAGCTCATTGATTCGGCTCGTTCAGATGGCGGTACAATAGTAGATGCCATAGACATGGACCTTGACGGGATGCTGCCTTGGCTGGTATTTCTAGTTTTGGCCCCAGGTCCGACATTTATAGGGGGGGCGCCGCCGGGGGGAATCTGATGCATCTGGCTGTCCATGGGAGAACCCTCCTGCCCTCCAGACTCCCGCCTTCGATTCGGAATGACCCTGCCGCTCATAGTCTGTGCATACTCGTGGTCTCGCGAGTATGAGCTCATTGACATTGTCCGTTCGTCGGGTCGTTCCGGGACGACGCGGCCTTGGGCAGTCGTTCTAGCCATGTGGTTCATGTACGGTTGCTGGCGGAAAGTATGAGCCGGTGAAACGCCATATCCCTGGCCAGTGGGTGTGAATTGGCGGGGGCTTCCAGTCATCATGGACTGCGAGCGATATGCGTCTGAATTGAGGGCAGGGCCAGGGCCAGCGGGAAGGCCGGGGCCGCCAGGGAAACGGGGAGGAATGGGTTTATTGAAAGGGGGCTGGCCTGGAGGGGACATTCGAGAGTCCAGTCGCTGGGGCTGTCCGTATGGCTGGCGTTCTGGGCGGAGCGGCCGGGGAAGATACTGGGGCTGCGGCTGCCGTTGCGAGGGCGGGGGTGCACCATCCGAATGCCGCTGTTGCTGGGGATAGCCGTTCGGGGGCGGCCTGCCAAAGTTGTCCTGCGGTTGATCGTAGCTCTGAGGTCGCTGTTGATCGAGCGCGCTCGGGGCCCGCTGATCGTAGGGATTGGGTATGGGAGGACGCCGATCGTATCCGTTCATGGGCTGTCGCATGGGCGGAGCACGCTGCATCATGTCCGCCGTCTGGCCCGACATTGTTTGGGCGCGGTCTGGCGGCCTCATGACGGGCTGCGAAGTCATCGTCTGCGAGCGGCCTGCCATGGCGGGATTGGCCCCAAAGATGTTGGCAAAGGCCGCATCTCTCGCTCCCGAGGGAGCAGGCTGGCCATAGTTGGGAGGGCGCGCGTATTCCCTGCCGTGCGGTCCGCCGTACTCTGCCATGTAGCCGTCTCGGTCTTCGCTGGGGAGTCCGGGAGGCGCAGGATGATGCGAAACGTCGTTGTTGTCGTTGGCGGGTGTCGTGTCGTCGTCGTCGGATGCTGTGATGTCGGCGATATGGTCTCGTGGCGGCGGCGGAGGAGGAGTCTGGGGAGGCGGGGGTGGGCGCGAGGGGGTTGTCGGCGGGCGAGGGCTGCTGATTGCTCAAACTGGCCAAACTTGTGGGCGTTGGGTGTCCGGAGGTGGGATATCTCCCTCTCCTGCTGGCCCTTCCGGCGAGGGGCAACCGGGAACGCCGATGGGGGCCGGGGCAAGAATGGGGAGTGCGGATGGGTATATTGAGAGTAAAGACAGTGGAGGAAATATCGGGCGGGTCTGCAGCGCCTTTTGCACGGTGCTTCTGCGAGCTGCGAGACTCTGTACAAGAGGTGCTTGTGCTGCCGTTGCGCAGGCGGGCGGCGGCGGTCTCTGCCAAGGCAGATCACGGGCCAAACCTGCAGCGCAAGAGCGCGCCGACTGCGTGGACGTGGACCATAATAACTGCGTAGCCCGGATGCTCGCCGCAGTGCCGGGGATGACGGGCGGATTCAGCGCCGTTCGTATATGCTTGCTTGTGTATTTGCGCGCAGTCTAGAGCCATATTCCCGCTGCCAGCTTCGTCGATAACACCGCAAAAGCAAGCCAAAAACAAGTGCAGTGTGCCTCTGGCCTCGCCAAGACCTGGGTCACGGGCCAGCTACCCCAGCCCGTGGACCCTATCCTCGTGCCTCATTATTGCTCCATTGCAGGCTCACCATCACCACCCACGTCCATCGCCGTCCCCCGCTCCCTGGTCACCGTCCACCGTCCACCGTCCACCGTCCACAGTCCACACACACGGCCCACCGGTCCATCTCCCAGGGAACGCGCTGATCCGTCATGGACAATAAGTTCACGCCGGCCTTTGCGCCCTTCTTCGGAATGGTAAGTGCATCCGCGTCCTGGTCGAGACGAGAGCTAACTCGTCTGTAGGGCGGTATTGCATTTGCCGTAAGTCCCACGCTTCAGTATAGCTTTATTAATCGGCATCTCAATTGCAACAGATGATCTTCGGGTGTGAGTAGCCCCAGGACTTGGTCGCTCACGTCCAGGCAGCTAATCAGGACACAGGTGCAGGAGCTGCCTATGGCACAGCGAAGTCGGGCATCGGAATTGCAGGTGTGGGGACATACAGACCTGATCTGATCATGAAGGCAGTCTCTTCTCCGCCAGCTCCTGGGCTATTACTGACCGCCCCTCTAGTCCTTGATCCCCGTGGTCATGTCCGGTATTCTCGCCGTGTACGCCCTCGTCATATCCGTCCTCATAGCTAACGACATCCGACCCCCCCCTCAAACGGCCTACTCTCTCTTCGCCGGATTCATGCATCTGGCTGCCGGGTTGTCGGTAGGGTTGGCTGGTCTGGCTGCGGGATACGCGATTGGAATCGTGGGCGATATGGTACGTCGGAAGTACACAGTAAGGGGAGGCTCGAATGCTAACAGTGGCAGGGCGTGCGAGCGTACATGTCGCAGTCGAGGATCTTCGTGGGCATGGTGCTGATTCTCATTTTCGCCGAAGTGCTGGGTCTGTATGGGTACGTACCCCTGACCGCAGGACTGCGTGTTTGTCGCCAATGCTGATCAACTGCAGACTCATCGTTGCCCTTATTCTCAACACCAGGGCGAGCGCCTGAATACAGCGCCTGCTTGGCTTCTCTGTGTACCACCAGTTACCATGTAGAATGTACGGACACGAGCATTCGGCCGCGCGGCGTTGTGGGTTTCGATTTTGAACTGTCATTGCTGGACCATTGTGTTGGGGGAAGCGCGTCTGTCAGAGCCGCAGCACTGAATGATTAATCTTTGTATATCTCGAGCTCTTGAGCAGCTTTCCCTGTAGCCTGCCGTCTGGGCTGTGTTTGAAATGCATGGATTGATGTGGCGGATCAGTCTCGGATCTCAGCTGGTGCCACCCTCGTGCGTCGTGAAGCAACCACGGTTCTCTTACACAGTACAAGCTGCCCAAGCTGCCCAAGCCTTGGATCCCAGCCATGTACCTATATGGGACCAGCCCTGCCAAGACTGAGCACTGATCACGGCACTTGGCCTGCACGACGCCGGGAGATGGGTGGGCTGAAGTTCGCTGCAGTCCGTCTTATTGTTCAGACCCGGGCTGCAGCTGGCTATTCTCAGGGTGAATGGCGGCGTAGAGTCGGGCTTCCGGCGAAATGAAGGGCTCGCATGTATTACCCAGAGCCCCCGAGAGACTTTGTTTCGAGTGCTCTGCAGCGCTCCACGTGGCTGGATGGCGGGCAAGAAAGTGAGTTTCCACGACGTGTTTCGAGCAGACAGACTTGTTGAGCACGAGTGCAGGACTGACTTGCCCTGTTGACCTGACTGCGAGGCTTGACTTGACAAGACCCGAACCTGACACCCCACGCCGACTGCGTCATGCGGGCGCTCCTGTCCTGACCGACCCATGCCCGCAGGCCCGCAAACCCCCCGCCTCACAGTTCGATACTCTGGACCTCGACGTCTTACGCTTCCCGTCCATGGTTGCGTGCGACACCAAACTCGGCCTCTCGGACCTCTCGCAGGCCTGTCTCTTGCTGCTGCTGCTGCTGCTGCTGCTGCTGCTGCTGCTGCTGACCGCCCGCTCTGCTGTGCCTACCTACTGAGTAAGCCCGATCCAGAGCAAGCAATGTTCTGAGGAGGAGCAGAGCAGCCGCCCCTCTCGTACCTGCGACTGCACCGCAGCCCGCGCCCGCGCCCGCACTCACGGCCGCCATGGCCGCCGCAGTGAGGAACACGGTCTCGAGCGTGCTGCACCACCACCATAGCAGTGGAAATCGGGAGGACTCGCCGCACGCCAATCAGCCGCCAGACTCTAACTCGACCGACTCGCCGGCCATGGAGCGCGCGCGCGACGACGAGAAGCAAAGGCTCGCGCATTGGGAGGACCACAAGAGCCCGCTGAGCCCGGACCAGATTGCAGACGGCGGCGACGAGCGCGTCGTCGGCCACTCGTCGCGGGTGCTGCGCCAGGACGACTTTGAGCTCATCAAGACGCTGGGGACGGGTACTCCACTCCCCCGCCATGTGACCGAGTGGATGCTAACCGCGGCCCATCAGGAACATTTGCGCGCGTCTGGCTGGTGCGGCTCAACAGCTCGCAGCCCGAGGACCAGAACAAGGTGTTTGCGCTCAAGATCCTGCGCAAGGTCGACGTGATCCGCCTCAAGCAGGTCGAACACGTCCGGAATGAGCGCAATGTGCTCGCGGTCGTGGCAGGCCACCCCTTCATCACCACCATGGTGGCCAGCTTCCAGGACCACGACTCGCTGTACATGCTGGTGCGTGTCCCTCCCCCCCCTTTACCCGACCAGAGCAGAACAGTCAATTGTTGACAGACTCAACATAGCTCGATTACTGCCCCGGCGGCGAAGTCTTCAGCTACCTCCGCCGTGCGCGCCGCTTCAACGAACCAACCTCCCAGTTCTACGCTGCCGAGATCGTCCTCATACTCGAGTTTCTGCATGAAAAGGAGGGCGTCGCGTACCGAGACTTGAAACCCGAAAACATTCTGATCGATGCCGAGGGCCATTTGAAACTGGTTGATTTTGGATTCGCAAAGAAGGTCGAAAACCGTGAGTGCACACAGACGTGACTTCGGAAGGAAGTGGTTGTTGTGGACTGGACCTGTGTTGACGAAATGGAATAGGGGAAACATACACATTGTGCGGAACGCCCGAATACCTCGCGCCAGAGGTGATCAGGAACACCGGTACGTAGTCCCCACTCTCCCCTCAGCAGAAAGAGAAGTATGCGCTGATACCCATCCTAGGCCACGGCACTGCAGTCGACTGGTGGGCCTTCGGGATCCTCGTCTACGAATTCCTCGTCGGCCAACCCCCTTTCTGGGACCAAAATCCCATGAAAATCTACGAACAGTAACTCGCCCTCCCCCCAAACCCTCCTTCTCCCCTTCCCCTAACCATTATGCAGGATCGTCGAAGGCCGCGTCCGCTTTCCCTCCGCCATGTCCCCGAAGCCCGCGACCTCATCTCCGGTCTCTGCACCGTCGACACATCCAAGCGTCTCGGCAACATCAAAGGCGGCGCCACCGCCGTCAAGTCTCATGCCTGGTTTAGAGATATCGATTGGGATGCCATGTATAAGAGAAAGACGCATGGACCCATTGTACCGCATTTGCGAGGACCAGCGGATACGAGGAATTTTGATGAGTATGAGCCGGAGTCGGCGGAGAGGGAGGCTTATGGGGGAGAGATGCGCGAGAAGTGGGATGAGTATTTCAGGGATTTTTAAGGGGGGGTGGGGGATGGGATATGACGATATGAGGTTATGCTGGATGGATCGGTGGGAAATGGAGTTTTGGATTCGGAAAGAGAATTGGACACGTGTGCAGAGACGACTTCACGGGAAAGCACGACTACCACGTGGCGCGGGAAAGGACAGGAAAGAACAAGAGACGGAAAAGTTAAGAGACCCAGAGAAGGAAAGAGCAGGTATCGTCGGTCCCGGATAACCCGGGCCCCGGACCTGTACCCACCTGGATATGAAACGGGCGAGCGGCGATTGGCTAGGCTATCTATCACCCAACAAGCACTGCACGGTTTTGCAATGCATTGCTAGATCCACCCCATGTGTATTTATTTATTTATTTTCTACTGTTATGATATGGATACACAGGATGCCTGCGCTGCTAATGTGCGTGTATCTGTGTTTGCGATCCTTGCAAAGGTATGTTTGGCTTGAATTTGAGGTTAGCCTTCTTTATGGCTATCTGTAGGGAAGGAACTATAGAATTACAAAAGATGGGTGATTAACGATATGGTAATACAAACAACACTGGTTTCTACGCAAATTATGTCATGTTATGTTATAATTATCACAGCATTGTATCTTCATGTGCTGGTATGCAGATATGGATTGGCATGGCTGTTGGTCTGAACGTCTGAACCCTCGAGATGTAGGAAATAGCACGTCTGTCCAAGCCCGAGTCTATCTTCTTTCAACGACGCGGCTCTGCACTTCTTAAAACTTATCTGGGGCGGGAGCGAGAGAGAGCGTAGGGACGGGACAGGACATGACGGTCTTGGGTAGAGAATTACTTGACTCGTGGGTAGAATTGGAGACTTCCCCGAAACCCCAGCTGTGTGGGGCAGAGGAAGCTTAGTGAAGAAGAGTGAGGCTTGAAGATTGCGTGGACTGTAAGTCTTGGGCTAAGCGTATCCTCCACCTTGGTTACGATCGTTTTATAGTGCACTAAGAGGTACGTCCTCTTTTTCCGAATCATCCAGCTGACGCATCATGAGTTCAATCATACATCACACTACATCACTTCATCAAAATAGTAATGATGGGAATGGCTTAAAGAGCGACAACAGGTTGGATTTTCGATTAGCTAGCCGTCTGTCTGTCCCTTCTCCCTTCCTTCCTTCCTTCCTTCCTTCCTTCCTTCCTTCTCCTCTCAGTGCCACCCCGCTCCTGCATAGTAGCAGCGTACCCAGGGAAACGGCAACCAGTATCCAAGGAGTATGGGCACTAGCATGCGATATCATTTCCTCTGGCGTTGTGGGGCGAACTACTCCCTATCTTCCTTCCGCATTTGCTTCCCGCGAAGCCGAACTGAACCTCTGTCGAACTGGCTAGTCCGTGTCGGTGCAGTAGTGTTGTAGCGTATGAGGTCTTGTCAACGTCTCTCGAGACGTGTTCTGCATCATAGTTTGGGATGCAAGTGCGTCTTAAGTTGGGATTGCAATTGCGTCGTAAGTTGGGATTGCAATTGCGTCGTAAGTTGGGATAATTTGCATTCCGTGATGGGCTATCCATTCTGTTGAACGGAGCCCGACGCTGGACCCCCAGGTAGTTTTAGGCGCGTCTGCAGGCTAGATCGAGCCCACAGACCGAGGATCAAGACGACCCAGGCCTTGGACGTTCACTTTCTGTTTGATCATTGGTTATGGATGCGAGATCGACATCCTCAAAACAGCTTGGGTCACGAAGAAGAGTATTCGCGGCCAATCGTGATGGTCTGATGTGGGTTGGATTCGATGATAACCCCACAGATACATGATTCCCACACGCATGAGGGATGCATTCTCTCGGATGTTGAACATGATTCTGGTCGGTCCTGGTGTGGATTGGATTCGATGAAGAGCCCGTGGACACAGGGTTCCCAAGCGCATGAGAATTGGCCACTCCCGAATGCTGGGTCGGATTCTGGTTCATCTTGGAGGTGATCAAGACGGCAATGGAGAAACATGGTGGGAGCGCATTCAGGAAGCTGCCCTTTTCGAAGCTCTGGATTGCCATTCCAGTCACCTGAATCAAAGCAAATATGGCAAAGAGTTGAAACAGAAACTTGTGGGTGATGGATTCACTGCAGGATGGATTCGGCTGCGCTGGGATTCCGTGATTGGCCGTCTCGATTGACGATTTGATAGACTGGCATGTAAGGGTGATCGTCGTTGCCGCCCATGTTTTCAGGATACTGCGAGCCATGTCAGTGTTTCTGTTGAGGTATCACTCGGGATAGGTAGCATGGACTGTACAAAAAATTCAAATTCCACTTACTTCCAACGATAGTCTGAAGGGAATTCGGGGCGATCGCCTTCCGAGACCATGGCAACCCAGAAGGTAGCTGATATGACACTCCCCGCGAGAGAAAGCTTCCTGGTCTTCGGATCGAGCCAATATGCCACGGCCAAGTACACCAGGACGGCACCAGAGATGATCCAATCGCCAATAGAATCATCTGAGTATGTGGTCCTTTTCTCTTCGACAGGGGCTTCGGGGGTGAGGAGAGGTAATGCAGTGGCAGTTGGTAGCATGGAGAGGCCGCTCATCAGAGTGATGATGCTTGGACAAACTGAAAAAGACTTCAACAGGCTGATGAAGGGGCTAGTGTAGGAGGACATGATGGCGAGGGGGACATGAACACGAGGCAGCACGTTCTTATCCCCAATGCGTCGTAGAACCATGCTAAGGGTTGACATGGTCAGGGTCAAGGCTTTGGATAGACTGAAATCGATATCTGAGGCTGGAGGTGGACGATGGCTATGTTCTTTTGGAAGCCCTCCCTGTTGGGAAATGCCATGTAGCTCCAGCAGGAGCCGAAGGGTACTATTATCTGCCCTGTAGTCGAAAAGACCGGAGATATTCGTACCAGCGATATACACACCCTGCTCCTTCCACTTGGCAGTCACTCTACCTATATGAGAGTCGAGTTGCGATTGAAATTGGAGGAGAGTGTGTTCAAAATTCTCGGAACCCAGTTTCTCAAACAACACTCCATGGGCGTGGATAAAACTTGTGTCGATCGGCAGAGAGTGAGGGTAGGATGCTGCTGTTTGGCGACCCAATATAGGATCCAGGAGAGTGAGGATAGATTCTCGTGCGCTTGAGAAAGGTTTCACACAGGTCAACGACCGAGCGTAGTAGTAAAGCTGCTGAAGCGCGTTTGGTCTTGCCAATATGGCAAGATGGTGATAGAGACGGCCAACGGAAGGATTCGTATCCGCTGCCTTGGAATACCAAGAGCGGGCAACACCGGCCTAGAATTCGAATATCGAGTCAGTATCCTAATGTGCCAAGTGTTGACATCCAAACCGCTTCGAAATTGCTCTCTGGATGACTCCTGATGTAGCACAGAAGATGGTATCGGAACTTACCCAGGTCTCCCTATCTCGTACATCTTCGTCCTCAATGGCCATGCGATACCGACCGAGGTCACCGAGGCACTCAATCCACATGTCCTCGAAAGCCGGTACTGTTTCGTACAATAGGGCCATCATCTGATAAGCAAGATAGATAAATGCCAACATATAGTCGATCGACTCTGGAAGGCGCCGACGGAGAAGCTCCAGGAATGAGTGGATTCCATGCTTCCACATACGTGCGGGCATGGAATACTTTGCTGCCAGTCGCCGAAGAGCTGGACTGGCCGAGGGATGTTGAGATGCTAGGAAGAAGTCATGGTGCTCATGGATGAGGGTTCTGTGTAGGGCAATGAGAGCTTTCCAATGGTCTGGAGCAAGCTTTGTATTACAGTTGACATCGGATTCGTCCGAAACGGCTTGGGCTTGTGCACGGTCAACATGTATACACTTGGTCTCCACCATCGTCAACCCTGCGTAGATGCTCTTGACTTCGGAGGCCAACTGCTCCTGGCTTATTGGCCTGGAATTCGGCTGAAGAAGCAAGCCAGGATATCGCGGATCGTATCTTTGCGGTTCCAAGAGCCTCAATTGTCTGGTAGGTTGAGGGGATTCCATGGTTTGTGGCTGGGAATCTTGAGGGCTGACAGGCGTGGTAGGTCGAGAAGGCGGTGGTGGTTGGGTGTACTCTGCACTCCATTCGGAGTGTTTGGGGTCGGGTTGAACATCTCGAGGTCTAGATTCAGATGTGTCAGTATCACAACCAAAAGCCAGGAAGGCTCTCCTTGGGCATTTACCTGCTGATCGGTTGTCTCCTCAATGCGTTCACGTATCTTTCGGAAACAGCCTGGCCCCCCATGCCGCCGACTGTAGCCATCGTCAACGTATAGCCTCAGTTGAACATAACCGAGTCTGGTTGTTGACGAGGGGGTCGCGCGGTGATAGCAGAAAGATGGAAACGGACAGGGCGGGAGGGAATAATTTCAAGAGCAAGATCGTAGCTGGAGGACCCACACAAGTCGGGAGGGTGTGAGGTGCGAGGAGGTTTGTCGTTGCGCAAGATGCCTGAACTGCCACTGACGTGGCGCTGCCCCGCTCTTTCAGCCGCAGTTCTCAACCTCAAGTTCATTCCTCGTCACCTTCGTCGACTTGCTAAAGGCATTTCCTGTTTCAAACAATACTTCAGCGCATCTTCACGAGCTTTTGGCTGATGTTCGTGTCCTAAAAACACTCTCGTAAGTCGTCCTGATACTGCAAAGAAGGTCGAACGCGGATGCCTTGGGAACAGATTGGGCTGACACGGTGACGAGATTTAGGACGAACCGTATTCGACGATAGACGATGAGCTTCCGTACCATGGACTGGCTTCCTGATTCCATAGCTGCTGTCGTCTCACTCTGTACTGCAGTCCTGTCAACTCAATACGATCTTCGAAGTGCTGGTCGAAGAATACCGGGGCAAGAGAATGGCATTCCCAGCGCAACAGGAAGCTGCATCAAGCTTCTGGGTGCCTGTGTAAGGCGGTGCGGGGAATTAACAGCAGTTCCCTCCTCCAGGATGTTCTGGACGCTGCAGAAGGGCATCGCGGTTAGTCCTTGACATTGTCCACGTTAGAAGTTTGACTGACAGTTCTATTTAGCGAGGCTTCCCAAGCAATAGCACTCATATCCCAGAGAGTCTTTCCGACCCGTCGCCCTTAACCGTCTTCGTCGGATGGCTGATCGTCGCTTTGGCGCTATCCATAACACTGGAGGTATCTGATGGCAGTCGACACCATGCGATCTTCCTTTCCTATGGCATACTCGTTTCAATCATACTGGGTGTCGTTGAATGCGCTCCTTTGAGTAGCGTGCTTCTAACGAATGTTCCATGGTCTGTAGCTATCGGGCTTGTGTGTTGCGCGGTGTACCCGCGCCGCAAGAACGGAGCCAAATATCCAGATGATGAGAAGGATAGATGGCATAATCAAGACCTAGTGGTCGATGAAACTGCTGGCAAGACATGAAACGATGAAGAGAATGCGCCTAAGACAGTATGGAGAGGAATATGGTGAACACATCGCTGCCAGCTAAGCCCAACAATATCACAGTTGGCAACAACCACGGGTGAGAAGGGCAGTCACCCATCGGCGGAAAGGTGGCTGCATTTGAGTCGGCCAGAACATCTGGCTCCGACCTCGCATTGTTGGAACATTGTTAGAGCTACTGCGTCTCGGACTGCGTAAAGGCGTTTCGAAACCAAAGTACGAAAACAATGAATGTGTTGAAGGAAGGGTGGTGGAGGAAGTTAGAGGTTGAAGAAAAGGTGGGGCACCTTCCCGGTCGGCTACTGTAGCTTGGCAGGACAGCAATGTGCCTGGGTCCCGCAGTTATCAATTAGTCTGAAGTCATATGAGGATATTAGAAATTCATGCATGTTTAAAGTGACGCAGGACTATCAGATATGTCTGGTTGTCTAATTTGTTATGAAAGAATTGTCTCAAAGAGATTTACTAATACACCAGCTCAAGGCATCTGAGTGCTACACAAGCATTGACTCAGCGTTTATGCGCTTTGCTAGCCTGCTTGCGCAAGAAAAGAGTTGGTAAGATCTGCTCTCATCGACATGTGGTTTAACTCTATCTGAGCCAAAGCAGCAGAAGTTGATGCAGCATGGAAGGCTCAAGCAGGAAACATTTCCCAGCAAGGATTTACCAAACCCCAAGCTTCACAGCGCGGAGCGCTCTACACCTATTCCTACGAGCGTTCCTGCGACTTACCATACAGTCGTGATCGGCCGAGGGATGGCAGGAGCCGCTCTCCTGTAGCCTTCCTGCCACACAGGGCAGGGTTCCTAATATCAACAACAACACATCCGATCCTTCACTCCATCATACTTGATTCTCCTCCAAATGCTCTAACATCCCAAAACCCCCCTCCCCTCCCCCTCAATAAACTCACTCCCTCTAGCACTACAACTCCTCTCCGTACTCGCCTCACTCTGATCCCTCGAGGATCCACGTCCACCCATGAAAAGCCCCATAACTTTCTCCCCCAAACCCCAACTCCCATTCCTGTTCCCAGCCAAAGGCTTACCAATCCCCGACTCTCCCCCTTCACCTTCACCTTCACCTTCACCTCTATCCTCCATCAACCGCGGAAAACTAACGAATGACGTCTTCTGACGAAACCGACGTTCTTTTTCGGCGAAATCGGCGAAACAGCTACTGCACATGTGACATGGACGGGAGAGTTTGCCGTTGGGGTGGATGATTGGAGAGACGATGCGGAGAGAGGTTTTGAGACAGGTGGGGCAGGTTAGGAGTTTGATTTCTGGGGGGATTGGGGAGAGGGATGGTGTGCTCGGGTCGGGGGTGGCGCCGATTCCCCCGTTTGAGGTGGGAATGGGGCCTTGGATGGTGGATTGGAGTTGGGCCGCGGATTTCGGTGTTGTGGTCGGTGTTGGTGTTGATGTTGGTTTCCTGCCTTTGGCTCTGGTTCGAGATTCCCGGTCCCGACTCGGGCTCATGGGGGACAGGGCTGGTCGAGCTGGTGTGGATAGAAGCGTCAAAGGTGAGATATCCGAGATGGAGGTTTCTGCCACGGCTTTCATCCGAGGGGAGAGCGGGTTTGTGGGCCGGTTTGGCGTGCTCGGAGTGCTTGTCGGAGCGCGATTGCGTTGGCACAGGTGACGAGGGGTTGTGGGTGGGGTGGGCATTGCTAATGCTACTGATCTGGGTGGGGAGAAGTTCGTACGTAGTGGTGACAGGTTGCTGTGCTGGATACCAGGAGTCTGGCTGTTGCGAGACGCGGGCTTGTTTGGTGTGCCGCGCAAATGTGGGGTGTTTGCAGGAGAGCGACCACAGGTCTGCGAGGATGAGGTTGAGGGAGTGTTCAGGGTTATGAATGCGCCCATGTGGTACTTCGTGTATTGATTCATGGCTGGAGTGTTGTGTTCTCGGTGGGTGACCCGGTGATGATGAAGATGGATGAGTTTTCTGGGGAGTGAATCGGGAGAGTGAGGAGTGGGGTATTTTGTACGGAGACAGGTATGTTAAGGCTCGACACGTTGTCAAGGCGCAATGAGAGAATGGAAAGACTGAGACATTGTTGAATGGGGTGAAAGTCGGTATAAGTGAACGGTTGGCGACGCGTATATACAACGAAGGTGTAGGGAGTCTATGCTGTCGGTCGGTATACAAAGGAAAGCGTTTGTGTACACGCAAGACCTGTGGCACTTCTGAGACATGCATGAATGCTTCGAAATACACCAAAATATGCCCTGAATATCTTGTGTGGTGAGTGGTATTGTTGGAGCCGGGCATTGTTTTCGGGAGGGTTTTGACGGACATTCACTATGCGTCGCCTTTACATTGTAAGTACACACCACCCAATGAAACGCAGATTGGGGACAAATTCGTGTCTGTAATGGCTCGATGCCTCCCGTTGGAGTCGTGCGGCGCTTCCGTCCATGAAATGAATTGGCGGCACGTGATGCGTAGTTTCACCGACTCCCGTCCTAGTGGAATCTGAGTCAAGACAGCCACAACTATCTTCCTCGCCCGGACCGTTTCTTACACTTGCCCGCAAGCAGTTTGAATCATGTTAATTGTTTGTCCTGTCAGGCTCTTTAGTGTCTTGAAAACAAATTCATTCAGTTGATTGCCCGATCTCGATGTGTGGCATTAGCGATCGACTTCTCTACCGCACCCTGAGATGATCCTCTTCCGTTGCCGGCGCGCTTGGAGATCATGCATAAGGGATGCTAGAATGATCTCATCGTCGAGCTTTGCTTCTTGGTTCTAGCGGCTACAAAGATGAGTTGGCGATACATTTGTCTAGAAGTGAGGTCGAAGAGGGATTGCAAGGCGGCCAATCCTAAGGCCTAGTCATTTGTTTCGAAACGAAGCGTGGGAGCTTTTTCCGGTTGGCCTATAAGAAGCACGAGTATCAATCGTGGCGCTTGAAAGTAGGCGGATGGCACCAGCTTGATCCGTGTCATTCGTTTCCGTTTTGCGCATCGACGGTACAGAATGCGCTGGCCGTTTTCACTAACATTTGACAGCCGAATCAAAGGAGGGTTCGGCTGAAATCCCCGGGGCATCAGGCTCCTAGGTCGACGCGTGAGACGCGTCAAAGTTGGGTTCATTCCAGGTTTATGCAGGTCGAAGATGGTGTGGCGAATGATAAGTGTGGCTTTGAGCGTCTGATTGGCTGGATAGGGGCACGACGCCACAAAATTGGTTCTGAGATAGAGTCCAAGACCGGAGTTATTGCACGACGAACCGGTGAGGGTGGCAAGCTTACAGGCGTTTGAGAGGCAAACGGCAATAACACATGGTTCGAAAGTCTGTGGTGGGCGAATATCACGGTGGTGCGGGGATGCTCCTCCAAGACCGTGGTGGAGTGTCAGAGCCCGCAAACAGCGCCGGACGCTGGATCAGCTGGCCAAAGTGAATTGAGTCTCTCGTGCTTTCTGCTAGATCCACGAGATGGACAAAGGGTTTCCCTGTACTGCCCAAGCTAGTTAGGCCCCTATCATGCACAGCTAGACGCTGCCAACTTGCAGCCCTAAGCCAACCGCGCAGCTCTTGGGCAACACAGTTTCGGGGGAGCTTACGCGTGCGGCCAGCAGAGAGTGGCAAAAGACGCACGACGGAGGGGAATTTTGTTGCATTGGTGGTGGAGGTAAAAGCGTCGGCCGTCCAGCCTCGTTTGAGCAATCTCATGGCAGGCTCTAGCTCAGATATTTGAGCATGGCATGTCCGACCTGATGGCGAGAGACAGCTCACCGACCACGCCGTCCTTTTCTGCCTTTCCTTGCGTCTGTTTGAGTTGAGCTCTGATCCATTCCTTTGTGTCGCCTTCTGATTAATCTTCACCCTCCCCATCGCCGCCGCCGGGTCTCCATTCCCACGCATGCTGTTCCTCCGCCGGTCCATGAATCCCAACGCCTAGCGGTTGCGCCACAGCTCCAGCCTCAGCATCCGCTTTGGCGACTGCTCCTCGCCACGACCTCGCGAACAAGCTCAGGCTCCTCTGCTGGCTGGCGCTGGCTGTTCGGCATGGGCGACCTCAAGTCTCGTCTCAACAATGCACGGGCGAAGCTGCTGCGGCGAGGCAGCGCGACATCGACGTCGGCGCGCTCAACTGCATCGTCGGCTGGCAGCAGCGACGGGCGCCGAAAGGAGAGCAGCCTGCGCAAAAGCGTCTCCTTGACCAAGCTGCCCGAAGTCTCGACGGCCGACGTTTCCGGAGAGGCCAGTCCAGCAGAGCGGCTTTCACAGTCAGCAGTCCTGCCACCCAAGACGGCCGATCCCTTTGGCACCGCCTCCGACCACCGCGCCGAGAGCTCCAGTAGCGGCGATCGACATCCAGAAGTGCATGTGCAGGAGCAGCACCACGACGCGGCCGCCGACGCTCCCACTGCTGTTGTCTGTCCTGCCGTCACCCTCGAAGCGCCCACGCCCATCCCGCTGCCTCCAAGACCAGAGCTGGAACAAGTCGCAGAGACGGCCACTGAAAGCGCAGACCTGCCGTCGGAGCTCCCGCCAGCGTCCCCGTCTCGCGCGACCACGTCCAAACCGAGTCCGCCGGGGGTCCTCCGTCGCCAGTCCCTCGTAACGACCTCGAATGCGCGTATCATAAGAACTCTTCTCGAGCCCGCACTCGCAGGCGACGCAGCAGCTGGCGAGGCCGCCGGCCTGGGCCCCCCAACCGCAACCGACTACTTCTCCAATTCGGCCGCGCTCGCAGGCATGCTGCACCGCAAGATCTGGGTCAAGCGGCCGAATGCCTCCGCCACCTTGGTGCAGATACGCGAGGATGACTTGGTCGACGATGTGCGAGACATGATACTGAAAAAGTATGCCAATTCCCTGGGCCGCAACTTCGACGCCCCAGACGTCACGCTGCGCATCTTCCCGCGCGACACCACGGCCAAATCCGGCGACCGGATGTTGGGACCAGAGGAGGACATGTGCAGGACGCTCGATGCATACTATCCCGGCGGCCAGAGCGTCAACGAGGCTCTCCTCATTGATGTGCCAAAGCCGAGGACGCCCAAGCCTTCGCCGCGGGTGCCCGTCTACTACTCGCATCACGACGACACCCGGCCATTCGAGGCTCAGTCAGAGTACTTCCCGCCCATGCCCATCGTCAACCCGTCGCCGACCGCCCTGACCGCCAATTCGCACGAGAGCCGAATGTCGCTCCAGCATGCTTCACACTCCATCGCCGTCCTCCAGACCGGGCAGCTACCCCCACTGCCTTCGCCCGGCAGCACGCGAAGACTGCAGCACCACGGCCGACCCAAGTACCCGCGCCATAACACCGCCTCGCCGACCACGTTAGCTGGTGCTCCTAGTTCATCGAGTGCCTCACGGCCCAGCAACCGCCCGCGTCATGACTCCTCCGCCTCCGAAACAAAACATTCCGCTTCAAGCAACGCTGCTCTACCGACCCCTCCCGCCCCGACAGAGCAGGTCATACGGCAAAACTCCACCCCTCCAACACCACGCATCGCGTCGCCTCGACCAGACAAGAGGCGGAAAAAGGTCAAGGCTGTTGAGCCACCATCGCTCCCCTCGGGTTTGCTCGATGGATCAGTACCACCAATCAATGTGTTGATTGTGGAGGACAACATTATCAATCTAAGAGTTTTGGGGGCATTCATGCAGCGTCTGAAAGTTCGTTGGCAGCGGGCCATGAACGGGAAAGAAGCTGTGGAGAAATGGCGGGCAGGCGGTTTCCATTTGGTGCTCATGGACATTCAGTTGCCCATTATGAACGGTCTAGAAGCCACCAAGGAGATAAGAAGACTTGAGCGGGTGAATGGCATCGGTGTGTTCAGTAGTGGAAGCAGCAAAGCACCCAACAACAAGCTGGACGGGGGTGCAAACCATGACAAAGATGTGAAAGAGGGGGACAGGCTGGGTGACAACAACCTTTTCAAGAGTCCAGTCATTATTGTGGCGCTCACGGCCAGCTCGCTTCAGAGTGACAGGCACGAGGCTTTGGCGGCTGGTTGTAACGATTTCTTGACAAAAGTATGGAAGCGCTTCATCCCATGTTCATTCATCTGCTGACTGAGTATCTAGCCCGTCAACTTTGTCTGGCTCGAGCGAAAAGTCAAGGAGTGGGGCTGTATGCAAGCCCTTATCGACTTTGACGGCTGGCGGAGATGGAAAGATTTCGCCGCGCAGTCCGACACCACCGAAGGGACTTCCAAGCTCTCCACGAGCTATTCTGCCATTGCGCCTAAGGGGAGAACGAACTCTACGCTCAGTCCTACGTCTGCTAACCATGCAACGAATGGCAGGTCAGGTCCCACAACGGCCAATGGCGTATCCCCAGCCAAGGCGCGAGAGGACGAGAAAAAGCACAAGAGAAGGAGCACCGGGCAGATCCCCCCGTCGCTGCCTGAGGAAGAGAGCAGCCATTCGACGCCCGAAGCAGACAGTTCGAATAGCTAGAGTCGAAGCTATTGCGTCTACAAAAACCGGGTTATCACTTCCGCTTTCCACAGCCCGCGGGAAAATATCGCTTTCTTGGATGTAAATTGATTATTACATGGCATGGCTGGGTTCCGTCAGCATTCGAGGCCTTTCTCCTGGCCTCGTCTTCATACTTTGTTGTTTCGCGAGCGTTTCTTTTGTTAGGGGTTCTGGACCGATCTCTGCATCAGCTGTGCTTTGGGCTGATGGCGAGGTTTTATCGGAGAAGAACATGTGCTCACTGCGGGTTCATTGGGCGCCGCGGACTATCCTTTGCTTCTTGACACGGCCAATTCTGGGATGGGAGGATTAAAACGTACACGCTTATGACTGAAATATGTCACTGTATTCTGATAGCATACCTAGGCGAGGAGTGAAGGGAGGGGAGGAGGCAGCGTATGCTATAGAGCATATCCCGAATAATAGTAATCTGAAATGGAGACTCGTTCGGGGGACCCAGGGTTGTTGAATCTATTGCGATGATGTGATAATGATTCACACTGTACTCTGACGACCGAAAACGTAGCCTTTTAAGGCAGACATGACTTGCTTGGGGTCTTTCTAGATTCGCATTGGGGATAGTGGGATGGCCCTTTCTGCATTAAACCACTTGACCCTTCCAAACTACTCAATTGAAGATTCCTCTTGCGTGACATCATCGCGAAGACTGACATTGATACTCGTTGCTCAGCCAACCCTGGCGCGCTAGCCTGCATCGGGCAAATCGTCAACTCCGCCCGAGCACTCCCCTCACCCACCTACTCATCCTTGAATACCACATCCATCCCAGCACCCCCACAATACTTCGCTCGTTGCAGCATTCACTCGCTTTTCTGTCCCGCTTTCCGACGACTCGTAAAAACCGACATCCCTTGATTCCACACCCCGCACATCACGACACCTACGATGCCACCCAAAGCCGTATACGGCAAGCGCACGAGTGCGTTTGCAGCGAGTCGATTGAAGTACTTGTCGCCGGATAAAGATGATGTTTTGGGAATGGCGGTGGAGAAGAAGACGAGGGCAACAAGCAGCCGGGCGAAAAGAAACGAGGTCGCTGAGGAGGGTGCCGAGAGTGCACCCAAGCCCGGGCCGCGGTCGAGGAGGAAGGATCATGTGGTTATTACGGTGGATGATGTTGAGCGGGAGTTGGAGGGTTTGGTGATCGAGGAGAAAGAGGGGGTTGTTGTTGGTGGAGAAGAGGTGGTACAGGGAGTTTTGGCGGAGAGGGATGCGAATAAAGAGACAAATAAGAGGAGTAAGAGGGCGCCGGGGAGGCCGAAGAAACAGGTTACACGCAAGGCGGTTGAGGTCGTTGATATGGCTGCTGTTGATCGGGGCTTGGAGGCTTTGATGATCAAGGACGAACCACTGGTGGAGGCGCAACAGGAAACATTACAGGCGAAAGACGAAGCCCCGGAGGTGTTAGCGATTGAGACCCAGCATTTGGGAATAAAGAAGCCAACGAGGGGTAGAGGACGGCCAAAGACCAAGCAAACAGCGAGGGCTGAGCCAGACGCAAATAGTTTACCTGATGCCCCGCCACAGCTCAACTCCAACGACATTCAGGATGCCGTTCCATCGCCGCCAGGGACTCCGCCGCGGAAAAGTCCAGCAAAACGTAAAATCAAAGCACAACACAAGTCTAAAAGTGATGCTCCGAAACAGATGCTATCATTCCCAACTGCGTCTCCCGATCCAACGCCAAACAACATTTTCGCCGCCTACGTATCCCCGCTCCTTCCCCTCAGCGATCGTGGCTCAATCATGCACTTCTCTCAATGGTCGTCCGAACTCGATCCCCACTTCGAAGTAACAAAATTCGCCGAAGCTTCATTCGGCGAAGTCTATCGGCTAACCGTCAAGAACTCTCTCCCTAATTCTCCAGGTGAATCGGTATTAAAAATCATGGCCATAAAGTCACCTCCGAACGCTTATCTCCACAACATCGGGTGTCCTCCAACGAGATCACGCAGAAACGCCATCACAGCCGAGATTCTCGCCGAAACCCATAAAGAAGCCGCAGCAAGAGAAGAAAAAGACGAAGGCAAATCCGAAGTGGGAGACATCCGCTCCGAAGTCCTCCTCCTCCAGAACCTCAACCCGATACCCGGCTTCACCAATTTCCGCGAACTCACGATCCTGCAAGGTCGTCCGTCACCCTCTTTCTCAAATGCCTGGAAGGCGTGGAATAAAGCAAGGCACCGGGGTAAGAAGAGCGTGTTCCCTGATCCAAGTAAGAAATCTAGCTATGATGAGACTCAACTCTGGGCGGTCATTGAAATGCAGGATGCTGGAATAGATTGCGAGAGATTGATGGAGCGGGGCGGGATAAGCACGATCTGGGAGGTTTGGGATGTGTTTTGGGGAGTTTGCTTGAGTGTTGCGAAGGCGGAGGAGGGGTGTCGATTCGAGCATCGGGATCTGCATTTGGAGAATGTGTGTATCAGGTCGAGCGTATCTCGAGATGAGATTGCAGAGCCGGTGATTAAAGAGCCGTTGAGCAGGAAGTTGGGGTTTACGGGACTGGAGACGACGGTCATCGATTATACCCTCTCGCGGGCGGATATTGTCGACGCTGGATGTACCCAGACGTATTCCTCCTCCGAATCAGGCAAATCGGCAGCTTCGGGGCCGGAATCGGATGTTGAGGATCCAGAGCAAGAAAGGGGGGCTACGCATGTTGCGTACTTTGATCTCAACAAAGACCCGGCTGTCTTCTCTGGCGACGCGTCGGAGGAATACCAGTACGAGATCTATCGGTATATGCGGTCCATTGTGCATCACTGCGATCCACTTCAACCGTTCTCACCGCCCGCCGACACCGACATGGAACAAAAGGAATGCTCTGCCCCCATCACGCCTCGTCGGTCCCCGCGAAAAGCACAGGCTCAAACGGTAGCACACCCGCAACCGAGAAAGGATATCTGGAGATCGTTCCATCCCCGCACAAACCTCATCTGGATGCACTTCCTCCTGTACAAACTCCTCTCCCACGTCGAAGATCTGCAGAATCTGCCGAGTCGCATCAGCACTGTGCGGCTGCTTAAGAATGTGCAGGCCCCCGGTGTAGGCGTGGATTTAGAAGTAGGATCCGGTATTCATAAGAAGGCAGTTAAATTGGAAAAGGTTTTAAGGAAGGTGGCACAGTTGTTGGATCCGGCGCAGGGATTTATGAGGAGAGGGGCTGGGCTAGCGAGTTGTAAGGAGTTGGTTGTGTTGGGGATTGAGAGGGGTTGGGTTGGGGCAGTGGATGTTATGGGGGCGTAGGAAGGAGGAGAGGTGATGGTTGTGTGTTAACAGAGGAGAGTTGGTGAGCCGTGGACAGGGCATGATTGTATGAGGCGTTTGGTTTGGTCTGGTCTATGGTGACATTGCATTGCATCGCTGCAGCCGGTAGATTGGTTATTGCATTTTTGGCGTTTGGGCACGTGTTCTAGTATTCAATATCGATGGGGAGTTTTCGTCGAGATCTGATATTCTGGATGGGGGAGAAGATGTGGTGATTGCTCGTTCACCTGCTTTCCGTGCCTTTTCTTCTTTCCAAAAAATTATGCGCTTAACTGAGGGTCGGACTTGAATGTCGCCTGCCACAACGCTCTGCATTGCAGTATACCTCATCTTATGCACAACGACGACGCGGATGACATCCGACGTCCCATGTCATCCTAACTTCCCTTCCCAAGTCTCCTCCCCACACCCCTCTCCTCTCTCAGAGCCCCCCAATCCGATTATCCAGCTCCCAGCCCCTCACCACTCCAAAACCAAACCCCCCCACCCCTCACCCCTCTCAGCCCTAACAACCTCCTTCACATTCGCCGCTCCTAAATCCATCCCATATAAATGCGCAAAACAGCCTCTTCCGACTTCCTCCCACTTCAGTTCCCCACTCCCATCCACCAACTCCTTGTAATTTATCTTGAGCAACCAAAGTTCCTCAAACTCAGCAAAGAATTTCTCGGCTGTCCCGGGGACTTGCGATGAGGTGCTCAGGTGGATAAAACCGTCGGTGCGGTCGAGATCTGAGAGAGGGAGCGTATGGGGGAGAGGGGTGGGTGGGGCGGAGGGCAGGATTTTGTAGAGGTGGGAGGGTGGGGGGAGGGGGCGGCCATGGTAGTGGGTGGATGGTGTGGAGTGCGTGCGTGGTTGTTGGTGTTGGTGTGAGGCGGAGGGGTATCTAGGTGGTGTATGCAGATTTTGGGGTTATGGTTTGATCCTGGATGAGGGTGGAGCCGCGGTTGTGGTTGTGCACAGGTTGAGTGAGGTGAATGGAGTCGTGAGTGAGGTTTGGTGGATAACTGGGGTTATGATTGGTTGGTCGACACCAAATTCGGATCGAATTCCGAAAACAAACACAGAAATGCGCGTACTGCACTTTGAACTTTCCCGCAGGGGAATTGAGATTTGATCTTGCTATCGTAGTAAAACGTTTGATTTAGATCCCGTGTTTGGGGCAACTGTGAGAAATTACATAGATGCTTTGACGCGAAGCAAAAATCTCAAGAGAACGATTGTTGGTGAGATAATTATTATATCCGAGCTGCTCGGAGTACATCCGGGCTCGGTGTCCGTCGGGACAAGCGTTTTAGCCCAGTAATCGATAGATGCCTGGTACGGAAATGGACTACTTCGGCGTTATTCTCGAAGGGACCAAGCAATGATGTTAAAGCACGGAGGATCTGGTTAAATGAAACGACAGTCATAGGCGCTGCATTCACGAAACAACCACACTCGAGGATATGCGCTTTTGGGTAAAAGGCTTGTCGATATGTCGTCGGATGCTGGAGTGAAGTGTACCACCCTACGCCAAATATCAAAGGGTTGAGGGAAATGAATCTGCTGCGTTTCGACCAGTTCTGGAAATAGATAGTGAGGGATTACACATTTGCTGCTGGCCGAGTTCGTCCTGTATCTCTGAGTGCACCTGTCTCCTATTGGTCCGGATCATTGTCCGTCAGCACGATGCAGCTTACTAGTGTATTTGTGACCATTTCCTTGAGGAAGCATCATGTTCGCAGAACGGCCTGGGATACTGACGTCCAGATAAATGCGACGAAATTTGCTAGCTCATGAGGGTCGTAACCGGCGATTTGGAGGGGCGATATCTCGGACATATATCGTTTATCCGTGCCATATCGAAATGCCTCGCTCTCGGTGACGATGAAGTCCGTCAAAGCCGAAAGTTCCGCCCCGCAAAATACGCTCTCAAGTGACCGAAGAACGCAGTTGCTTGCACGTAAACGGACCGAAGACGCCTGATGCATATATGACTCTGTCATCTTGTAATCCTCGCAGACTGGTCTCGACCAAGGACCCACGTGATCTGCAGAGATCTGTTCCCTGGGGAGCTATCGATGGATTTGGCGAGAGACGGGACTGACCGAAGCCACATAAGCGAGGGCGCACTTATGTGTCCACGTCGTATTTGGGCTCGAGAGGACCATTCTCAAGCATTACAGGCCAAATCAGTCTCTCGCCAAATTCTGCGGTGGGTTGGCAGCTAAAAAAGCGCGCAGAATACGACGTGGATAAGACCATGCAAACCCTATGTTGAGTTCTTCTTCGCCGAGTTTGGTAGGTAAGACTGTATGAGTCTTATGGCAGCGGTTGACCAACCGAGTGGTGATGGTTCGGCCTAGAGGAGTAAGCCCGCTATGACGCTCAACGTACGTACTGTGTAATCATGCAGGGCTGAGGCCTCGCTGTGCTGGACTCTAGTCTGCCGACCCTAGACTCTGAGAACATGGAGGCTCTTGCGAGAGGCAGTTCGGGCTCTTGCGTTTGGTGCTCCGAGCCTAACTTTGGCATTCATGCAGACTGCACACTGCAGTCAACAATTGAACAACATACCGGATGCCCAACTCAGCCCCCAATTCACACCCACCTACTTCATCAATACAGGTTGAACTTACAAGAGAGGAAAGTACAGTCTGCTGCAAGTTGAAGTAACTTTAGCATACCCTGCGTTGTGGTTAACTGGAGACGACGAAGCCGCTCAGCCTCCGCCACGAACAAGTATTGCCGGGTATTTCGGGTCAAGTGAAGCAGCAGCAGGGGCGTGCCGCAGGGCCTCCGGACAATGGCTAGGGCGAAGGAAACGAGCAAAACGGCAGGGCGGCGTGCATGCGTGAGACTCTTTGATGCAAACAGAGGGTTGAGTAAGAGCAAGCCCTGGAGGCCGCGTCAGGAAGCGGACCGAGCGCCAAGGGACATTGCACCCATCCGGCTGGTCCGTCATATTTCCGGTCTGACGCGCAATTCGACAGTCCATTATTTGACTTCCATGCTTTTTAAAAGAGCGCGGGGCCCGCGGCCACAGCCTGTATCACACAATCCCCATTCGCATCCTACTTGACACATGAAGCGGTCAGCGGCACTTGGACCCACCAATCCTCTTCGCCCGCCCTCACTCTTCAACCTCACCCCTGCTGTAGCCACCGCACCTGCAGCCGTTACGCACCCAGACGTCCAAGGCACACCAGCAGCGGCACTTGACGCTATTCCTTTATAGCTTGGCCCCAAAGTAGTCCGCTTGCTTGGTCTCAAGAGCAACTACATCATCGGGCATCGCGCTTCATCACTATATCTATAACCCTCGCCCGTCGGGGCATTAGCTCCAGACCCTTACGAAGTTTCTAAGCCAGCCTTCAAACATTCAAAGCCTTCACTTCCTTCCGATCGCTCACTCACTTCAACAACTTCAACTTCACAACCCAAACTTCAACACCTCAACATCAACTCCACCAAACTAAGCCACCAATCCATCATCTCCACCAAAATGTTCTCCTGTGTCAACTACGAGCGTGGCTGCCGAGGCCGATGCAACCAACAAAACGGACGATGCGATAGCTGTGTAACTCTCAATCTCCAAAGCATCCGCACAAACAGCTCCTCGTCAATCAGCTCGCGGCCAACGGTTGCTTACTCGGCCATGACCAACTCATTTGCATCGCTGTCGCAACTCTCGGCCGCCACTAAGGGCCGGTAGCCACTCACACGAGGCCCACGAGAACAATACGAAATCTACGATTCACGCATGATTATCAGCGACGGTGTTGGGCAATTTTGATTCAGCGAGCGCCTTCCACCAACTTCACATCGAGCGACCTAGGGTAGCATAGAATTCAGGAGGACTTCGTAAAGCATTTACATGGATTGGGATTTCTTGCATTTTTGTACCATATACCACGACAGTCCCCCATTGTGGCAGGCGTTTGGAAATGGCGGACCAGGTGTCACCATTGTTGACCCGGTTATCTAGGATAATATCTCATGAGCAACATAGAACTGCCTTCTCTCGGAAGAAGGCAGGCTTTTTCTTTCCGAAATACAAAAATTCTCTCTAGTCTCAGATTCCACTCTTTAGATGCCAGGTGCACATCACACATTACTACCGAGATCGAAGGACGCGGCCTACAAGTGCGATTTCGGCACTTCTCCCGCACCGAAACCCTCTCATCCTTGCTCACTGAAAGTACGCCCCATGATTACGACCATATTTTGCAGCATGCACGAGTAAGAGCTGCATATCTGGGGGTCGGACAACAATGGTGAAACTGTGGGATGACTGCTGGCAATGTTGGCAAGAAACCGATCTTGGGAAATTCCCATGTCCTTCTGCCACATCCCCTCGTATCTTTCCTTGGCCCCACACAGAGCGCGACACTCAGGAGGACATCATACGATATGCACATGGCTGCTGAGTACACCTGTCCATTCAGACACCACAATCCAATCTTCCTGCACGCCTCCGCAACCCCAGAACCCGATGCCGAGCATGTCACCCCAAGGCCTTCTCACTCTTCGCTGTCGTCGTCAGGCATCATCGAAAGTTGCCAATCTCTACCCAAATTTTCTTAGCTAAGACCCCTTCAACCTCAGACCCAGAATGCTCAAACAGAGGCCGCGCATGACGCCGATTGAAGTTCATAGTCGATCGATGTTTTAGCTGGCGATCGGTCTAGATGGTACGGGCCCGGTGACGGGGGTTACCGCAACGTTCGCGCCCGCTGCACGGTGACGCCGGTGGCGCTTGTGGACCATCGAGCGTGGACGTCAATGGACCGCTTTGGCCAGGGTGTCAATTGGCCGTCGATGGTGGGGCTTATTGGCGAAAACCCCCCTTTCTCTGTCGTGAAGTTGAAGCCGGGTGGGTTGCGAAGACGTGACCCCAAGCCCTCCTGTGCGGAGAGCATGCCTAATGTGCTCACAATGGATAATCGCGGTGGCTAGACCCTTCTCGCAGTGTTGGAATGCATTGCACGTACGATGGTAGAGCGATACTGGGGTACCAGACTTGTGATGACCTGGCATCTGCAACTCCTTCATGCGCCCAGCTCACCGTCACGTTCTGCGTGCTTACCCAAAGGGGAAATGGGGCTCGGGTCCAACAGCCTCGGATAGCGATAATAGATAAGATAGTGGTCCGGTGCCGCTCCCTTGGCCATATCCTCTATGCAGCCAATTTCAAACTAGGCAATTCCTCTTTGCCATACGTTACACATACAATCACTTTCCAGCCCCGACATCTAGGACTGTGAGGCGGAGCACGTTCCGACAAATCTTTGCCAATATGCACGCTGTTTGCGGGGAGCGAGAATACAGGTTTCGAGGGGGCAAACGTCCAGAAGTAGTGGGGCGAATTCGAGCTTCCGTCTGTATCTTGCTACTATTCTATGCTACTCGGCGGCCCCGGATCCAATAACCTTTCGCATGGACTCTCCTCATTTCTCAATATTCTACAATCTCGCCCACAGCTGAGGCTGTGAACAAAACTCGCCCCCCCCCCCCCCCCCCAAGAGGTCGCCGTTGCGTTTACGAACGCTCAACGCTCTGCACGCAATAATTGAAACGGACCCTTTCAATAATTGACAAGCGATGGCTTGCAGGAGTTGACCTGCCTGTGTTTGCTCAGAGCGCTATTTTTGAAAACGTTCCACCAATGAAAGTGGTCGTGAGGTTAGAGTTAAGGTTTTGACGTGTCGGGAACCGAGCACGTGCAGATAGCGTCTAGGCTGTGATAAGGAAGCCACGTCATATTGACTGTAGAGTATGAAACTATTCGGAGAGTGCCGGGGAATCCTTTCCTTTGGCGTGAGAGCATACGAAGGCCGGCGATGGGAGCCTCGTACGTCTCTGCGGGGAATTTGCCGTGAATGAGCGGCACGGAGGAAACAAGAGAATGTGCTGGCAGTTTCCAGCTCCGAATCAAGCGTTTGTCGACATCTTGGGTAGGCATATTGTGGATGTGAAGTATGTCGAAGGCACGAGCCTATCGGACGACCGAATTAGATGTTTGTGTGGAATGGGGAGTCCAATCATTGAGTCTACACATGTCTTCATATGTTGGAGCTCTCCGATTGGCTGTTCCAGCTCTGATTGCCATTCTCCAGCATCGGGACTTGCGCATCAAATCACAGCCCAACAACTGGGAACGAATCAATTCCCTGCGTTACACGCGGTGTGTTTCAGTCAACTGATAACGTGCTATGGTGTTCGTCTGTTCCCAAGAGACTCAACTGGGCAACGGACATCTGTTGAAGTAGATATGCACTCAATCCACTGAGAAGGCTCTGTATTAATCTGTCACAGAACCCATATTCTAAAGCCTTCCATCCTTTAGTTAGTTCACAAGCTGCCAGATATCGCCTAAAAACTCTAAAGGTGTTACTGCAGTTTGAGTTACGCTCATCAAGTCCGGGAATGGACTCATTTCTACTCAGTAAGTATGAAAAGTGTGCTACCACAAACTAAAAGAGTGAAAAATGACCCGAATTGATGAGATAAGCTAGTGAATGGATACAGGGCTTCCTCTGGCTTTGGCTTAACTGCCTCCGGCAGCCACTACTTACTCGCTTTGCTTCCGGTGCTTAGGCGATCCACTTGCAATCGAGCTAGAAAATGAGCAGGAAGAAACGAACTCTATCAGCTAATATTTCCTAGCTATCCCATCGGAGCTCGCAATACGTAACATTTCGCTAGACAATGATATGTAGCCTTCTCGGTTTGTTTGGCACTGGCAATGTATTCGTAGGTCTATTGGACTGCGAGATAGACCTGTGTCTTTGGCGAAAACGAGATATACTTCCTAAGCAAGTTCTCTATATTGCTGCTGTTTTAGTTAAGCACTTTTAACTGTATTGCATTACATACTTAGCCATCAGTTTGGGTACACATTTTATTCTGCAGGCTAGCATATATATAGTTAGTGGTCTTACCATATAGCTAAAAGTAGATGAGTATATTGTCGGCAAGATAGTATATTTTGGGAGCCTCGTTGAATTGAGGAGTAGGCAAATCATTCGGCGGTGAGTGTTCACTGACATGAACAGCACGGCCGTTTGTCCCTTGCATGTCATGTTCCAATGATGCACCGAGCAGCTCAATGCATATATAAGAACCAGTGCAGCTCTAATCTAAATATACTGTCAATCGAGTATCTTCACACCCTCCTCACCAGACAAGATTCACAACCTATGATGCCTTCATTCACCAACCTCCAGCTGATCGCGCGATACGATGCGATACGTGAGTGATGCATTGCCTTGTCGGCCTAGCCAGTATTTCTTACCGGGTATTTGGTGGTCATACTACCAGCAAGATCCGGAAGCGTATCGACGACATATGAAAGACTACTTCTACTTCATGATCTCGGGCTTCCCTGCCCCATTCGGATATGTGCACACATCCACCATTCCGAAAGTCTCTTGGCCGCCTGAATGCTAGACCATCGACGAGACCAACAAGACTTTGACACTCACCTCTAGCAAAATTTGTCAGAATGAACCCACGCGATACAAACGACCCTCCTTACTCACCCCAAAGTCCATGCAAACTCCACCTTCAGTCGATGGTGCAACGAGCTTTTCCCCGTGTACTTTTCCTCCGGGTCGCATATTCTCGACCTCGACGGCGCCGGTGTGGATGCATTCGGCATCGTGAATTGCGGATGTCATTTTATCGCGTATGTCACGACGAGCGAATGTCGCAAGTACTGGGTTCCGCGACGCGCGAAGACGAAAATGAGTTTTCCGGGGATGCTGGATAACACTGTTGGCGGGAGTCTCCGGTCGGCCGAGAAACCACTTGATTGCATAGTGAGGGAGGCTGAAGAGGAGGCGGGACTTCCGGTGCAGTACACGCGTGCGCATATCAAGGCGTGTGGGACACTGTCGTATCAGATGTCTCAAACGGTTGACGGGAAGCTGGGATGTCAGCATCACGTCCAATATGTATATGAAATGGAGATGCGCCCGGATATGATACCTATCCCCTTAGATAGCGAAGCGGATGAGTTCAAGCGGATGAGTTCAAGCGGATGAGTTCAAGCGGATGAGTTCAAGCGGATGAGTTCAAGCGGATGAGTTCAAGCGGATGAGTTCAAGCGGATGAGTTCAAGCTGATGGCGCCGGACGAAGTCATTGCGGCTCTTAGGAATGGAGAGTTCAAGTTGAACGATGCGATGACGTGGATGGCATTTCTTATTCGGCATAGACATGTGAATGCAGATAATGAGCCGAGTCTGTTGGAGATTTGCGCAAGGCTGCATCTGAAGCATGATCTGTTGTTGTGTAAGGTACTTGCTCTGAATATAAGTCAAGGCTACCTTCTCTTCAGGTTTTGTGATATGATTGCAGAACTGCTCATGTAATGCACTTGGGTCCGATCTGCTCGTACAATGACTTGGGCAGGATCTTAAAAGGACTTTCATAGAGTGCAGTAAGTATCCAAGGACTAACAATGCTATATATATTTGTTAATTAAATTATAGACTATGATGTCATGATGTTGTTCTCTCCTCCTGTAGCACGGTATGCTTCCTCACTGCGGATCGTTTTCCACTCAGGGCACTCATTGAGTGGAAAAACTCCACTCATTGAGTGGAAACCCACTCATTGAGTAGAAAAACCCCACTCAGGGCACTCATTGAGTGGAAAAACCCTACTCATTGAGTAGAAAACCCTACTTAGGCTTATTTTCTAAATAAAATTGTCTAATTTTTTACTGAATCAGTGAATCTACTTAGAGATTTTCGAATCTGGTGCTGAGGTGGGCCCCCCTCCCCCCACTCCTTCACCGGGCGGGCTTGGCTCACCCACACAGACTATATGACCCTCCCTGCCTCCCTCCTTCTATCTCTCCTCTACTCCTCCTCCATCTCCATCTTCATCGCCATCTCCATCTCCATCGCCATCTCCATCTCCATCGCTATCTCCATCTCCATCATCGCCATCCTCATCAGTCAAGTATTTATATTAGATTCACGTTAGATTGCAGACTAATCACGATGTAGAGAGATTAATTCACCAATGCAACAAGCTAGCAGGGCAGGTAGGGCAGGCAGGGCAGGTCGTGAGAGCAGATTTGGTGTTGAGGAGCCGTGGGGGTAGGAGCCGAGGGGAGCCGAGCACCTGCGTGGTACACTATGTACTAGATCGAGCTATAGATAGAGCTAGTACACCATATTAGCGCAACGAATTATTAAGCTATTTTTTAATTATTTTTAATTAACTATATAAAAATGAGTGGAAAAATGAGTGGAAAAATAAGTAGAAAAATGAGTAGAAAAATAAGTAGAAAAATAAGTGTAAAATGAGTGGAAAATTTCCACTCATTGAGTGGTCGTTTACGTGCCAAAAAACCCACTTAATGAGTGGAAACGGTTTTCCACTCATTGAGTGGAAATCGATCCGCAGTGCTGTACTACCCATCCTTTCCTTGCGATGCACTCAATCACACAGAGCTAGTATAAAGAATTGGAAAAGTTCATTACAGAATCATGCTGTTATGAAATGCACGAACTTTGCCTAGATATGGCCAAAATTTGATGGTTGTCGGTTGGCCCACTCCTCTAGATGGCTACGCATCTGGTAGCGGTTCCCTTCTCTGCGTGGCTACGCACGCGGTAGATGGTGGGCAGCCGTACGCTAAGCGTACGGCCCGCAATGGGGGTGAGCAGGTAAAGATCTTCTTGTGGTTAACTACTACCCTCTCTCTTCGTACGAAGAAAGAGGGTTGTTAAGTACATGTAGCCCCTAACGCACAGGCTAGATAGCTAACTGTTTCAGGCAACTTAATTCAGCCGTACCCACGTACGGACAATGGTAACACATATAATACGTATAAATTTATTACTAAATCAAAATATCGAAGTCTTGAAAGCTACAGAAGGTGGGTTTCCCTATTCTTCACAAGACGAATAAGGAATGAGCATACATATTGAGCCTATGATGTGGTGGTAGGCTTCTCGTCCAACGGGGTGAGATATTGGGTCTGGTACCCATCGTTCTGAGGCTGACACGCATGCTTAGAGTGGTCAATCGGAAGGAGTACGATTCGACTCAGTCTTTTTAACCGCCCTACGACTCAGTTTGTTAGGACGTTTATACAATTATAAAAAGGGAAGAGAGGGTTACGATACAGTACAATTGCCAAGAGTTACGTCATAGCATAACACTAATAGCTAGCGATTACTTAATTCTGCCCTTTGTAAGGCTTTGTAAGGCTTAGCTATAGAACATTCACTGCTAAGAAGCAGCAATCGTACTACGATTCGTAGAAAACGATACGATATAACCTAGAGACTTACTACGTTCATACGATTCACGTGATCGTATCGTATCACATTCTACGAATCGTAGTACTTCCTGTTGGCCACCCTGCGCGGCATGCTTAACCTCTACGAGCATGCGCATCTTGTGAAGACTAAGCTTCTACATCATTCCCGGTAAAAACGTTGTCCTTGAGGGTAAATTGGGTATTTGAATGAGAAATTTGACTCATGAAAATGCATCTGAAGCTATACCTCACCTCGTCAAATCATACTGTACTGGTTGTTATGGGACATCTAACATACGGTTTGCAACTGGCTATACCGCATTAGAGACCCATAAGGGTGGCACATTCAAGTACTTCCTAAAGATTTTATCTCCACTGAATTATGACTGTTCAAGTGTATCAGTCTTGATATATTATAGTGCCGCGAACCTGGGGCGACAACCATCGATGAGCAAGTGCACCTCATTTTAGGGATTTCGCTCCTTTTTTTAACTTAATAAAGAGACTATATGCCTTGCCCATCGGTACCTTTTCCTAGCGTCACGGAGCAAGTAACCTTCAAGTCAGACTGGAACAAAGTGTTCATGAAATGAAATAACACATCGTCAGTCAGCGAGGGAGAGCTGGATCACTTAGTTAAACACCAAGATCTCCCCTTCACCAGGTCTTAATAGACCATAAATTTCCCATCGTAAACTTTCAAATTACTATAAGACCCGGGGAGAAGAGTAGAATAAATATACTGTTACGCAGATACCGCCACCAGATTTTCCAAACAGCCTCCCATTCCATAAGACCCGAGATCAAGGACCCCTCAATGTGTCCAGGCGCTGGAGCCCCTCGTTATGAAAAGTGGTGTGTGATGTATGCATGAAAAGGAATGGAAATGGATACTGGAAAGGAAAATAAAAGATGAAATAGCAGAAGCAAACAGAAACTATTGAGCTCGCCCATCAAATAAGACTCCAACCCAATAGAGAGAAAGTAGCAAAAGGGCTGTTCATGTTCTCAGTAAGAGAAAAAGCTCAATCAATTCGTCGACCAGGTGATCATACGCTCCTCACGGTCCTTCCAGATAGATTAATATCGCATAGCACGCGCAAGTCGACTACTACCATCCTGCGCGTAGATCCTCTACATTAACTTCTCATCAATCTGGGAATATAAAATCTTCCAGTATATCGGAGTGAACACATAGGCTCTCCTTTCTTTGAAGTACTTAGTAGAGCCAAGGAGACGCAAATGTCCCTCCCTAGCCATCCACCCCTGGGTTGGATTTTGGAGCGTACGTTGGCAACCAGTCCCACTCAGCATAGGAGTGTTCGTGAACAAAACGGCCTAGTGGTTGGATGTTAGCGAATGAACATTTAGTCATTGTCAAGAAGGGAGTATAATGAGAGGCATTGTAGATACAACGCCATTTACCTATTTGTTTAATTTAAAGAGATATATAACAGAAATGCGAGCTTAGAGGAAGAAGAAGAAGAAGAAGAAGAAGAAGAAGAAGAAGAAGAAGAAGAAGAGGGGAATAATAAAGCAGAAAATACAGCCGGTTCATTAAGTGCGTAAGTAATATAAAAGGTAGCAAGTTGCTTGTAAAAAGATAAATAGATTGCTTCCATGCCTACCTGCCCGCTATTACAATTGTGGTCTAAGTCCAAGGGTACGAATAAGTAAGTATATGTAGGTATATATCCAAACCCAAGTTAACCCTCTACCCCGACCCAACCCGGCCCTGGTCCTGCGAAAAGTTAGGGAGGAAAGAAACGTTACGTATCTCTTAAGAAACTACATTCGTACTTGTACTTAAACTAAGTATTAAGTTAAGAACCCAGCTCATTTAGACATCATTAAACCTCGCAGCGTAGCATTGAAGTTCAGCAGAGGCATTACTCTGATGCGCAAAAATATATGCATGTGCGGGGCAGGGCAGATCTTGAGGCGTTAAGCGAGCGCAACCTGAAGGAAGGCAGTGTGAGCGAGGTGAGTTTGTCGTGTAAGTAAAGTCAAGTAAGTGTCCAGGGAGTCTAAGTCTAAGTCTTAGCAATAAAGTTCCCAACTCCGACCTAGCTAGAGAAAGAACATGAAGTTGTGAGTAAATTAGGTAGAGTAGACCCCCGAGAATGCAATCAGAGAAATGGAATGGGTAGGCTTGAGGAACGAGAATGCGGGTACATGGTGTTATTAAGGAGCGGGAGCACTTTGTTTTTCCTTCTGCAGAGGTCATTTCATCGTTTACTCTGAACACCAAAATTCCAGTGAATGCCATCGCGAAGGTTATCAGTGTTCCGCTTGAATGGCCTAGTATATTCTATGAGCAGCCTGACTTCAGCATTCTACATCCAGGTCGGGTAGGTTCATGTTCACAAATATCCCTCCCCATAGTCTTTTGATACTTAACATCGTGCTAAGTCTTACGACGTGTCGATACAGTCCCAGTGTCATAAGAGCGTACATCCTTCCTGATCTGTACCTTGCAGTGGTTCACAACAATCATCACAGACGCCCTTATGCTCTTGAGGGAGCGGACGGACGGGTTGGTCGTTGAGTATACCTCCGAGCCCAACGCTACGGCGGGCTGGGTGGTTATGGACTGGCGAGGTGAGGTGCGGGTAGAGAGAGGACATTGTCAGTGGTTTCTTTTGCGTGTGGATAAGTCAGTCCCCTTGGACATCGTTCGTAAGATTCTGGGGTCCTGTTATTGTTGTGCTAGGAATGAGGATGTCAGTGGGGTTACTGGAATGGAAGCCGGATAGTGGTATATTCTTCTATGTGGTTTCTTCTACGTAGGTAGTAGTACGCTTCGCTGAGCATGCAGTTAGGAGGACGTTGAGGTCATGTAGGTGGTCATGCTAAGCATGAGGGTATCAATGGGGGTTTAGGAACATAATTCGACGTTCTAGGAGAGTGTTTCCCTATTTGAGAGCATAGTGGAGCTATAAGATCAAATGTGACAACGTAACAGTAGCTTATCCTTCGTTACCTGAAGTGCGGCGAGGACTGGACTGTTAGCGAAGATTTAGAAGTCGGAACATGATGAGTGACAAAGCGCAGTCTCAACATGATCGTCAATGTTATGTGATCATTCCCATGCCGAGACAAGAGCGGTGAGATACTGCTGAGTGATACAATTCGGAGTCTAGGAGTAAGCGTGATCTACAAAGGAGCAGTCTTGCAACCCTCGTGGGCTTGACAGGCGGCCTTCGCTCTTTGCCGTACCCGACTGTGTTCCGAATTAACATCGTGTTAGATTCTGTTGGTATCCTGCAGGCGCTGAGTCGCGTGATGCTCTCTCTTGTCGACCAACGCTCGGCAGTTGCCCGACATGTCCGCAAGTCTTGGAAATTCCCAACTGCACTTCGCAATCCGAAGACAACCCACCAAGTGAGGGGAAACCGTTGCAGTGCAAGTAATTTAACTTGCGAAATTAAGCTCGTGGTCGAAAACGTACTGCTAAGGCGGTCAAACTTCACCCTTGCCATCTATATCTCACGCTCAGACCTCAACTCCGCATCGGCGCATATGCAAGTCACAGTCTCTCCGGCCTGGGCATCGAAGTCGACGGTGCATATCGTTTCAGCCTCCCGCAGCAAAGAATTGAGGCTCCGCAACTCTATACCGTGTAAGCACCAATGTCCAGAGCGTCTTGATTATTCCTTCCATGCGGACGACACGACATACGCTTAGGGTTACTACCAAGCCTTGCCAAGTCCGCTGCGGCGGCCGTGATCCCTTTGGTCCACTCCCTTCCAGCGGATGCGAAACGTGACGCCTGGACGAGATGTAATTTGTAACCTCATACCCGACGGAAAGGTTTCCTTGAGTACGAAGGTACCACATAGTAGGGTGTACATAGGGTTCTTGGCCATTTCCAAAGAGATCTTGGCGAGCCTTTCCGTGCAAGTCTGAGTAATGGTGCGTCTGAACTGATGCGGTCAGATCTTGATTTTGTTAAGCAAAAAGGCATTGTATCGGGGTTGCCATCGTTTGTGTGACGTTGTCGGGTTTCCGAGCTCTTCCCTCTTGTCGATCTCGTCAGAAAGTGGTTCCAAATGGCCATGGTGGCTCGGGGTCCGAGTTGTCGACTACTAGCAAATTGATCCATCACTTGTCCGCAAGTATATTCCGCCTAAGCTCTCTCCCTACCGGATCCTCCGGATCCAAATGGCGGTGCAAGTTGGCCAACATGGAGTCCCCCCAAAGTCGGCTTCGTAATCCAGTGCGTGTTCACGATGTGCTGTTCCGCCAAGAAGCTGGTGTTTCAAAGCCAAGTGGTGGTCCTGAGAGTTGGTATTCTGCGAAACCGCGCGTCCTCCAGATTCCGGCGATCCAATGTAGGAGGAATGAGGCAGTTTGGTAGTCTTTGAACCGTCGATCCAGATAGGAGGATTATCTTCATAGACGGTTCTATTGCCAAGCGCGGAAAGTAGGCCAAGCAAAAAAGAATGCGAATGGCCAAGAATTTCCGTCGTGCCACTCTTAAGGGCTTGCGAGCCAAGGGCGGTGCAATAATTTGGAAGCCCTGCGGTGGAATTTAGACTTCATCAAGAATATTTGCCAAGACTAGGAGCAGGCGCCATGACCGTTTCCGTGAAACACGACAAGACTTGGGGGAAAAGGCAAACACAAAGATGGCGGCAACGTCGATCACTAAGACATTTGACGTTTGGTGTGCATGTTGAGAAGTCTTGGAGGTTGACAATCTGGTCTTGGACATGTGCGTCCGTTGAAGATCCACGAAGATCGGTCCTGTAAGATGGTGGAAGCTTGGAAGGCCGAGACGCCAAGACTACTGTCGCCAGTCTATTGTAACCAGACTTGTTTAATGCTCGAGACACGTAGGACCAAGTCACGGATTCGGGGTCCGAGCCATAGTTGAGAAATGTAACGACGCACAGCAGCGATGAGGCTCTTGGCTATCCACGGAAGGAAACTCTGAAGGGCAAATGCTCACGTGTGGTGCAAGGCAGTGCGACGTCGCCATCTGCAGTAAGAAAAAATTGTAGTGCATGAGCCCCCACGGAGGCTGCATGCAGCAAGGTTCCATCGGTGGATGGAGGGCAACGCGCCTTATGCATTATTCATTGAGCGAGCAAAAGGCGGGAAGAAGCTCTCCACTACTGCAGGTGTTGCTGTTCGTGACTGTGGGGGAAGCCACGGAGAAGAATTAATGTGAACCATTGGCGTAGCGCAGTAAGACGCGTCGACGTCAGACACACCGCTGGACTGCCGCTGAACAGGCACGACGGAGGGTTTCTCCTAGCCTTGGTGATTCAGCGAGTCGGGCATGCTTTTCCGTGTGACGAAGCGGTGTTTGAGCATGCAGTTGTTTGAGGGAATGCAGTGTGAATTGGTTCTCTCAATGCCGTCTGTCGGAACTGCAGATGCTGCGGGGCTCCAGACGAGATGCAGGAGGTCAGCAGGCACCATCGCCCCGGCCAATACTGCTGTATTTAGGGTGCAGCAGAGGGGAGAGGTATATGAAGAGACGAGTTCGTTTCGCTGCGAAGTCGATCATGTTGTTGGAAGCGAAGTCTTGAGAGTGAAGTCCACGTTTGGGACATCGGTACATCACAACGAGCGGCCGTCAGAGGCCGGCCATATTGTCCGAAATGAATACGGTCAAGTTCTCGCATGCATGCCGTATTGCGGGGTCGTGTTTGCAAGATGCTGTGGGGTTGTCAGACACGACGCCAGGGCTTGCCCAGCAAATGCGGGTAGCTGGATCGATATATCGATCCGTCATAAGAGGAAGGCTGAGACTTGCAACCGTCGTTCAACAGTGACATGAAAGTGAGCAACGGTTGGCTGCTAGAGCAGCCAGCTGACGATGTTCGACGGTGCAGGTCGGGAGAATGCACGGAACGGCGTCTTCGTGGAAGAATCGAGCTGGAGTGAGGCGCCGGGCGGACCCCCACACTCTCATGCCAATGGCGCAAACAGCGGCAAAAGCTGTGCCAGGGCTCCTAGCTCGGATGGCTCCCAGAGCTTCAAACAAGCCTCTGGACCCGGAAGGGGTGCAGCAGAAGACGCTTGGCTGGAATTTGGTGCCGCCTGGAGGTCGTCTCGAGGCCATCGGAATTGGAGTGCGGACGGGAGTCGTCGGCACAGACTGTGCTGCAGTGGCTCGCTCGCCCGACCAGCGATGCCCGGCGACGAGATGCAGCGGTGGTGGATGAACTGAGGGCCGGTGAGGGATTTTGTAGATATGGGGAAAAACAGGCGGCCTGAGTCGCTCGAATAATGCCGCAATTGGCGTCATCTCACCGAGGAATCAGGGAGCGAGACCCAGAAATAGAGAGCCGCAGCCGCAGTTGCAGCAGTAAATTTCAGCGTGGAACTGCCTTCTGCTGTCCACGTCGCAGGGGCCGGGCCAGCGTCGGCGAGGGTGCGGGTTGTGGGAAGGTTGTCCACAGACGTGCCTGCGCTGGAGGAAGTTGACTGGCGGCGAGGGCCGGATCAGGAAAGCCGGCAGGACCTGGCCTGCCTGCCTGCCCCGACGAGAGAATTTCTCCAGACGTTTGCTGTGTGCTTGGGTTCATCAGGCGAGCGCGCACAAGACGGACGGGCGACAGCGATGCCCGAGACCGAGAGCCAGGGGCGCAGGTGGTACAAATAATGCTGCGTTGCGACTGGGCCGCCTATTTGCTTTATCTTGCTCTGACACCTGGATCCGATCATCTGCACGACGAGAGGGTCGAGGTGGGGTGGGTGCAGGTTGCAGCGCTCTGCACGCCTTGGCGTCGTCGCCCGCCGTGGCCAGCCTCATGGCAGACGAGGGTGTTAAAACGTCGCTGTCGGTCGCGCGGCCGTGTGTGAATCCTGAAGCCCTGAAGTCCTGAAGCCCTGAAGCCCCGAAGCGCTCTCTGTTTTGCCAAGCGCCGCCTCCGCTGCAGCACAGGAAAAGCGGCCTCGTCCAGACGCTCCCGGCCGGTCCCAGACGGTTGACGACTGTTGATTGTTGAGCAGCCCGCCACCGGCCCCCTGCCCGCTGCGTCTTCCGCTGCTGCTGCTGCTGCTGCTTGCCTGCCTCGTCAATCAGGCGCCGAGGTCGCATCCACGGGGTGTGCATCATCCACACAGGCATCGCATCTCACCTCGCGCTCTTCGCCGCCCGTCCCCCCTCCGCCGCCCACTCGGCATCCCCATCCCGACATTTCGTCACCGGGCGCCCTGGCCCTGGCTCGTGGCCGCCGTATCCCAAATACCCTGTCCTCCCTCCCCACCATCGTCGCCCTGCATCGCTCCTCACCACCATATCCACCATACAGCAGCCCCTCGGCCGCGTCTTCTCCAGCACAGCACCGCCAAATCCCACCGCCCTTCCCGGTTCGCTCTGCATGGTCCTCGCATGGCTCTTCTGCGTCTGACGGCTTCCCACAATTCCTCCAAAACCGTGCCCGCCCTCTCCTTCTTCTTGTGCTCCTCACTTGAGTCCTACCATCAGCCCAGCTCGCTGCAGAGAGCTTAGTCGCACAGCGCAGGAACGACCACGAGGATCGCCTGCCGACCCCGGGCCGACACGCACCAACACCCAATCCCGATATTTGAATTGACTGCTCCATCGGCGCCGATCGCAATCAGTGTGTCCTCAGGCTCGGTACCACCCAAGATATTGCCATGCCTTCCGTGGCTACGAGAACGCCAAATCCGGCACCAAACTCCAACAACGAGTCAATGGATTCCTCGGCGCACACAGATAAATCCCACCACCGGGACTCTCGCCTCGTTGAATACCAAACTCCCATCCCCGAAGAAGACGAGAGCACCGAAACCGCAAGTGAACCAACCGAGCCACGAACACCTACCAGTGACACAGCTCCTGATTCACATCCCTTCAAGCAAAGCGCCGTGGTTGACAGCGACTACGCAGACCTGTCTGCAGACATGCCCTCGCTCAAAGCAAAACCACTCCCACGTCCAGCACCCACACAGCCGCAGACAGTGCCTCGAGCGGCCATCACCCGCACACTCTCCAACGTCAAATCTCCACCACAGTCTGAGCAAATGGCCGCTCCTGAGCGAGTCGGCCTGTCGAAGCGCGTCGGCTCCTTTGTGAGGAACAAGCTGCACAGGACCCCATCAACCAAAGACGTGCCCGGCTCGTCCAGCGTCCACAATGAGCAGGTCTTTGTCAAGACCGGCGTAGACGGCCCTGCCGAAGTATCTTCCCCGCCTGTCAATATTCCCAAGTACAGGAGGCTCAGTTCTTTCTCGCTGTCTGCCCGCACCACTCCCAAGTCTTCGCAGGGAAACTCCCCACCATCGCCAAGCTCCCCTACGAGCACAATCTCCAATGAGGAAACTTCCCCCGGACAGAAACCCCGCCTAGGCCACAAGCACTCCGCTTCTTCAAGTACTCTTGTGGCAATGGACAAACAACAACCAAGACCTGGCATCACATGGGCAGGCGGCGGCAAGGATGGGAAGAAGAACTCTAGATTCGCCCGAAGGCGCTCAGCCAGCACGGAGACAGTCCCGAAACTTGCAAACGCCGATCAGACCGTCGGCTTAATTGACACCTTTTCGAAACCGGCCGCTGAGGGTGTGGGTATGAAAGCCCGCCGCTTGAGTATGAGCCTTCCAGACGAATTCGTTGTGGATACCTGCGATTTGGAGAAAGAGTTCAAGAGCTCGAGCGTAATGCCTGGAAAACGAGGTAAATGCTTAGGACGCGGTGCCACGGCAGAGGTCCGCATCATGGCCCGCAAAGGCGCCTCTGGCGAGGATCTGGTGGCTGTCAAGGAATTCCGGGTCCGCGAGAAGGACGAGCGCGAAGACGACTACGTGAAGAAGATTCAGAGCGAGTACAGCATCGCCAAGAGCTTGCACCACCCAAACATTGTGGAAACTGTCCGCTTGTGTACGAATCGTGGCCGCTGGAATCACGTCATGGAATTCTGCCAATACGGAGAGCTCTTTTCTCTAGTGGAGAGGAAGCTGTTTTCGGGCGGAGAAGGGGGGTATTACTCTGTCGGGGACCGACTCTGTCTCTTCAAGCAGCTTCTCCGAGGTGTCGACTACTTGCACAGCCACGGCATTGCGCATCGCGACATTAAGCTCGAGAATCTTCTCATGGACAAGGACGGGCATCTCAAGATCTCGGATTTTGGCGTCGCTGAGGTCTTTAGCGGAGAGCACCCGGGACTCCGCGCCGCCGGCGGTGAATGCGGAAAGAACATGGGCGAGGTTCGCCTTTCCAAACCCGGAATCTGCGGATCTCTGCCGTACATTGCTCCAGAAGTGCTGGCGAAGAATGGCGAATACGATCCACGACCGCTGGATGTCTGGTCCTGCGCGATTGTCTATCTGACCATGACATTCGGTGGATGCCCGTGGCAAGCAGCGAAGACGGAATTCGAGTACTATGCAAGATTCAAGAAAGGCTGGGACGAGTGGCTGCCGAATCACCCCGACGGCCAGATCTTCGATGGGCCTGACGGCCAGCCGAAATGTGGAAAGCTCTTCAGCATGATCAACCCGCCGCCCGTCAAGCGGCTCTTGCTGAAGATGCTGCATCCCATTCCCGAGAAGCGCATCACCATTGCCGAAGTCGTCAAAACGCCCGTCGTCAAGGGCATCGAGTGCTGCTGCCCCGAGAGCTTCGAGGATCCAACGCACACCATTGATACTTCGAAATGCACGGCGAAAGAGATGAGCAAGATGCGGGTGACGCAGAAACATACACATAAGCCTCCGAAGCCGGAATCGAGGGTTGCGAAGGCGTTGACGCATCGTTGGGATATGGGCGATGGGTGGACGTGAGCGTAGCTGCTTGTGTTATTGTTCATTCCTTTTGTTTTACCTAGCATGGCGGTGTTTTTGGGTGCAAGATAACTTATCCTGCATGGTCCGGTTTTTCAGGCAGGCACGACACAGAGTGTCGCATCCCGGAGAGGAAGGCCCTCGGAATTCGTTTGTTTTCAATACTACTACCTACGTATGTACGTGTGCGCGAAAGGATGGAAAGATGGAAAGAAGGAAAGAATTTGTTTATCCATATCTGAGACGCGAGAAATGGGCGGCTTTCTTCATTCTATGTCTGCGATCAATTAGTGCGACTGGCAAAGCTGTGCAATTGACTTTGACTCTTTTTCTTACTCTTCCTTGCGGATACGATGTTCTGCACAATCCGAATGTATATACTGACGGCCTTTATTTCCTTGGTCAAGCGAAATATCAATACGATCAATACCAATACGTTATTGCAATGTACTGCTCTTCCATTCCCCTCAGTGATGATCGTCTTCCGTCTCTCTTCCGATATACCGCCTGTCTTGTCGTTGACCACTAACCTGCACCTGTCTTTCTCGAACACACCTGCACATCAAGGTTTCTCCCGGCTGCGCGTTGATCCGACAGCACGTTACATGTTGTAGGACCCTATTGGTCGCCTTGGAACGAATAAAGCTGTCGAAGAATTATCCCGACTCCCGAGTGGAGAAATGTGATTTGGGGGGAGGGCTAAATTAGATGCAGAAGTACGTGTCGATCAACGGCGAATTGGACGCTTGGTTCCAGGTTTTTGCGCTCGTGGTTGATGTTTGACAGTGATAGTGCTGGACAGATCCACTAGTTGGGGAGGAAGCAGGGGATGAAGGGCATAATTTTGTGGTGTCAAAGGGCCGGAGGCCGGATACATGCTACTCACATACAAGCTCACGGTAATTAGATATATGGAGTTGGTAATATTAAGGAACGATATTGATACTACTCCTACCAGAGTCTCTCATACTCTCATGAATGCCTTATACATGTACTCACACAATAATGCACATTTTGATACATGCCATGGTCTGCTTGTCCATCTAGCATTCGATCCTTTTGCCCTACGGCCGTAGTCTACCTACCCGTGATTCTTCCTTCAGCTGAAGGAAGACGTTCGGCCGAATGACGACGGACGCGCTCGGCACGCAGCTTCCAAGACCCTGGAGTAGGCTTATTTTGCTGGGCGAGGCAGCTAGAGGACTTGGGCGTGTTGGGTATGGATAGTGCGTGAGGGGAAAGGGATCGGGCGTATGCATGTCATGGTTGGTTGGTGGGACTAACTGGAGCGATGAATGAATGGCCCGAAGACGTCGGAATAATGAGCGACTAAGAATGGGGACTCTGTTGAAACCGAACGTTGGAGATAAGATTTACTTGATTGACTTGGATGGCAATTTTGCGGGTGGAGTAGGAAAATCATGAAGCGGGGCTGATAACCAGGGAAGATTTTTACTCACCCTTCCGCTATCTGAGTTGTCTATCGTTGAGAGAAATTTTCACCTCGCTCCAACCGCGCTTCACGCTCCCGCTTCAATCCACGGTAGGTTTGGCATCCAGAGTTCAGCTCGCCTGGTCCACCCTGCTAGTCCACGTCTACGGTCGGTCGGGCGTGATAAGACCTCAACGAAGGAACGCCTTTTCTTCTTGCTTGGATTGTGGCAGCAATGCATCCATGCCCGCATGCAAGAACCCTACATACCCTGTGGTGTGTGTGGGCTGGCTTAAGTAAGGAGGTCAGATGATGGGGTTGAGATAGCGGTGAAAATTGCCTTTGCTGGATTTGGGATGCACGAAGGAAAGGTGAGAGGGGAGGGGTGGGATTACTCCGGATGAACTGGCTGTTGAGCCTCACGGATCGCCGACAGCGGACGTTGTTTTGCTTTTGGCCTTGACCTGTGGTTGGAAGTTGGAAGTGGATGAGGTGGTGAGTAATCATTGAGACAGGATGCGATTGGAGGGTTTAGCGAGTTGGAAGGAAAGGTTCCTTTTGGTCGGAAATGGTTCCGCACCCGTAGCTGTCTCTTCACCGAGTCAACATCCAACATCTGTTCTCTAATGCCAAAGCAGATGATGCAGCGAAATACTGAGAGTGTGGCATTACTGTATCCACTGACAGTCCCGTCTATCCAGCTGACGTCTCCGCAAAGGATCATCTGCCTTGCGGTCCCGTATGGTGAGATTCACACAACATTCGTCGAACCAAAACCAGCTCCAGCACACCACATCTCCACATTAATGAGGGGTTTTCCAGAAAACGCTTTCTTTCCTTTTGTCTCCTATATGCACGCACGCACGCGGACCGACAACGGTCGAAAGTCTCGCGCGATGGAAAAACAAAGAAGCATTTTTACCAACGGTTGTTGTGGTTGGATAATGCGGCATCAGACCACCCAATGAAACGGATGTCCAGTATGGGTAATCCAAGGCGAGGTAGATCTCGTAGCTTCGACGGTACCCCGACAAATCTCGTTACTGCAGACATGTCGCCATAGTCTACCGGGTCCCTGATTAGAGCTTCGTAACGCGTTCTCGAGGATTCTACTCCGTATCATCTGCCCGCTCTGAAGCACATATCCGCGACCACCCGACATAGTCGTCACCGTCATCTGCCATGGACCGTGTTTCGCCTCGCCGCGAAACCTCCTCGTTGCGGATATATGTCATCAGCTCATTTAGGTCCATCTCGCGATGAACTCGTGGGGTCCTCGTCAATATCGCGTTAAAGCTATCCGCGTCAAGCCGAAGGGCTCCAATGCTCGGATTCGCTCATGTGCGGGCAACGACAGTCTCAGCCATGCCTTGCCCCTCCTCCACGTTCCTTCGCATCTCCGTTTCAAGGTATTACGTGCACAATTCGCTTGAGCGGGAGGGAGGGGAGTGTGGTTCTCCACATCCAACCCAGGACGTAGGTACTGTACGCCTCCGAGTTGAATTAAGCTTCACCCCCCTGGCCCAGCTGGAGCCACCACATCCACCCCCTGTCTCCCACACGCCTTCCCTCGCCTTCCTCCAACTTCATGTCTCCCACTCAGCCCAGCCAGGTGTTCAAGTATAATTAGCAAGACCCTTCCCTTCCCTTCCCGGAGCGCAGGAAGCCTGAAACTTGGAATGGCCGTTCGGCAAGCTGTGATTGGCGGATGCGCCAACGTCACACCACAACCTTCCGACCACAACATCAGCACTGCACTGCATCTACACCGAGGGTAAACGATCGGCAGTTGAGAGGAGAGAATACACGCGCGATACGCTCTCGCTGTTGTTTGGAATGCTGACTGTCATATCTCTCTTTCGGACGCGGCCGGATGGCTTGATTCGGGCCGCACCGACGAGATGTTGGAGAAGTATGTACTGTAGGTCTTTTGTTTTTACGTCTCTCCCTGCGTGGTGAGACACCCTGTGTGGCGAAACACCGCCAGTGCTTTTCATGATAACAGGGCCAACCACAATCACCAAGTTTGGAAAATCTCGGAAGGAACACCTTGTATCCTAACCTTTGCCTGTGCTTTACGTCTTCTACACTAAACCGCTGCTTAGCCAGTAATACCATATTTGACTGGGTACACCTACAATAGCATTGCTCTAGACAGCCTCAGATCTGTTAGGGAGTTTGTGCATCCTATTTAAAATTTCTCAAGCTGGAGATAGACATGAAGAGACCTCAAACCGAGAGCAGTATCTCGATACTCGAGCTTATTGCGCTGCAGTAGTAACCCAGTGCCCCTATTAAGCGGAGTCGGCAAACGAGAGCCCACTTCCTCACTATACAGAAAAGTTAGAAGCGGAATAGACGTAATTTAGTAACTAGTGCTGACTACCGTGTCTGTTCTGTGTGCGCCCCACCCCGCCCAACACTAGTTAAAACGTGTTTTTGAGCGATGTCCGACTAAATTTTTTTGGTCGCAAGGCATTACGGAGTCTACCTCTGTAAGCACCTCTTCTGGCGACATCGTTGCGTTGAGTGATGGTGTTGAGGATAATAGGTGCATATCACGTTGTGACGTTCGCGCGCGCTTTGTGCACAGACACGGTAAATTTGTCGTGTGCACAATTCCACGGAATGGCTTGGCGCTCGCTTCGGAATTCGCCCCTCCCCCTCTCTTCATGCCTAATACAACGCGTAGAGAAAAAGATACAAAATTTAAGACAGTAGCTCTACTAGCTATCTAGGTGCTAAGTCTAGATTTTTGTACTTTATTCTCTAAGCGTTGTTGCTCTAGAGAGGTTCAAAGTTGTTCTGATTTTGGGCAGGAGCAGCAAACCTTTTGGCTCGCTAAGCGAAACCAGCAAAATGCTAGCGGCGAGAGGGAAATCTATGTAAGCGAGGCGCCAAGCCATTCCGTGGAATTGTGCACACGACAAATACAAAGTTTAAGCGTGCCGCGAGTTTTGCCCCGCACCCAGCGCAGCGCAGCGTACTTCCCTTTGTCTTTTTCTCAACTACGTATTCCCCACAAAATGTCACTTTGCTCAGGCTCCCTCTTTCTTAACAAAGGCTCAGCTACGGATTGCCATTATCTACGGCGCCACATTAAGCAAACAGAAGAACAGCGGATCCGTTCTAACGCTGAGCTATAAGAAGCTAATCGAACATTGTTTCATTCGAAGATAAGATGACAGTAAGTGATTTCTCTAGAAAGAGGTATCCAATTACTCACGCATGGTACCAGCCTATCGCTGCACTTCAAGCAGCCGCAATGCCCGAACTGTACAGTTCAATGCCTTCCAGTCCACAGATCAATGTGCTATATCTGGCCCCGGGACAAGGAATCATCAGCCCAGAACAATTTAGGGCATCAAATCCGGAGATATTGGCTACGTGAGCGGGCACACAACTCGCGAAAATGTCGCCATCGATGTTGGTGAAATACGGTACCCATGCGTCTCTTATCGAAGCCAAGAACACGCTGTATGTGGCTGAGAGAACATCGATACCTATCCCGAGACTGTTTGCAGCATATGCATACCGGCCTCTAGACCGAGACATCGACGACTTCGGGAGTGTCTACGATACATATATCTTCATGGAGTTCATCGAAGGCGAAGACCTAGGAAAGTCATGGGCAAAATACAACTCTACTGAGAAGCAAATAATCTCGACAGACCTAAAGAAGCATATAACAGAGCTTCGCTCTCTTCCAGCTGCCGATTACATTGGATCCGTGCATAAGGGACCAGTCACTGGTGTTATATTAGAATGGTCTACAACTTCTAGAGGCCAGTCTTAATACGCAGAATATAGAGAGTTAGTAGCAATGTCTCTAACTAGGTCTCTAGGTCCGTTTAAAAGCGAAGGGGACTTCAATGCTACGATTGTTGACGACTGGAGGATGGCTCGCTCTCGGTGAGCGCACGGGGATCGTATGGAGGAGGTCGAGTGCTTGCGATATGTTCGAAGTTTGAGAGGTAAGACTTCGGTAGTTGGAATTGATAAACTTTGGCCTTGAACGATCGGCTGCGACCAAAATTGTAACCGGGGCAACACTCGTAGTCCATTCACATACCAACGGTGCCTTTGACATGGTAGAATGTACCCCCGCTTGACCTTCGAGCTGTGCTGGGACCAACGCAATCCCTTCGTGAGCTGGACCGCTGGGTTGCGTGAAGTAGACTATGTACACATTGTACCATACAGTCTCCGTGGATGCCAAGATTGAGTATAAGACGAAAACTACGAGAAAGAAATGATGCAATGGTGATTGCAAGCAAAGATGAATGAGCAAGTATAAATGTAGTGGAAGCAATGTAAAGATGTTCGGCTGATATGAATTCAGACTAACATAGGCATACTTTCGCCATCTTTATAGTCAAATTCAGGAGCAGAGAGTTTCAGCATTGAGACGAAAGCGCTGATCGAACCGCCGTGCAGTACAAGATTGTATTTTAAGGTTGTTGTATTGGCTGAAGATTCTCAACTGTCATCAACTATGCCGTATTAGACGTTGGGTTGTCTTATCAAGGCTAGTACCGTCTTGACACAGTCAATGCCTGGATCCAGTCAATGCACGTGGCAGCGCGCGCGTGGTTTGCATAGCGGGAAGTGCTTGGGCTGAGCCCGGTCAGTGCCACGGTGTGCACTGCCTCGACAAACTGCCATCACAGCCATCGACCGCTGCTGTCCCTTGGTCCGTCACGGCTATCTTGGTCAGATCCAGACAACCTCTGGTCCCGACCTATTTGCGGTTTCTGCTTTCGCGTCTGAGCATCGATGTAGCAGCCATGCGACGTCTACACCTTAACCAGTCTATGAGACTTGTTCTAACAGACTTTCACAGCAAACTCATCCCGCCATATGGTGTCCTTTTACATAGCTAGGGAAACCCTAGTCCTAAGGTTCTCTTCTAATATCTAGGAAGCAGCGCCTATAAAGAGAAAGACAGTTATTAAAAGATTAAGTTCTATGCTAAACAGACGGCCTAGGATTAGCTCTAGTACTTCTGGATTAACACATGTTATATTAACAAATAGAACTGCCATAAGCTCTTAAACTTAACTAACTTTAATGTTTTGTTAGAATAAGAATATAGCAAGATGATATGTATTCTTATTAGACGTTTTAGCGTTAACTGTAACGGAGACATACTAACAAAGTAACTAAGAAGCATCTTTCCGCGTAAGCAAATGGTTTCCTTCAGATTAGACGCTTAAGAGCTTATTACGCCGCAATTAGTCAAGTTCTTTTCGCGCCAAGAACAACGCATAGACGATAAACATCCCTTAGACAGCTACTATCCCTCACCATGTAGCGAGAACCACCCGGTAACGAGAAAATCAACAGGTACTTAGACTTCGCAGCGGTAGAAGTGATTCCCTTGTCTAAGTATTAAAGGTTTGCTGCTTGAATTATATACTAGGGGTCTTCCCTAATCCCCTAACTGTCGCTACCTAGAAAATTACCATCCTTGTCGTCGCCATCGCGGCCTAGATTGCGAGGGCCTCGTTTCGCGGGCAGGACAGAGCACATCTACCACAGCTCTAACGCTGAGCCTGCATTACTCCTAAAAATTATAGCACGCAGTATTATACTATTAGAGCCTTAGGATCATGATAATAAGTTATCATTAGCCCTATGGCAGCTGTATGAAGATAATTCATGCAACGCCGCTACGCTGATTAGTACCTGTTAATTTAAGCGAGATAAGCCTAGTCGTTCTGAATTGCTGGCTGCACATCTAGCAAAATCATTATAGTGTAATTTAAGCCACAGAGATTAGCAAGCCAAGCTTGTGGCTAGGCGCTTATGGCTGCTGCCAAAAACGCGTGATACTAAGTTACATGATTCTCTTTATCTAAGGTTCACCTAGGTGCGGTGTCGTATCATTAGCCCTGCGCCATGATGTAGCCTCGTAGGCAGCGGCTATGATGACCTTTGAAGTCTGCTTCCCTTCTGTAAACGTTCGAGTCGTAGAGCTAGCGCGTATATAACGAAAGAATCACACGAAGTGCCTTCGTTGTGAGACTGCTAGCGAACCTCTAGAGACCCATAGCTCTCATACGCCTCCTGCAGTGCAAACCTGACGGCGAGATTGTCTTCTGCAAACCTACTAGCAGCAATGTCCCTGCCTACGCGACACTCTCTTATACCTGGCAAAACGAGGAGGTCCTTTTTTAGGATATAGAAGCAGGCGCGGATATGAGCAAGACTATAAGCAAGGCTAGCTAGAAAAAGATAGAGTTCTACGCAAAGCAGGCCATAGCTAATGGACTGCAATACTTCTAGGTAGACACCTGCTGCATTAATAAGAAGAATGTGGTTGAGCTCAGCGCAGCGATCAATTCTATGTTTTAGTAGTATTAGAACGCTGCACGCTGCTACGTCTACCTTTTAGATATGTCTAAACCTAACACTAGAACAGATAACGAAAAAGCATAGGAGGAGGCCTTTAGGGCGAGTAGATAGTTTACTTAAGGCTAGACGCTTTAAGAGCTTATCGCACTAAGGCTAGTTAACTTCTTTAGCTTAGAGGGTTAGCAACTTAGGAGCAAATTAACGCTTAAGAGTGAGATACATGACATCACTAGCATTACAAAGAATGCTCTCTAAGGCGATGCTTTGTTGTATTTTAGCATCTAAGAGCGGAGGTCCTAGGGAGAGCGCTATAATACTACAATTAAAGAGGATAGAGCGTACTGCTTAGTTAGGATCTTTGATGTCTCTATAGTGCTAAACTACGGTGAGAGAAGGGACTAGGCATTCTAGCGGCTAGAGGAAGAGATCTACAGGCTATACAAGGGTAAGTTGTTTGCATAGGTGTTCTAATTAAAATAATAAAAATAACTAGCATAGGTATTAAGTTCAAACAATTTGCTGTTAGGCTTAACCTTATGTTGTTTCCTAAAGCTGCATAGTTTGTTGCTAGAGAGAAGGAGCTATTAAAGATGCATGAGCTACTATACAGTCACAGGGGTCGAGCATGTGTCGTCCTACATGGTCTTAGGGGCATGGGAAAGACTTAGCTAGCGACCACATATGCCAGACGACACAAGGAGAAGCACACGGCGATCTTCTAGCTAAACGCGAATAACAAGGACTCTCTTAAGCTAGGTTTTTAGGACATTGCTCAGCAGGTGCTAAGGCATTATCCTTTAACTAGCCTGCTTGCTAGTGTGAACCTAGACGGGGACCTTAATCGAGTGGTTAATTCAGTCAAGGACTGGCTCGGCCTTCTAATGAATCTACACTAGCTTATTATTTATGACAACTATGATAATCCCAAGATGTCTAACAGTCTAGACAACTTGGCTGTTAATTTGCATTAATTTCTCCCTTAATCTGACCATAGTTTAATTATTATTATAACGTAGTCGTTATAAGTGAGCCTTAGTCATCGCATCTATGTTCAGAAACTGCAGGATGTTTAGGATAGTCTTGAGATTCTATTAAACATATCTAGACAGAAAGGTATTAAAGACAACCTAGATGCTGTGGAGCTCGTTAAGGAACTTAATGGCTTGCCTCTTGCTCTATCTACTGCTAGAGCATATCTTGAGCACGTGACGACGAGCTTCTTGGAGTATCTTTAGCTCTACAAAGCTTTGTGGCTAAAGCTTTAAACTACTAGTCCTTAGTTGAATTCTTATGAAGACCGCGCTCTATACTCTACCTAGCAGACTACTTTTAATCTAATTAAACAAAAAAATGCAGCATTAGCAAAACTACTAAAACTATGGGCATATTTTAATAGAGAGGATGTGTACTTTGACCTCCTTTAACATGCAAACTCCGCTGACGATGAGTGGATCTAAAAGCTAACAGAGGACGAACTAAACTTTAACATGGCTGTTACGCTGCTGTGTAGCTTTAGGCTGGTTGACCTAGATTGGTCTTATTAGCTACATGTTAGGTCTAGAGGGTACAGTGTTCATAGCTGCGTGCACTCTTGGACGACATTTATGCTAAACTAGGAGTAGGATAAGAGACTTACATAAGTTGCATTAACTTATGTGGCGTTAGAGATTCCTATAAGCAATGTAAGAGACTCGTGGGTGTTGCAACGGCGGTTACTTCAACATGCGTCTAGGCAAGAGCTGTTAATATTAGGAGGCAAGGTGGATCTTAGGGGAAGGGAATGGGCCTTGCATATGTTAGGTGTTCTCTACGCCAACTAAGGCAAGCTAGCGGAGGCGGAGGCCATGTACAGTCAGGCGCTGCAAGGCTACGAGGAGGCACTTGGACTGAAGCACACATTGACACTCTTAACAGTCAACAACCTAGGCAGCCTCTATAAAAACTAAGGCAAGCTGGCGGAGGCAGAGGCTATGTACAGTCAGGCGCTGCAAGGCTACGAGGAGGCACTTAGACTAAAGCACATATTAACACTTAAGACGGTTAGAAATCTAGGGAACCTCTATTAAGATTAAAGCAAGCTAGTTAAAGCAGAGGCCATGTATATTCAAATACTCTACAGATTTGAGGAGGCACTTAGACTAAAGCACATATTAACACTCTTAACGGTTAACAACCTAGGCAACCTCTATAAAAACTAAGGCAAGCTGGCGGAGGCGGAGGCCATGTACAGTCAGGCGCTGCAAGGCAAGGAGGAGGCACTTAGACTAAAGCACACATTAACACTTGATACGGTCTATAACCTAGGCAACCTCTACGCTAACTAAGGCAAGCTGGCGGAGGCGGAGGCCATGTACAGTCGGGCGCTGCAAGGCTACGAGGAGGCACTTGGACTGAAGCACACATCGACACTTGATACGGTCTACAACCTAGGCAACCTCTACGCTGACCAAGGCAAGCTAGCGGAGGCGGAGGCCATGTACAGTCGGGCGCTGCAAGGCTACGAGGAGGCACTTGGACTGAAGCACACATTGACACTTGATACGGTTAACAACCTAGGCAACCTCTACGCCGACCAAGGCAAGCTGGCGGAGGTGGAGGCCATGTACAGTTGGGCGCTGCAAGGCTACGAGGAGGCACTTGGACCGAAGCACACATTGACACTCTTAACGGTCAACAACCTAGGCAACCTCTACGCTGACCAAGGCAAGCTAGCGGAGGCGGAGGCCATGTACAATCGGGCGCTGCAAGGCTACGAGGAAGAACTTGGTCCTTAACTACTTTCTTTATATTTACTAGCGTTGAATACCATGTTTGCCTTTGGCGACCTCTTCTCTTGGACAGATTAGAAAGACTTGGCGAAGGTAATGTATAGCTAGGCATTGTCTGGATATACATCTGTCCAAGGACCTTCCTTGAAATAGTGCTAGCAGCTTAAAAACCAACTTTAAACGTTGCAAGTTGCGTCTGCTGGTTTAGAAACAAGCAAGGATAAATCTACAGAGGTTAGAGCACATAAGTTGAGCACCCTCAAGCAGAAATTCCGTAAGTTAGGAAGGCGGTTAAATGTTAGATAGGTTATACTAGATAGAATACGTAACTAATAATCGTAATTAACTGTCGTACGTCGCTTCTTGCGCTTATATAGTGCTTGTTGCTGTACTTTTTGTCACAGTGCTTGTTGCTGTGCTCGCCACTAGCATTCTACCTGCCGCTATGCTAGCTGGATAGCCACAGACTTAGCCCGTCACGTGCTCTGCTATGAGTGTGGCTTATTATTACACTGTAATTATTACGTGTACATGGTTGATAGCGCTTGGAGATGACTAGGATTATCTTGCTTAACTTGGAAGGTACAGGTCGACGTGGCGACGTTGCATGAATTATCCTTACATTGTCGCCGTAGGGCTGATAATGACTTATTAGTGTGATTCTAAGGCTCTAGTGGTTAGATACTATATGTTACGAATTTTAGGAGTGATGCAGGCTTAGCGTTGGAGCTGTGGTAGATGTGCTCTGTCCTGCCCGCGAAACGAGGCCCTCGCAATCCAGGCTGCGATGGCGACGACAAGGATAGTAATTTTCTAGGTGGCGACGGTCAGGAGATTAGGTGAGACCCCTAGTATATAATTCAAGCAGCTAAACATCAATAAGTGGACATGGGAAGGACTTCTACTACTGCAAAGTGTAAGTACCTGTTGATTTTCTCGCTACGGGGTGGTTCTCGCTACGTGGTGAGGGATAGTAGTACATAAGATTACTAGCAAGCATAGCGGAGAGAAAGAGATGGGCTGCGAATTGCGCAACAAAGGAAGACGAAGACATTGTGTACTACCTTCTTGGAATACTTAATGTCTCTATGCCTCTTTCTTACGTTAAAGGAGAGGAAACAATATAAGGAAAACTCCTTACACTGCGGATCGATTTCCACTCATTTTACACTTATTTTTCTACTCATTTTTCTACTCATTTTTATATATATAAATATTTGTAAATAATTTAATTAAAAATAATTAAAAAAATAACTAGCTTAATAATTCGTTGCGCTAATATAGTATACTAGCTCTCTCTATAGCAATCTAGAACATAGTGTACCACGCAGGGGCTCGGCTCCTGTCAGATTTGATGTGAATTGATGATTTCACGGATGGATGTGATGATAGTTGATGGAATGAGTGTGTTGTTCGTGTGTGTCAGTCTCGGCCCCTATGACCCCCCTCGGCTAACTACATTACTCAGCTCCCAGCCACCCAATTATATCTGAGGGTCAACCGCCGTCAACCGCCGTCAACCGCCGTCAACCGCCGTCAATCATCGCAGGTCTCACATAGGTGAGCTCAGCCGTATGTGACGGCAGGTAGCCGTCAATGGCCGTAGTTGACGGCATGTAGCCGTCAACCGCCGTCGCCCACGGGGTAGTGAGTGCAGTGCCGGGGCCCAAAACCTCCACCAATCTGACACGAGGTCTATATATACCCGTACATACAGGGATTACGGGGGGCCTAATGCAGGGTATCTCAGACCTTCACAATTATAGCCTAGAGGATGTTAGAAAACTACTTGAACACTCTAGTTTCTAGGAGTAAACAGCATAAGGTAAGGCTATTGCTATAGACTATTATATCTCCCCTTAGCAATTGCCTAAGCAGCAGCCTATATTAACAATACAGAAACAACGCTTTGACAGTACCGACTACAAATAGACAGGCAGAAGGAACAGGCTTGGTCCCATTCTTCACTTTTCAATCGTTTCTATGATGTTGCGAGGAGCAAACTTATGCTTAACAGTGATCACCAATCGACATAGTACGCGGGTCTCCCGAAATCCGCAGTCTCCTCAGGTCTCTCAAAGCTCGATTTCGCCCTAGGACTCCCCCTCATGGTTTGGGGCACATGTATTCACTTCAATAACAATCGCCCTCCACTGACCTCCATCACCCGCTAATTCATAAAGGCAGAAATTGGCTCTACACACTAAATACCCCGTCGCATCATTAAACTCCTGAGCAGCGAAACTCTTATACATCTCAGGCACATCTCTAGCCTCCTCCCTCGCCGACCAACCGTTCTCCACCTCGCTACATCCTACAGGTCGAGCATTGGAATGGAGGGTAGAAACCTATGGGCGATGAAATCAAACAAACCAGGAGATTTGTCTAAGCAGGGCGCACATAAAGCACGCTGTAGGCCGAGGCAGCAGTTTGAACTTGTGTGTTCCTGGACAACGCACCGCTTGCTATAGGAACCGACTGTCATGTGTGATTCCAACTAAGATCGACCATGGGATGATGGGTATCAATGCTACCAACCGACATCGCGTGAAAGACGATAGGGATTCATGTGTGCTTCATGACGACCACGCTTAATACAAGTTCCTTTCATGACTTTACACCCCACAAGGTACAAGTCTCCTGCCAGTTTCCAGGTTACGTTCGCCAAATATTCTCCTGTATCATACAGTAGCCTTTCACTTCACGCTATTTTAGTAAGTGGTTCGTCCCTTCTTAGATATTTTTCTTGCATCCCCACGAAATCCACCAAGATTTCCCGCGGAATCCCGCCCGCTACAGGCGGAACCCTTCCTCAACATGGTGCCATAATCTGCTATACGTCCTGGGTACCGGAATATTGTCTCTCCAAGCTCCTATGCTGATGCTTGGTAAAGTCTTGGCACCTGCCCTTTCCTGAGCGAGTCATCCTTTACTCGTCTTACTTTTGCAAAGCCGAACCTGTTTTCTCTTATAACTTGTGCTGCTATTCGGCTAAGTTTCCTGTTCGTCATCCGACGCATTCTTCCGTGCCAAGGGCCAAGACGTCCAGTTGGAGTTCCCCCGCAACCCCAGGCTTGGCTACTCCGGAGTGAACATCAAGGGCGGAGTGTGGAGAGAGGTGGACGGGCGGATACAGATATCCTGAGAGGGATGTTGCAATGGGGTGTTGTATGGTCTTAGTGGCTAGGCGGCATGGGGGATGACCGAAGATGTCCATTTTCATGGGCTTAAAACTGTGGGGGAGGATCTGCTACATAAGACTTCAAGGGAGTCTCAGTATGCTTTGAAAGCCTTTGTGGGACTCACCCATATCAAGGACTGCCATTCAATTCAGACGTTTTCACAGATCATAGCTCTCGATGAAAAAAAATCCCTGGATGAGAAACTATCTCTCGATGACAACGCCCTCGAGAAAGCGCCATGGGCAGCAGGCCCACACCATCTCCAAAGCCACATGCGGGCTGGCTTGAGCCAAGATGACGCCCAATTCTTGATGGAAATCTCCAAGAAAGAGCAAGACAAAATATTCCACAAGGTTGATATGAGACTATGTCCTATGTTGGCGGTGCTCTATCTCATCTCACATCTAGACCGGTAGGTAAGCATCTATGTATAGCTTTGAGATTTTGTATCTAATGATTGTTGTTTGCTAGAGCCAATATCGGAAATGCAAAGATCGAAGGTCTCGAGGCCACGCTCGGGATGTCAGGCACAGACTACAATGTCGCACTCATGGTATTCTTCGTGCCCTACGTCCTCTGTGAAGTACCGAGCAACATGATCCTTGCTAAGTTTAAGAGACCGTCTTGGTACATGGGCATTCTTATTCTGCTGTGGGGAAGTGTCATGACCCTTATGGGCTTGGTCCAGAACCTCGGCGGTCTTTGCGCAGCGAGCTTCTTCTTGGGTTTCTTTGAAGCTGGCTTTTTCCCTGGTGCTATTTTGTGAGCCCACTACGATTTCCAATCTCACATAACTCTTAGACTAATGATGTGTCTAGCCTTGTGGGACAATGGTACCCTCCAGACCGGACCCAATTTCGCATGGCTCTATTCTACTGCGCTTCCGCCCTATCAGGCGCCTTCTCCGGCCTTCTCGCCGCCGCCATCGCTAAGATGACCGGCATAGGAGGCCAAGAGGGGTGGCGATGGATATTCTACCTCGAAGGGCTCGCCACCGTCGCCATGGGCGTCGCAGTCTTCTTCCTCCTGCCCGACTCCCCCGACCACGCCGTCGGACGCTGGCTCACCGAATCCGAAGCACGATTCCTCAAGCTCAACCACATCCTAACCCGCGGCGTTCAAAAAAAGCGCGCCAAAGTAAACGCCGAGGGAAAGAAAACACACTTCCAATGGTCGGTGCTCTGGTCGGTTCTCAAAGACTGGCATATCTATATGCAAGCCCTCATCTTCGCGTCGAACGCGGTGCCGAACTACGGGCTCAAATTCACGATGCCACAGATATTGAAGAATATGGGCTACACATCCACCAAGGCTCAGCTTCTTACAGCTCCGCCATACGCCTGCGGTGCAATCTCAGCGCTGCTGTCTGCCCTCATGGCCGATCGACTGACATGGCGTATGCCGTTTATTGTTGGCGCCCAAGCTCTACTTATAGTTGCGTACGCCATCCTCTTCTCCTTCGCCGCCGACATAAAAAACAACGTCGCACTCTGCTACTTCGCAGTCCACGTTGCCTGCATCGGAATCTACCCTATCCTCCCCGGCTGCAACGCGTGGACCATCAACAACCTCGCCGGGCCCGCGAAACGGGCCATGGGCATCGCGATGATGATTTGCATTGGAAACTTAGGCGGAATTGTGGGGAGCTTTATATACCAGGAGAAAGAGTCGCCAAAGTATCCGACGGGCTTTGGCACTTCGTTGGCGTTTGCGGCAGCAGGCATGGTGTGTGCACTTACGTTGGAGTTTCTATTCTGGACGATTAATAAGAAGAATGCGAGGAAGACGGAGGAGGAGTGGAGGGCGATTTATACGGAGGCGCAGTTAGAGAAGATGGGGGATCGCAGCCCGTTGTTCAGGTATAACTTGTGAAGGGACGGGATTCAAGGAAGATATACACTTCAAGGAGAGTATGTATGATACTGTTGTAGCAACAGGTCTTCGTACTCCTAGCATTTAGATCCTCGGACCTGTATCGAGGCACTAGATAGAGCTTGCATATAAGATTCAACAAAAGTTCAGGCATCTTGTCAGGACTTGTGACTGTGCGCTTCCTTTCCTAACCAGAGGGATGCTTAAGCGTCCATCACGCCCACTGAGGACTTTTCTCAACTCGTTAAGTGGGAAACGTACTCATTGGTTGGGAAAAGCCTTACTCACCGCACTCAAAGAGTCACGTCTTTCGACTTGATATGTCGAGATCGGATTAGGTTAGGCGGCGCTGTAGATAGTGGATAAAGAATACAAGTGCCAGTGGACTAGTAGCCAGGTATTCTATACCCCGGTATTGCTCTTAGCCCTAGGGAGGAGAAGTAGGTATGAGAGAAATAGGAGTAGGAGTAGGAGTAAGAGTAGGAGTAGGAGTAGGAGTAGGAGTAGGAGTAGGAGTAGGAGTAGGAGTAGGACTGGGACTGGGACTGGGGCTGGGACTGGGACTGGGACTGGGACTGGGACTGGGACTGGGACTGGGACTGGGACTGGGACTGGGACTGGGACTGGGACTGGGACTGGGACTGGGACTGGGACTGGGACTGGGACTGGGACTGGGACTGGGACTGGGACTGGGACTGGGACTGGGACTGGGACTAAAGCACCTCAAGCTAAAGCATGCGTTTTACAAATAAGTGAACAGAGTTGGGCCTTGTCCCCCTTTATACAGCCTTCTCTTTGCTGCTCAAATCTTGCCGACGTTGAGATTGACATGCGAGCTACCGACTACCCTCACTACGCTGTGTTGCTGGAGGGGGGCATGAATCCATATCTATCCTCCGCGTAATTGAAATCTAGGTTCGAGCTATAGGTCTAAACTTGTTGATTTTTCTGCAAATGTGGCGCTACGATAAGGAATTATACGCGTGAGAGGAAAGGATTGAAAATGCGAGGGAGGGGGGGTTTGGCTAGTGGGGTTCCTAACTGCTGCACGCTCCATGAGCATCCATTTCCAACCTCTTCCCAATGGTTTCGAAATCTTTGGCTTATGCGAGCTACTGACCACTTTTACACTTTTACCTGTGTTGCTGTTGTATATGATGACACGCCTTTAAACTTCCTGCATGTCCACAGGTTAAGAGCTTTCCTTCTGTTCGAAAGTACACGAATGAGACATACTAAGGTATTTTTGTGCGTACATTTGCCTGACGCGGAATAGAATCAATTCGACCTCTTTATTCCAAGTACCAAGTATTGAGTAAGTACCGAGTACAGCAGCGCTATGCTTTTAGACAGGGAGGAATACAGATATAGAAGTTGTCACCAACATACTGGTTACTAAACGTACAATTTTGAATCAAAACTCTTTACTCTCGACATCTTTACACACGGACACACCATCCAATTCCACGCCCCTCACCCCAATCCAACAAGCCAGGACCCACCCATAATCTCCATCCCAGCATCCCACCCACAAACTCCCCACGCCGCCTCCCTCCCCATCCTTACGCCTTAACAGTACTCTTCTTATTCCTCCTCTTCCCCTCCCTCTCCCTCTCCTTCTCCAAATACTTCCTCTGTTCCTCCGCACTCATCCTCCCCAACATCTGATCCCTCTTCTCCTTCTTCTCCTTATCGCCCTTCAGCTTCCTTTCCTCGGCCTTCTCATCATCGTCCAGTTTCCTGATGCGCGCGATCTGCTCCTCGCGTGTCTGCTTGATGCGACGCATGGCTTCGGGGCGGAAGTGGCCAATGGATACGAGTTGGTCTGGCATGCGCAGGAAGTAGGTGAAGAGGGGGAGCGTGGAGGTGTAGGAGTCGCCTGAGGGGAGCAGCTTGAGGGAGAGGGAGATGCGCTTTTTGGGGACGGTGTCGTCGAGTCTGTGGTGCGGGGGTTAGTGTGTGCTGTGGGGTGGGGGAATGGAGTGAGGGAGGAGGGATGCGTACTTCTTCGGCTGGTCCATTGGCTGGTCGCTAACGACCAGGGCCTCGAATCTATCCCCGGCTTCCGTGATAGCTTTGATGAGCTCGGGAGTCAATAGCGCCTCCGTGATCTCTGCGTTCTCGGTCATGACGGTAGTCCAAATGGGAAGCTTGGCATGGTCCTTCGTCGCCGTGAGCGACAAATCGTAGCGGTCGTCTCGGAGCCGCTTCATCAAATCCTTGTGCACGACCGCAAACACAAATCCGTCAAACGTGCTGCGCGGCACATTCTTCTTCTCCTCGCCTTTCCCGAACGTCGGCGCAATCTGCGCTTCCCGTCCATCGAACACGTAGCTCGTGGCCTCCATTCGCTCCTCGGGCGCCGGCATGCTGTCGAAGAAGAGCCCGATGAGCGACTCCCCGGCGCGCATGAGCGGATTGTACCGCTTCGCGAGCGTCAATTTGAGGTCTACGAATGCGACATTGAGCCGCCCGGTCGCATACGTCATGTACTCATCTGCCTTCTTCTCACGGAGCATATTCTCCACGCTCATGGCATCCAGTTTGGCCTTCTCCGTCGCCTGCATGAGGCCCATAGCAGACACGTCGTCGGCCGTCGCATGCGGGCGAATGTATCCGACCTGCGCGAACTCCTGCTGCAGGATCGGCGCGTGCGCTTTCATCCAGCCGGTGGCCTTGCGTCGGTTCGTGCGCGTCCCCCAGAGATGAAGGCCTACGACCAAAAGCATGAAGGGGAGGATGTACATCTCGGTTTTGAAGTCATTGATTGACGTGCGCTCCCACACGCGGTACCATGCTGTGTAGGGGAATTGGCCGACCGTGGACGTCGCGGAGGCAGGCTGCGCCGACGCGGTGGTGAAGCCATCGAGCGAGGCAGGTACGGGCGAGGGTGCGCCTGCGAAGTCGGCGAAGTCTGGTGTCGTGGATTAGCATAGACAAGTGGACCGAGCTCTAGATGGGCAACTGGGAGACGGCACTGCAGCGACATTGCGCCGCGTGCAATTGCAAAGCACACGTCAACAACAGGAGAGGCCGTCGTGAGTGAGGGCCTGTGAAAGCGTCCAACCGTGACCCAGGCGGTCGGAATTGAGGCTACGTACCATCGTCGCCGACTACGGGGGCCTGCACAGGCTTCTGGCCTCCAAAGAGACCCTTTACAAAGTCGGCCATGGCGCAGTGTTTGTGTCAACACAAGTGAATGTGTCGTCGTGTGTCGAGTGTGGAGCGGCGCGGTGGTTGGGACGAAGGAGGATCTCGGCTCGGCAACGTCAGTTCTGGACGTGGGCACGGGAGCTTGCCCAGTGAGCTAGCACCAATCAGGAGGGTACGTCTATGGGAGCTTCGTGTTGGTCGGAGATGAGGTCAATTGGCATGAAATGCAGCTACTCCGTACTTGTTACGCCTGCACGTTTGATGAAGCAGAGGCCTTGTGATTTTGATCATCAAATGTGTATGCATGTCACTCGGTATCGGCTGCAGCCCATCACGAGCGCGACCACTAGACAGGCAGATTGACAATGCGCTCCAACGGACAATGCAGACGTTCAATTCAATGCTGGGTCTTTGACTATTTGTACAGGTAGGTAGTCAGTATGCCCTCCCATGCCTCCTCGGATATCTCTCCGTTAAACCCCCGCAAAGCCGAAATCTATTCCTTGCCAAACCACGTCTTGTGACCCTGGGAACAGTGTTAACAGAAGCTCTCCAAAGACAGCCGTGGCGTACACGTACAAGCACCATGCGGCCCATCATGTACATGCTGGAGCCGAAGCTACCGAAGAGAAGGACCTTGTACGCCGGCACCATCCATTTGCCTCGGGACTAAACGAAGGAGAGATCTAGTCAGCAGCCGAATCTCTTTCAAAGACATGTCCTTTCGTGAACAGTGATCCCCTTCCCGAATGAAGCGCAACACATGGCCGGCCAGTGTGCCGCGCCTCTTCCCAGCTCTTCTGACGAGGTATTCTGACGCACCTTCTCCCACAGCCTTAGGCCGTCGTGCTTCTGGTGGAGCCTCTGGTATGCAGGAACGCGGTTCTCGCGGTAGAGCCAGCTGCTGCACGTTAGTGCCGGGCTACAGATGGTACATAGGCGCGGGCGGGAGTGTGACGGGCGGGGTCGCGGTGCGCGAAACCGTCTCTGAGGTGTGTGGATAGACGTACCCGGCCATTTTGAAGAGCAGAGAGGGGTTGCGGTGGTATTGGAGGGGCAATTGGGGGCTGGTGTTGGGGTATCGGGCGAAGTGAAGTCTGAAGTGAACATCGACTGATCCATCGAAGCGGAAGCGGAAGCGGAAGGCGCCAAGCCCTTAGTCAGCCCCGCCGACACGCCGCCCGAGCTCCGAGAAATGTCGAAATGTCGATGGAGACGTTGCGCTTTTCCAGTCGCGAGTTGGCCTCCTTCACAAGTCGCCAATGGATTCGCTGTCTGGAGTTTCTTGAAGAATTCCATGCCAACGGCATTGGATAGGCTCCTTGCCAGCCCGCCTGCCTTACGAGCCCTTCGGGCCCTTGTCAACGCTCGCGAGCTTCCCCCACGATGGATCCCTTCTATCAATTGCTACCGGTCCAAGCGTTTGTGCCGCCCATACTCGTCGGAAGCGGAAACGGAAACGGAAACGCCGAGGCTGAGAATAAGAAAGCAGAGGTGGGTCTCTTTGAAGAAGGGAGCGCAGCTTGACCTTGAAATCGACCGAGAGTCCAACGTCAATGGACCGGACCCCGACATACGGCGAGAAATCGATGTTGCAGATGAGGGTGCAAAGGTTGCGATTTGGAGGCGCCTGTTGCAATACCGGGAGAGAGTCTACGGTCTCGATGGCATCCGCGATATATGGCTCGGCATGGCACGCCGCGGCTTCGACTTGCCCACTACGGACGACGAGGCTGCCGAACACTTTTGGACCGCATTCCTCAGGAACCCCGACATTGTGGGGCCTGTGTTGGACCACGCCGCACACCTCCGCAGAACCTCAGGCCAGGTGTATCCGCAACTGTACCAGAAATGTATGGCATATTGGCTGCCTCGAAACCCCGAAAAGGCGTTGCACTACCATCATCTCCTGGTAGTTAAGTTGAGACTGAGGAGGCTGCCTTTACGCCAGATGGCGAGATTGGCAACAACACGCTTTGTGGAAAAATCCTTGGGAGCCTTTGCCGCGATATACCGGACCAGCAATGAGAGAAACATGTACGACGATATGGTACTCCCGCTTGCCAATCAAGATCGGATATCTATCGCCCGCCATTGGCATATGCTATGCTTCCAGCGCGGCGATCTTCCATCCCCAGCTGTGCGATCACATCCAATTGTTCAACTGTTCTTCGCAGAATCACTGCCTAACCATGCTACTCAAGACATCAAGACCATCGTACGCAAAGGGGTTCCAATCATGGAGGATCCAATAGTCCAGCCTCAAAAAGCCCCGCGGCCCGGGCACCTGTTCCGGTCCGAACTCCCAAGGTACAATGAACAGCTCCGGCGCAAGCTCCTCGGCCGTGATGTTGAGCCCGTAAAATTCGAGGATCCGTTTTGCGCCAGGTTGTTTGCCACCAAGGCATTTGAACCAGCAGCCATCATTAGGGGACTCTCCATGGTCCGCGTGAATGAGATAGGACCGCTAGCTTTAAGAGTGATGGGATTAAGGACCGAGCCTCTGGGCGAGCTGCCCGAACGCTTCAGAGACCTCAGAGAAGCCGGCATTGCCGTCAAACCCTCCGTGTTCTCTCTTGCCCTCGAAAAATTCGCTACGGAACGGAAATTCGGTCTCGTTCGAAGCATTCTTGACAGCGATCAACACCCAGACGTCTTTGAAGACACAGCGCTACAAAGGACTCTGCTGGATCATTATCTCGAGCAATACGACTGGCCGCAAGCTCATCGCACTCTCGCAATCCTAACGCTGTTTTACAACGATCCCTGCGCCGAGTCTTGGAATCTTCTCCTTCAAGCTCGTATCAAACAGCGTAATCCTGCCCAAATAATGCGCGTCCTGGAAGATATGCGCGCTCAGGAGATCTTCCTTTCCAGAGAATCCATATTAGCTCTCCGCAGCATCCTTCGCCGCCGCCAACGCGGACGCCGACCCGTCGGGGTGAGTTCCGTAGCCGCAAACTTCGACGAACTCCGTTTCGTCGCTCGCATCTACATGATGGTCATGGAAGCTGGCATCGGATATATCACTCCATTGGATTGGCGAGAGATGCTTCGTCGCTATGGAATGCTCCTGCGCGTGCGCGAACAAAGACGTCTTCTATTCTGGCTGTTCTCCTGGTACGCACCCCGAGACAAGGGCAAATTAACCAATTATCCCAAATCCTCATTCGCGGATATAGCGCTCTTCAAGCTCCGCCAGAGATCGCGAGACCCGAGTCTCTACTTCAATACGCCTGAAACCGTGGACCAGAACCAGGACTCTCACCCCCTCCGACAACTCCTATCCCCGCAATTCCAGCGCGCGTTGATTATCTGGGGTTTCAAAGCCGGGATTCTGCCAAACGCACCGTACGAACAGTCACTGTTCACCTCCGTGGCATCGAAACCCCATTTCCGGAAACGACTGCTGAAAAAGGGCGTCATGAAACGGTTAGATTGGAGTATTGGTTTACAGACCCTTGTCGAGCTAAGGGATGCAGGGCTTAATGTTAATCCGACGCTTGTGGTGAATGTTCTACAGCAGCAATTCAACCTTCTCTTCAGCCGGGGCAGGTTCATGAAAGAACGGGGGATTTATGTTCGGACTAAAAATCTGGAGAATAGACTCATGAAGCGGCTCAATAGGAAATCGTACATCGAGTATGTGCACCAGGTGAACAACATTTGGGGGAAACCACTATTGCAGGGGTCGGCGTCAGCGCGCGTGGTGCATATCCGCTCGAACTCGGTGGACCATGAGACGAGCGGATATGCGTCACGGGATGATGCACTGCAGGGGAAAGACTTAGAGGAGAGTCCATCTCAGGACAGCGATGCATCAACACCCCCCAACACAACCGAACCACCACCACCAACGGAGGACGATGACGATGCCGAGAAGCCACCACATCTCCCCAACACCACCATTATGCACAAGCTCTCTCAACTACTACGGCAATCTTTGGGGTGTCTCACATGGAGGAATGACACGGTACATGAACCTCCTCCGAACGAGACGGACGCTCCCGAATATTTCGCTCCCTCAGATGACGAGTTTCACAAACTAAACCCTGACCCGACTCCTCCTCATCTGCCCAAGGGCCGCGTACTTTCGCCAGCAGAGGACGAGAAATCAAACGCGCCTTCGACTTCGACTCCCAGGAGTGGAGAGTCAGGCTTGGACGCGCTACAGCGTCTGGTACGGGCTGCAGAGGAGCATAGAAAGCGTTGATGGACGTGACGCGCTCGTTGTGCTAATTCACAATGCATGATCCGATAATCGGGTATTGTGTATTATATATATCCTATGTTGTGTAGATATGTAGGTTTCTGTAGTGTGTACATAGAGTTCACGATGCTTTACAGAAGACTCGTCTGCTATTAAACCTGTCGTGCGAATTTCTTCCTTGTTACCATCCGGGATTGGAGATGCTCTCTCTGATTGCATGCCGATGGCCCTGGAGCATCTGCATGCGATGGTATCGTCGTGCGGGAGTGAACGTTTTCGGAATCAGCAGGGGCAGGGAAGCTGTATATACATGGGAGGAGGGCATGCCACAACACAACATCATCGCACGTGTCGCATGGCAAGAGTTTGTTTACATAGATTTCTAGTCACAATACTAGTCCCTGTCCCCGTCCCCGTCCCGTCCCACTTCCACTTCCGCTTCTAATTCAGATTCTAATTCTAATCTTACTTCTGCCTCTACGCCCACTTACTTCTCCTCCCCCAAGCTAGACTGCCTGTAAAGGACTGATATGATGCGGCGAGTTAATAGTAGGGGTTAGGATTATAGGCAGGTGAGGAAATAAGCTAATTCTAGTAGTGGTTATGGTTGTCATCTAGGAAGTAAAGGGACACGAAAGAACAGGAAAGACATATACACATGCATACACACACACATATATACACACACACATATATACACACACATATATATACACACACATATATATACACACACATATATATACACACACATATATATACACACACATATATATACACACACATATATATACACACACTGTCACGGTTTCCTCGCGTCTCCCCTGACACCTGCACGTAGCGCGCTTGCTTTCGCGCACGTGCCTCCTTCTCCCCCTTTATTTCTTCGCTCGCTCTGCGTACAGCTTGCTCCTTAGCTATCCTCTTGTACTACACCTGAGATCTGTACGTAGCATACAATAGCAAGCTTTAGTTTAGCTTTGTCGTCCCTAACGCGGAGGATGTGTGTGAGTTGAAGTCACATATAAATAGTATCGTCGGTTTATTTCCTTCGCAGCTCTACTCTGTTCTATCCCACTCCACGTTACCTCACATCCCGCCGTAACGATACTACCTATAGTCTACCAAGAATCCCGCTATCTCAACCCACCTCATGATTGCCAAAGATGGCAATGCCGTAATAAGGAATGATAATCCCCCCAACCCAACCGGCCAGTCAAGAGAAGCCATGATCCAATTCGTTTTCTCTCGTATCCATTCACTCCCTTCTGGAGTGGAAGGAGACCGAGCCTATGTCCAGTCGTAGTAGACGCGGCAATAGTACTCTCCCGTACTCTTATCGTAGCACCAATCCTCCTGATAATAGCCTTCCGCCACACACTCACATTGATGAGAAGATCCGGGAGTCGGCGTGGGAGTCGGCGTGGGAGTCGGCGTCGGTGTCGACATCGAGCTCGAACTTCCGCTCGGACACGATTCCTCGCCCCCTTTCCCCAACTCCTCCGCCATTCTCTTAATATGGCTCCAATCGTAACTATCCTCCCCGAGACTCCACGCCATAACCCCCCCAAGTCCATACGCTCTCACAATATCTTCAAATTTCCTCGAAATCGTCTCCAGCGTATCCCACGTCCAGAACAGCATCTCATCCGCATCGAAGAAGTACTCGCCGCCCTCTTCCTCATCATAGACCCCGTTCTTCATGGCCTTCTGCCACGAGCCAAACACATCCGGGTCCGTGCAACCTGTTCCGAAAGCATGCTGACAAGCCCCATGACAGTGTTCGTCCGAGAACCCACAATGTCCGTATTGCGAACAACACCCGCTAGCACATGTCGTCATAGTCTCAGGCCCGCAGGTGCCGTCTGTGGAGACGGTGAGGTTCGACGGGTCGACGGGTTCCATGTGCGCTTTCTCGAAGGTCCAGGCCCCGGATGTCAGTGCGTCTTTGCCGGTAACAGGGTCTTCGGCGGGGACAAGAGCGCAGCCGAGAGGCGATGCAGTGCAGTAGTCTGCCGTGGTGAAGTATTTGGCGTAGTAGGCGAAGCCGAGATTGATTTTCTCGGCGGGCGCGCCGATGGAGAGGTAGTTCTTTACAACTTTCTCCGAACCGGAGACGGACGTATGGTGCCCTGTTTTGGTGTCTCGGCGGTTTATGAGATCGTAGGCCATGATCTGTGATGGATGCGTTAGTGGATTTGGTACAGTGTTGGGAAGAGAGGGTGCTTGCGTTGATGTAGTCGACCGATGGCCAGATCTCGGGTCCCGTCTCAGCAGAGTAGGCAATCATATCAATCTCCTTCCCCGGAACGGCAATGGAAAGTAGCTTGTTTTTGCCGATGGCGGAGCGGATGGCTGCGAGCATCTTAGGGAAAGCCGTAATCTCGCCCGTCTTCTCGGAGTTTGGGTGTTCTTTGTAGTCGATGCCATTTCCGCCCGGATACTCCCAATCAATGTCTGGGAGAGTGTGTTACTATAGAGTCTGGTTCTCGTCGCATACCAGTGTCACTTACCTACGCCATCTGCCCCGGTGTTCTGTAGCATGGTCTCGATATCATTTGCGAAGGTCGTAATTGAAGTCTCACTCGCAACTGCCTTGTAGAACTGGTCATCTCCCCAACCGCCGATAGCAATCATGACCTTGGCATTGGGAAACTCCTCTTTGATCGTAGAGATAGGGACCTTTGGTTGGAAACTCGCGGTCGCGTTTGAGGGGGCAAAGGCCAGGACGATGTGGTCGATTCCTTCACGATCTCGGGGATTCGTTGGTCGGGTTGGATGCCACCTGCTCTTTTGTCAGCACTGTCGATATAGAATAGAACGGGGGTGTACTTACTCGTCAGCATACATGACGAATCGAGCATAGGATGATGTAACGAGGAATAAAGGCACAATCAGCGCCAGCGAAGGAATATGCATCGTAGATGGAATGACAAGATGAATAGTCTATTTAGAAAAGGAGTGGATGAGTAGTCGTGGTAGGTTGGGGGAGCAGGGAAGCAACTAATCAAGTAGTCTACCCAAAACCAGAGTAAGAAAGTTGAGAAGTGGCGGGAGTGGGAGAAGCTTCGAGTTGGTTAAGGCGTTGCGGAAACTTCCCCGAAAGGGTGACTGCTCTGGACAAAGTTGCGGTGGACTGTCTTTACTGCATACCGCAATCCTTTATAGGAATTACGACCGGGGAGCCGCCGACGTCGGAAGGGAGGTTTGTGAGTCGCTGATTGTGGATGGGACTGCTGATCCGCTTCGATGCGATTGTTTTGCGTAAAACGGGCCTTTATATTCTCTGCTGTAAATCCAGTGACTGGGGAACCAGGTCACATTTCGGGCGAGCAAGGAGACATCATATCCTCTGGAGCACGGCTGATCCGCATCCGGGATGAGAAGCATACCACAGCGCGCTAGCTTCTGTGAAACACTAGAGAACTGTAAGATCAGGTTCTAGAAGTTGTAGGGACAGCGGTGACAATGTTTGGACGCGTTCATACATCACACCAACAAATATATGTCCACTCTCAAGCCACATCCTGCATCAAGCAGACCCCCGAGTCAGTCATGCACATATGTGATGCTCATTTCATCGGGGGTGCAAGATCCGTTGAAATTGTGTACCTTGCGTGATCCCTTTGTGGCGTAGTCATGTCGATTTAATCGAGTTGGAATGAGGCTAGGGTGGGGTCCGAGGTCTGGCGAGCATCTCCATCGCAGGGCGCGTGAGGGAAGCTGTGATACATTTATTTCATCTCTTATGTTGAGCTCGGCGGAAGTTCTCCCAAATGGCTGAGACTTACTGTTGTGGCTGCAAAACATCGGTTGACAGCCCAGTCGCGTGCCATGCACCTTAATTTGACCTGATTACTCAAGTACATATAGCCCATATGCCATTGATGGCAAAACTTTGGGACCTATTGTGGATGCAAGGGGTTGCCCTAACCGATCTTCTTTGACCTGCATATTCAGCGAAGCCTCGAGTCGAAATATGAAAGGACGCAAGATAGAACAGTACTGCAAGAGAGCACAAGAAAACTCTGTCTTTCAGTTCCACGGTTCGTAGTCATGCCGGATGGCGTCAGTGACACCTATGGCTGCTGTAATCCTGGAGAAAAGCGGGCTGGTGTAGACGTAGTGACGAATTCGGCTCCGTGCCGAATGTATGACCGGTACCGTGCAACACTTGCCCTGTCCGATCGCCGACAAGATCAGTTAAGTGCTAAATGTCAGGCACCAAAGTCAGGAACTGACCTGTCATTTAGACAACTTCAGTTGAAATCGCGTCTGCCTGGGAACGGACGTGTTGAGCCGTCTCAGATTCTCCTCCCTGAGAAACGAAGGCTGCATGTTTGTCTCAATTTCGAACGCTAGTAGGCAGGAAACCAGGCTTAGACTTGCTTTGTGTCGTCCGTTCGTCCACACGTAGACAGTCCGGGGTACAAACTTGCGAATGCCGCAAGCTAGGGTCGCGGCACGGAAACGGACCTAGGCGACGGATGACTGCGTTCGACAACGTTCAGATGGTGCAAATATGACTCCGGATCGCATAATTGGGTGAAAACGGAAGAGACCGTCAAGTACAATTGAGAAATTCGAGGCTTAAGTCGAAAGGGCGTTGTTGCTGAGAGTCGAGCGCGATCGCTCCTGACCTACTGCGCGCAAATAATCACCATCTGTTTGGGAGGGTACAGGTAACAACTATTGTGGCAGAATTTGCATAACAGCAAATTCAAACTTACATTGGATGGCAGAAAGGTGGAAATGAAACAAAGTCACCCTTACGAATCGCCGCGTCTTGGCCATCAAATCCTAGTGCATAACCAGTAACTATCCCACTTTCATCAGTGAACATCTCAACGCAAGCGAATTTCAAGACTGTCTGCCATGTTTCTCACACTTCCAAAAAAAAAAAGTTCAAAAAACATACAACAGCAGGAATTCGCCGCTGGTCTCCCACGCGACTACTAATCCGCCGGTATACGAGTTATGTATGCAAGAGCGGACGGGTTTGCCAGTTCTTCGTATCCTATGATCGTATGTAATATAAATCGAAATGAATGGTCCCTATAGACCCGCTAATTGTCGCAAGCTTCCTGTTTCTCGCGGATGACGAGGACGACGAGGACGAAAGTGGGCTATATCGAGTAGAATGAACATCCACCCGTGCGATAGTGGGGTTAAATAGACAGGCCGTGTCGACTTGGAATTTCAACGATTAGTCTTGGAATATACGCGAAGGCATTATTATTAAGTTCAAGAGTTGACCGTGGGCATGTGCCGCAGGTTCTTCCAAGACACTTACGAGTATCTCGGTCTCCAAATTGTCCAAGTCTGTTGAGACATCAGAATATTACTTTGTGCGATTTCCCAGGCCAGGTGATAGCGTCGACTCTGCCCAGGTGATTTGGGTGCTGTAAGGTGGACTTTGAGAGATACCATAATTCCTGCAGGAATCGTGCAGAATTCCTTCAGATAGAATTGAGTTCGCCATGGCCGCTGGAAATAGTGTTTCGTAGCTTGCACCTGGAATTAGTGTCTAATCGGAAGGATGTTGGTGTGTATTGAGCTTTTCCGAGGTTTCAGTCCTGGAGTGTGGTTAGTCGAGGGATATAGTACAACTGCGCAAGAGTATCAGTGAATTATTCCAGTAAAATCGCAGAGAAGCATCCGAGCTGCGCCAGTTGATGGAGATCCCTGCCATAGAGCTCGCTGATAATATGCATGCCATATTGAGGCTCAACCCCACAAATTGGCGGTATTGGACAAAGGTCGTCGGTATGTGGTTCGTACGTTTGATATCAGACACCAATCATGCATACGCATTTGCCGACCCTTCAGGATCTGTAGGGCTGTCGCTTATCGTCACATCTTTAAAGAGTGGCTGAGAGAGGACGTTGCAAGGCTGAGCGGGCTAAAACTACGTGTAATTCGAGGCTTGGAGCAGGATAGCACTCAGCCCGGTCATCAGGGAAATCTGCACTCGCGGCCTCAAGCTGATACGCGTCTCGGGCCGAACGCAGGAACAAAGAGCCGTGACAGTAAAATAGACTGCTGGGATGGAATATAATGAATCGACCGACAACCGATGAAATTCAGACTCGGGCGCGCCACATATTACAGCCCCAGATACTGGTCCTTGGACTTGGGTTGCGATCTGGGCCGTCTCCACTCAAAAACGTGGTAAACCCAAGACTACATAGAGATCCCCGCTCTCGACAAATCGACAGCCCGGTATATTTGGCATGTGTTGCGAGAGGGGCGGAGGTTTAGCATAACGGCTCGTGCCGTTCGCAGCTTTACGTGTCTGAAGGATTTCGATTGTAGGTTCTGATTGGGTGGCTCGTTCATGATGAACCCCACTAGCACTTTTTGGGCCATCGTCGCGAACCTCAGCCCTTTGCGTCAGGGGTGGCCTCACCGCAAGGCAGACAGCTCCTCCCTATGGAAAGGTATACACTAGATAGTCTGGACTCGAATATCAATCAAAGGCAGGACTTCTCCACTGGCTCGTTCGTTCAAGCTCATCCGGACAGAGCAGTCCAAGTACCCATAGATATGGCACCGACTTCCAGCAAGAAAGTGCAGGTCAGGAAGAAGGCATGGAAACCGAAGACAAGGACGGGATGCATAACCTGTAGGTGAGTGGCACTCTTGCCTCTTCGAGACCGTATCACCAATGAGATGTCCGGCCACACTGCCGCAAAACGGCAGCTAGTGTCGAATCCTCGTAACGGGCGGACGAATCCATATGCTCGGCTTTTCCGTCTGCATACAAATTCCCTGTTCAGGTAGCCACTACCGAAACTGACCCTTATTTAGGATTCGGAGGATAAAATGTGACGAAGCAAGACCTGAGTGTGGTCGCTGCAGTACGACCGGCCGCAAATGCGATGGATATACTAGCCCCGCTCAACCTCTCCCCTCGGAAGCACATCATATGGTGGTCTCTCCAAAATCTTCGATACTTCCTATGGGAGTACCCGTCGTTCAGTTAGGTTCAGCCCAGGAGCGAGAGGCACTGTACTTTTATCGGCAACACTCCGCCTTCGAGCTCGCCGGATCGTACGATTCCAGATTCTGGCAGTTTGCGATACCATGCGCGTTCCACTCCAATGCGGCGATTCGACATGCGGTGGTTGCTCTAGCTACCTTGCACCGAAAACTCATCGCCGGGAACACTGCTGTGGTGCCTGACGATGCTTCCGACAATCAAATGCGGTTCGCGCTGGAACAATGTAACCGATCTATTCGAGCAGTCGTCACGTCTCCCGCGGAGAGGACTATGACAGATAGGCTCCACATGTTATCATTAACCATCCTGTTTCATTTCCTGGCTTGTATTCAAGGACACCAGAGCCTGGCGTTTGAGCATCTCCGGAGCGGGCTGCGGATCCTAAGGGAAGTGGATAGTGACATCGCTAGCGGGATGGACTGCACTAGTGAATACCCCATTTCTCTGGATGCTATTCGGCCAGTTTTCGTGGACATGGACGTTCAAGCAAGGGGAATTATGAGCGACGAGGATCTTGCTGCTTGGGAGCCAAAGCCGATAACCGAACCGATCCTGAATGAAGGTGTCTTCAAAACTGTCCACCAAGCCCAGTTTTACTTCGATGCCACTTTCAATAGCTTAGTGGCACTAATCCAGGAAATGGATGTCCATCCACCGAAGAGCGACTCCGAGATGAAGGTGTTTCGTGAAGAAATCGAAAGGTTGAGGATCCAGTTCGAGGCAGGGAGCAGATTGCTACATGAATTCTTCCTTCGACAAAGCGTCCTGGTCGGCGAAGAGGCCCGGATTGGTCTTCAACTCATTCAAAGCGAAACCCTCATCTTTCTGGCAGCCGCTACGAATTGCCGGCAACCTCGCGAGACGAGATGGGCACCCTTGGAGCCGGAGTTTGAAAAGATAGTCAACCTCGCGGCCCAACTATATGGAGCGGATCCATGGCTTTCGTTACCATCTGCGGCCGCATGCGAGAGCGACTACGATCTTCCCACAGATTCAGGAACCCTCTCGCGACCGGTGTTTTCTGCTCGCTCCAAAGTAGTGCCGGGCTTGTATGTCGTCGCAACACGTTCAAGAAATATAGCACTACGCAAGAGAGCCATTGCGATGCTGTTGAAGTATCCTCGCCGGGAAGGAGTCTGGGACGGAGTGTTGGCAGGCCGGGTATGCTACGAGATTTTATGTTTGGAAGAGCCAGCATCCGATGGCCAGACAACCAATATGGAAGCAGACTATAAGATAATGGATGTGGCCATTCAGTACACAGGGCTGAGAGGGATGGCGGCGGAATTGAAAACAGAACGTCAATATCGGGAAGGAGAGCCCGGCGTGTGGAGACATTTTGCGTGGTAGAAACAGGAAAGAAGATGGTGGTACTCTCTTGAAAGGTGCAATCAGATAACCCGGTACCATGGTTAGGAGTCAGTATCTTGAGAATGAGCACGCTTCTCTTGCAACGTTGGAGGATGTCTGACAGAGCTGGTCTGTGGCTGGTACGGTAGTGGTGTTGAGAATGGGGCACCATGTTGACAGAAAGAGTCGGGTGCCGGTAGTAATTATCAAAATTGGAGCACGTCGTTGCAGAGGGACCCGCGACGCTGTACAGTAAGCAACAAAGGAGAATGGTCAACCACGACCGCTACCGGATATCTAGAGTGCCCAGATCGTGGAACTCCACATCCCCGCAACCTTCTCTCGTCATTATTCTGATCTCGACGTTGGGCCTGCCACCACGCCGTCGCTCTGTTGCGTTCGCGACTGTTCGACGCCCTGTTCGATCCATGGCTGCAGCGATACCATGCACGTCAGCTGCAAGGCGCTGTGCGTCCAACCCGGATGGTCGAGTCGATGATGCCGCGGCTCCTGGAACATGGCAGAAAGCTCATCAGCCGATCAAGCGCTCTGCTGCTGCACACACGATGCCTCTCGAGATCCAGATCCTCCACTGGCCCCGATCGCCCCGAGAGACTTCATGCACATGCTGGACGTCGGCACAAAGACTGGCGCACGTGATCGGACCGTTTTCAGCCGTCCGGAAGCGAGAGGATGCATTGGATGGCGGGAGAACCCTGCCTTCCCAGCCATTCGAATTTCTGCCGCGGAAAACCCCCCTGCCGCGGAGGCGTCCCAGCCAATCACGCCGCCGCTCATAATCCAGGAGGCTGGGGAGGGGCTGGGAAGCTCCAAGCTGGCGAGCTTCCGTCGACGTCCTCAGCTGAGAAAATGCCTCCGCTCCAGCGATGCACTATCGAGCGCTGCATAGGGGGAGCGAGACGCGTCCAATTGCAGTGCTCCACGATTGAAGCATGTCAGACCCACCGTCCGAGAGCATTGGAGGGCAGACGCGAAGCACGATCCGGAGCTCCACGCAGGCCTGAGGCCAGACAGCGCGCAAACAGCTGGCCGCCATGGCAATCGCAATGCCCACCTCCCGTGCCGTGCGCTGGACTCAGGAGATGCCTCGGCGCGGCTGTCGATGCCAATTGACGGCGGCGCACCCGACGTGCTGATGTGGTGACTTGCGAGATTGCGCTCGCTGCCCTGTGCAACGAAAAGGAGAAATGAAGGTGGCAGGGGAGCTTGCGACGCGCTAATGCCGCATCGGGCTCGGCGTAAACAACACTAGGCCCGATCGGCACAGCTCCTGCCCAACCTTGTCCGAGTCGTCGCTCGGGGTGCTGGCCAGCTCCCCCAGCCTGCGCCCGTGAAACCCGCCGTCACAACAACCCACCCCCCCAGTAACCAGCCGCTGACCGCCCTATACCTCGCGCCCCCTCAGTTCCCACCTGCACCACCTCATCACTCTTCCACCTCACCTGCCCGCTTCTGCACCCAATTGCACTCCTTCACGTCGTCTATCACCACTCGTCGTCGAAGCTGGCTTCTTTAAGAGCTCGTCTCTCTACCCTCACCTTCTCGCTCTGAGACCCCCCTCTCAAAAGGAGCCAAGAAGTTCTTTCTTGTCTTCCTTTCGAATTGTTCTCGTAACGGTTCGAGAGGCATTCAAGAAGGAACGCCGCGACTCCAGCCAACCTGGACTTTGACGCCCGAGTACCGATCCCCTTCAGTGTCTTCCCGTCCTCGTACCGGAGTGACGCTGTCACTAAAGAATCAACAAAGGTCAAGGTAGAAGGCGAAGTCCAAGCCCCTTCGCAGCACGTCGGACGGGAAGGTCACGAAGAGCACTACGAATCCTTCTCTGCCACCACCAAGGTACCTGCCGACCGTCGCGACACCCGTTTCAAAGAAGAGGTCCGCGTCTACGAAGAAGACCGGGTCCGCCGCCCCGCGCACACCTCAGCAACCACCCACCGCGAGGAAGTCCACGTCGTAGAAAAGGACCGCCGCTATCCCCAGCAGCAGCCCGAGCAGCGACGAGAGCGTTTCTCTGCAGTCGAGTTCCAGTCAGACAAGTCCCAGACCCGCGACCGGTAAGGCCCAGTCTGTGCTTATTGTTTTGCTTTATCATTCGGTCACGAATCAGCGGAGCGCCCCCTGAACTTGGCACTAAAAAAGCCACTTGCCGCTTAACCCTTTTGCTTTTATTCGTTGTCCGAGCGACACATTGGCTCCACTTTTCCCTGCTCTTCTTCCCTACCCAAGCTGACCCTTCCTCTTTCCATCAACAGCTATCAAGCACCCTTCCAACGCTACGTCGGGAGTCAAATCGAAGTCCAAGACCGGACCTACGACAGAGACTTCAACACTGTCCACGGCCCTGCCACCGACTACGCACCTTCTCAGATTGACGTTACTGAACGCCAATTCCGCGAAGGCACTCGTCCCATCGTAGGAGGCTTCTCTGCTGAAGAGGGTTACACCAACATCAGCACCAAGCCCAACGACTACCAACCCGCCGGCTACACCCAGGACCGGTTCACCTCGCAAACCACCCGCGACACCACCCCCTACCAAAGGTCGGACGTCGACGTTGTTGACAGCCGCTACCCTTACCAATCCCGCCGCACAGAGCAAGTTCGTGTAGAGAAGTCTACCCGAACGACTGTCGACGCCCCCAAGAAGTTCAAGCGTGATATGGGATATTACGACGAAGACGGTCACTACCATTCCTTCCGCCACGGTCTCCACAAAGCTGCTGACAAGGTCCTCCACCCTATCCACGGTCACCGCCACCACCACTCCCACTCTCACTCCCACGCCGGCTCTTCCCACGCCGACACTCGCGAGGAAGTCGTAGTCAAGGAAAAGTACACTACCTCCGTCCCTACTCCCCCTTACGCCCGTGTCTCCTCTGGTATTCCCGTCCAGAAGATCCACTACGCCGAGTCTCGCAGCCAGCCAATCTCCAGCCAGACCATCTCCCGACCCACCACCACGATGGCTCCTCCCAACACCATCACTATCCCCTGCCACCACATCCGCATTGGCGATCTCCTGATCCTCCAGGGCCGCCCTTGCCAGGTCATCCGCATCACCACCTCCTCCCAGACCGGTCAGCACCGCTACCTCGGGGTGGACCTCTTCACCAAGCAGCTTCATGAGGAGTCTAGCTTCATCTCCAACCCGGCTCCGTCCGTCATGGTCCAGAACATGCTTGGTCCTGTCTTCAAGCAGTACCGTGTTCTCGACATCCGTGAGGATGGTCGCGTCGTCGCCATGACCGAGACTGGTGATGTCAAGCAGGGCCTTCCCGTCCTTGACCAGAGCGGTCTCCTCAAGCGTCTCTCCGAGTCCTTCGACAACGGCCGAGGCAGCGTCCGTATCCTCGTCATCAACGACGATGGTATGGAGATGGCTGTCGACTACAAGGTTGTCCACGGTTCCCGGTTGTAGATGATTCCCTTTGTCAATGGTAAGCAACTACCTCGATCTGTCCTCTCATAGTCTCAACTAACTCTCTGTCAGGTCGTCATTCAAACACTCTGCATGTGTCACGAAGAGCATTTAGGAGTTTGTTTCCGGTCGGCCACTTCACCTCAAATTGTGTTCATAAATCTTCTTTCCTATAGTTGCTTGGCTGGCTCACTGCCCTCCCGCCATCGGTCATTGGCCTGTGTCATTGACGCTGGCTGGTGCTCGGTGACGGGTATGCTTCCGTCTCGTCTTGGATAGCAATTGGCGCAGGGTTCCATGGTTTAGGTGGCTTGGAAAAGACAAAGCTACGAACTGTGGATAGTTAATGAATGGTGTCATTTGCTTGATCTTGCCTGTGTCTTCGCTTTTGTGATGTCTTTCTATCGTTTATTTCTTTCCCGATGTTTGTTTACATTTTCGCGTTTGCGCTACATGCATTTCGCCAACACTCGTGGGCTGGTGTTTTGCCGCTTGCTGGTCTGCCCTTCGGCTTCCCGCCCTTCCCGCTCCCCCTGTGAAGCTACCCCGCGTTCTCCACCTCCAGCGTCTTTGCCATCCACCACTCAGTTTGTTATCCGCCATCCGCAATGGGACAAGTCATGATCGATCGAAAAGTTTATTTCCGAGGCATTGAGGCGGGTAATAGAGAAGCCATCCGTAAGACAGTATTTCACTTCGTCCTTTCATAATCGGGTTCATTCCCAGCCTGCTTCGCCCTCAAGCAATCATCTTTCGTTGTCGCGTTGACTTTGTCTCAAAATGCCTCACTCGGACCACTCTCCCTCTCCGTTGAACGCCGGGTTCGCTGACCTACCGCCTTTCCCGGAAACCGTACCCACCGCTCCTCTTCTCCGTATTTCGCTGCAGAAGCTGCTTCAAGGCAATGCCGATGAGGAAGAAAGGTGTTGGAAAGCTTGCTGCGATCTGGGCTTCTTCTACCTCGATCTGAGGACTGAGGATACCGCCCAAGGTGTCGATGGACAATCGCTGTTGCGAGATGCAGACCAATTGTTCGAGGTGATGAAGGGGTTCTTTGATCTGGATGTCCAGGAGAAGGTCAAGTACGACTTTGCGGACCAGGGCAGTTATTTTGGGTACAAAGGCCTGGGAGTGGGGATTGTAGATAAGAAAGGCACGAGGGATAGGAATGAGTTCTACAACGTTCGTGTCTTTCTAGGTTCTTGCTTTCTGGGTTTCTATAGGCTGCTAATCGGACATCCAGATCTCGAAGGATGACACCCTCGGCCTATCGTCGAAGCTTCCCTCCCCCGAAGTTCTCAACTCTCACCGCGCGCTATACGAATCGTACATCAACTCTTCCCACGGCATCTGCGACGCAGTCCTCTCTATCCTCTCCTCGCGCCTCCCTCTCAGCGCTCCCACGACGCAAAACGGCGGTCTCCCGGCCCTGCACAAACTCCACTCCATATCCGGCGACCAGATCCGCTTCGTAAAGGCCCCGCCGCAGAAACAAGACATCGCGAGCGTCGCGCTAGGCGAACACACCGATTTCGGCAGCGTCACCGTTCTCTTCAATCGTCTAGGGGGACTGCAGGTCCGACTACCAGACTATATCGACGCCATACCTCCCGTTTCGACTGGGAAGACCGAAGGCTTAGGTGTGGACACTCGACTATGTAGAGATGGTTGGGCATATGTTCGTCCGCTTCCGGGACATTGCATTGTCAATCTTGGGGATGCGCTGGTTAAGTTCTCGAATGGGAAGTTGAGGTCGAATATTCATAGGGTTGTGGCGCCGCCGGGGGAGCAGGGCGCTGTGACGAGGTATAGTTTGGTGTATTTTTGTCGGCCGGAGGATGAGGTTAGATTGAAGGCCTTGGTGGAGGGTGGGGATGAGCAAGAGGGAGAGGAGGTTACGGCCAAGGAGTGGATTTTGAGAAGAGCTTTGGGGAGGAGAACACAGGATGGATGGGAAAAGAGTGAGGGTACGGAGGCGGTTAGTATGAGGAGTGGCGGAAAATAGAAACTCGAGGTACTGCAATGGTATGTTCTTCGTCAGATTTGGCCAGTGTCCCACGTATGAGAAGCGAAACTCAAGGCATCGCACTGGTATGTTCTCGTCAAAATGAGCAAGTGCCCCCAAACGATGTTGGATAATGTTCCTCCATTTCGAGCGAAACATACAACCGACCATGTCCTAGGGCATTTATGTCCGAGTGCCGGGTAAGTTTTCACTCGACATCTGCAACGCACGTGTCTTTCTCACTCCCCAAAACATATATAAGCTCGCTCTTGCCCTTGCAATTCGGACCACGTTCTTCACATCTTCGCTATTTACAAGCTAAAAAGATAACAAGTACCCCTGGTGTTGCCAGAGGGTCTTGTTCCGGCGACAAAAAATTCTAACATCCGCGATGGCTGCGTCGTCCTCTTGCACTCACAATAATTTGGGCCCTTCCTCGTCATGGGTGCTCCAAATCTACCAGCAAACCCTCCATGGCTCTTCCTCCTCTACAAACCCCTCGATCCATTCTCGATGGAAACAAAGTTGTCCCCCATTTCAATCATTACCCTGTCGTCCCGGCCTGTCAAAAATCTTGATATTTACGCATGATGGGTGGAGCCGATTTGGATACCAACAAATCCGTCAATAAATTCCAAGCACGCACCAAAAACATTCTCGGGCCATGATATGTCCGGCAGACGTCGTTCTTGAGCACTTTATATGCCTCGATGATGCTCATAAATGCTTGCGAACTTGTTTCATGTTCTTCTCTACTTGCCTTGGGGTTCCTATGCTCTCATCATAAGCAGTGCAACATCGGACATTGGCTCGTCGAATTTTGAGTTCGCGCATCTGGATCTCCGGTTTTGGAAATCAAGGAGACATTCATTCATGGTGGTTGGACCGCTCTTCCTAGACTCAAAATTGTATTCATACTTCCTGCGATGGGAGAATCCGTCGACTTGCAAAAAGACGTCTAATACGCGATCATGATCCTCAAAAAAACGAACATCTGGCTGCGACCTGGCTCCCCGGGATCCCGGAAAAGATTGAGTATAATCTCCTGAATGGAGAGAGTTGGTGCCAGAATCCATATTTCATCCACGAATTTGGACTATACTGCACCTATGGTGCCGCCCCGTAAGAAAACTAAAACCGATGACCCGGGGGATGGTGGACGCTGCTCCCAGACTATAAGAACATAGTCACCAGTGTGACGGAATTTTCCTCTCCTCTTGGCGCTTTAGGCCACGACGTTGTTCAAAAAGACATGCCCAACACAAAATAGTGCGAGCACTCTCCGGGATACAAACAAATTTGTGATCATAGTGCGATGGAATTCTGTTTGTGCACTTGGTTCTTCCTTATGGAGGCCTGGATGGGTATGGGTCGTGTAGTCTGTCTGGAACAAATACACCAGGACTGGTTTCAATGGAGAAGATCCCCGATTGTCCCTCAAAACTACTATCGGTGCGATACTGGGCCTAAAAAAAGAAGGTTGCGTGTCCATGGCTATTCCCCCGGCCTTCCTCCACACTTCCGAAACTCAAGGACTACCAAAGCAATGGGAGTAGAAGTCCATGTAACTGGAACCGCCGTCCGGGAAATTGCGAATCTCCAGAATACTCATGCTCGGACGATCTTGCCAAGAAATCTCTCTCCAGTCTCAATATGGCATTTCATCGAATCACAGAACTAAGACGCCTATTGCTTGAGCAGCCTTTCGCGAGACAACATATGTTCAGACTACGAAATTTCCCTCATCAAGACCGATAATAAAGCGGTTCTAGACGACCCTCATTAACTCTAAAAGAACTAGCGATAGAATGAATGACTTGTGTCCCTTTCGCCCCTCCCGGAACGTGGCTTTACTAAAAAGTCCATCGCCGTGAACGACATGCATGGGGCAGCTTCTCGGGAGACAATACATTTCTACGGTTGGCAAGGTTATGACCGAGTCCAAATCCCGGGAACGAGGCGTACATGACTCTTGCCCTTCTTCCCTCCTGGTTCTATCCACTCCGTAGTCTCGGGTTAGGAGCTCAAGTTCGAAGGAAGCGAGCCCATGTTCCGGAACGCTGTTCGATCCCACAGAATCCAGTGGCTCGTACCAAAACCCAACACCCAGGATGCCATGGAAAGATTCAGCCGTAGCAGAGCCGACCCGACGAAGCTTTACCGAAGCCTGTTATGGCTGGAAGACTTCCTCCGGACTTAGGAAGTATGGGTTACAAAAACTTCGTCGGTCGGCAGATATGTTCGAGAACTGTTCTCCTTCTAAAGATTCGAAAGCTAACATCATGAACCGAGCTTTTGGGCCCAGGGAGCAAGCACAAGAAAATCTGCTGAGCGCCGCTGCCATGGAATCAAGGGTGAAGATGCACGAATTGCGACGGATCACAAGAATCGGCTCGCTAACAATATGAATCCTGTTCCCCCGGAGTCTGGACCGCATATGTTCCAAACTCGAAGCGGTAGAAGACATGCCGCGAGCCCCCACAATGACCCAAAGCAAATACAAAATCCAAATGGAGTTGCGAGCTACGGATGCTATTTCTAAAAAAACAGGAGAAATTCTTTCTATGTGTTGCTTCTCTGGCATTTCCAAGGTTTAGAGTTTGAAAAAACAATCATCACTGCCAACGAAAATGGACTTCGGGGGCCAAATGATTCTGGAAGAGGATGATGGCTTGGTGGGTCTGTCGTTGGCAGCCATGGAAATAGCAGAGTTTAGGAACGTCTGGCTCGCAAACACCACCGCCGGCGCCACATGGCTTCCGACTCCCTGGAGTGTGGAGTGCAGATGGGTAGGGCTGTCTTTGGCAGCCACAAAAACTGAAATCTTTTTATACCGTGGATCGTAAACGCCAGCACATACACCATATTGTTCCTGTTTGCCTGGAGTGTGGAGTGTGGAGCTCACATATGTCCAACAAAAATTGATTGGTACGGAATGATGACCAATCTCCTTGGGTTGCGAAACACGTCTACAAAATCTTTGCAGCCTGACTACATGTCCCGCGGTTCTGGAGAGAGTTCTACTAAATGAACCCGTACACGGCGAATCTAAATCTTACTGGAAAGGCTTAATGACTTGCGCGCTCGGTTGCTGGAGAATTGGCCTTGGAACACGATCACGACTGGTATATGACTGGACCTCTCACTGGATCGAGAGTCTCGGAAAGCGCTACTATGTGCGCCTCTCCCTTTGAGCCAGAAGTGGTATAAAATTCAAATATGGTTTGTGAGACGCCCATACATGACGAATCTAAATCCTTCTGGAAATGGTTGATGTCTTGCGCCCACGGTCTTCTGGAGGTACGACTTCTAAACAAGATCCAAGATTGGCATATGACTGGATCTCTCTCTTGATTGAAAAAATGGGCTAAAGGGTTGCATATGTGCTTCGCCTCCCTATACGGCCTACCACTTTGGATCCAAACCACCATTCAGTACTGGTATGGCTGGAGGAGCTTTTGGTGTATGCAGAAATTTCCTCCCTAAATTTTGATGGCGTGGAATCGGCTCCTCTCTTACTGTTGCACTAAATATCCGAGACTGCAAATGTATGACGGATCGTTCCTCTCGTCTCAAAACTGTACACCACGCCAGTATGCCTGGTGAATTCTGGACCAAGGAAAAGTCGAACACAGCAATAATCTACACAACAAACAAGAATGACGAATGGCTTTTCGTTATCTTGCCATGAGAACGTACTCGGTTTTTGCTTCCTCAAAATCCCAAGACGGGGTTTCGATGACGGATCGTTCCTCTGGTTCCAAAGGCCCACAACGTAAAGGCTATGTTGGAGGATTCGGGGCAGGGAAGAGCTGAACACAGCAAAAAGACGCACACGCATGACACGTGGTTTTCGTTCTCCTGCTGCCGGAACATACCTGAATTTCTTTCTTCAAACCCTAAACACGAAGACTCAATGGTTAGAGCCATGGACCGGGGAAAAAGCCGATAAATGCAAAATAGACCTATGGATCCTTATATGATTTCGGTCAGTCCTGCCACCAAACATGATCTGTGCTTTTCTGAAATTACCAAGCAGGCACATGATGACTAGAGCCGTTTCTATTGGACTCGAGACGAGAGGAAAAGGCCGGGAACATCAGCAAAAACTCTTGAGGAATGGGAGAATGGCCCTTAAAAATCTTCAAGTACCCAAATATATCCGGAGCTTTTCTCAAGATGCTATTTCGCAAAGCTGATGCTTGGAGCCGTGTCTGGGATTCTTGATACAGGGCAACAAAATAATGACGGTGGTTAACGATGGCTTTCAGGACTCTTCTGCCGATGAAAAATGCTGGCGTCTTTCCTGGTGTAGAGGAACGTTCATGATGGGCGGAATATTTTAGGAATAAAAGAATTCTGCATAAGAAGTTCCATGAGGCGTAGGGTTGGCACAATCTTCCAGATCCTAAAACGGGTCCTAGTGACTTCCATGATTGGTGAAGTGTCCGCGACGAGAAAAAGAGTGCCCTAACATGAACATGGGAGTTTGGGAAGTCTAAAAGCAATAACTTGTATCTAGTTGGCTCGAGGGGCTACGAGGACCCTGAAAAAGACACTACATCCCCATACACATGGGGTGCTAGAATCTTTGGGACCTGTCGTAGGACATCACGAACTGTTAAAATGCAATCACGTCCATTCTATGGTCACCACCGAAAGATGGCAGGATGTTATGAAAACGAAAAATATGATACACACGTATGATGGATCTCCGAGGAAGAGAGCAATCGTCGGTACTACCATACGAATTTATGACATCAAGCCTCGTGTGGAGGCTCGAACCGCCCGTCTTCCAAAGATGCCGATGATTGATATCAGCGAAGAAGCGGGACTCCACAAGGACAAAAATCTTGACCGTCTCGTCATATGGTTCCCTAAAGAAGAAACTACCCTCGAATTCAATCTCACTCTATGGCATGAATGCATATGTGAAGGCTCAAGACTGGAAGCGAAATGTAATCAAACATCATCATGACAATGACGAAGTACTGTCACTACGACATATACCCCTCAATGCAAATCTGCGGACCTCGGTGTCTATATAACCCCTCCAGATCTTCGCTCCACCATCTTTCCTCTTTAACTATCTTCTTGGTCCATCTAAAGCTTCACGGTTAAGCTAGATTTGTTTAAAACAATGGGATCTCAAATCTATGGACTCTGTGCGTTCCTCGGGGAACTGTCCAGCACGACTTTAGAAGTCGTAAATTGAGGATGATGATAAAAAAAGGAGCGTTGGCAAGTACATGCGGAAACCGGTCTCTCGTCTTGTCAGTTGTTGATGATGATGAGCATCACTAAGGGATATATGGTTAGCAAGGACATAGCTTTGCTTCTTGTCCAGGATCCGAGAGGAAAAAATCATACGTCTATGCTGGACTGCCGGGGTCATTTTCGGGGCTGCGACCATGGCGTTCTTTTAACAATACCTGATTCAGATCTGAGGACGTCTATGTCTATATAAACTTGCCAGGTCTTTCCTCTCTGAGCCTTTTTCTTCAAACGTTCACTTTGCTTGGGAGCGAAAAATCTCATGTCCATGGAAGCATCGTTGTGGCCCTTTCCGTTAAAACCAAAACTCTGTTGACGATGAAGTCTGACCTCGGAAGCACTCTTTAGGTCAGTGCACCTAGAAGTTCACAAGAATAAAGACACAGCGAGAATGAATTGATGCTGAGAACATCCACCATCTCCTACAGGACCAAGGCTGTCGGTGATCCTGGGCCTCGACCTAGCTATTGTGTAGATCTGGTGATGGCGATCATCATCAGCGAGATAAAGTCACAAGGGCTCAGACTCCCCGTCAAGTCCAAGTCCAAGCACAAAGGACCAGGACCCACATAGTTTCACAGCACATTCCAAGGCCGCGTCCAAGGTCCAGCATATACCCCATATGGTATCGTTTTCAGCAGCGTCCAGTATGCACTGGATTTATAACGGCTTTTCCATGAAATTTCTGGGTGCGGTTTTTTGGTAGAGTAACAAAGCCAGCGGCGAATCTTCGAACATAGTATCTTCTCCTTACATTTTGAATGTCTTTTTTCCAATCATGTTTCAGTGAAAAGAGAAGCGACGCCGAAGCAGAAATCTCCATTGGTCTATCGCCCAGCACGTTTATTGTCCTCCTGGACCGGAGCAATTGGAGTCTCGTCGTCTGTTTTCTTCGTCTCATTTTCCGGCTGCCACATATCATGCTCGGCAAACCGCTTTGGTGCATTCCAGAGTCCTGAAATGAACACGAAGGGACAACGACCGATCGAAGCGAACGTGCGTTATTCGGTGTTCTCGCGACCAACATGACTTTTCCGATATGCATATTTTAGAGCAAACTCCAAGCTTCCGCAACGGGCGCGACATAATCTCGGCTTGTGCTAATATCATGTACTTTGTATCCTGCCATAGATCTGGTGGTAGGGCTTCTGGAGGGAAATCCAAGTGGTGAGCAGACATAGCCGCGACTTTTTGTTGATTCTGTATTCCTGGCTTGGACATAAATGTCATGACACACGGCTTTTTATCAAACTCGGGGGTTCCAGAACCAGTTCGGCAAGCTAAGACATGGAATGGTGAATGTGTCTTTTATATGTTGCATCGATGCATCGAATCCGCCGGCGGAGGTTCCATAGATGCTCTTGACCATGCGTTGAATGAAGGCGACATAGAACTGCAGGCCGTGTTTTTGGGCTCGAGGAAACTCATCTCTTGATGAATTCCTTTTGACCGGGTCTCCAAATCCACCATGTTATTTGTTGTCGATACTTTTTGGATTCCCTCGATCCTTTAGGCCAGAGAGTGCGATTCTATCATTGTTCGCAGAATCTTAGTTTTATAGCCAGGCATGCCATTCACGATTGGGCCTTTCTGCCGGTGAAATTCCAACGGGCTAGCTTTCCGGATCCAGACATGTTTCTCCAGATCTAAACTTTTGTTGTCTCGCGCATGAATTCGAATGGCTCGCTGATAGGAGCTGGCGGGAACGCAAATCAATGGGTAGAGCGATGAGGTTATTTGGGACCGATGGATGTTTTCTATGATATTACGTGTCCAACCAAGTCAAGGCCATAGATGGACAGCCATCTCTGTTCCAGTCCTGAGTATGGTAGTGAGCTCCTTTATATTGAAACATCGCTACGGCGATGAGGAATTTCAGCCAATCCTCCATCTTCCATGAAGATTCCTCAGAAGTAGTTTTCGACTCGACTGATTCATCAAGTCGTATGAGACTGGATTCGATATGCGAAACAACACTCCCATGTAGAAAGTCAATGTCTTCTTTTCGAGCGGCTCGTACGTCCATCATACGATCATCTGCATTATCTTCCAAGTAGCGGACTGTGGGAACCTGTCGTGGCCCGCTTTTCATCTACGGATGAGGAATAATGTCCTTTTGGACTCCATCGGATCATAGCTAATGTGAGTTCAGGATTTAAGAGGTGGAACAAAAAAGGGCCATAGAAGTGCCTTAACCTCTTTCCGAGCTTCCCGCAGGCCCACCATTCGTTCTTTTTCCGTTGTTTCTGGAGTAGCACATTATGGGAAGGTACCGAAGCCTGCGCTACATCGAAGCGTGTGTGAGACTTTCTTTTGAACTCGACAAGACCATGTACATGTCTCTGATAGTATTTAAAGGCGGAACAAAACAGCGCCATAATATTTTTCTTTTTGATTTCTTTCGGGCTTCCACACGCTCCATGCACTCTCCTCTTGGATGATTTTATAATTCCGTGATATGCGAAGGTGTCGAGCTCCGGACCGAGTCCATGGATGAAGAATAATATAAAGGGACCGTGATCCAATCACATGTAATGAAGTATCAGGCACGGTGTGCTCTCCATCGACGACGTCGACAGGGCATTTAGACAAACCGAGAATACATAAAATCGTCAAAACTCGGGCGGGTGAGGTTTTCCATTTCGTTGTCGAGAGGCGCATTTTGTGAGTGGGTCATGTATTTGTATGTGTGTTGTTCCGGGTCTTCTCGCGCCGCCCATAGCAGGTATGGGCAATTCTTTTTAGCCCGAGGTCGCCATCATATTGGCTTGTGGAATTTTGTTCGAGCCATGAAAACTGAAAGCGATGAATTTGCGCTACTGGTGAGGGTATTTAAGTATTCGCGGAAAGGGAAGGGTGTGACGGGTCTACACTACTTTAGTACTAGTGAGGCTTGGCCCCTGAGTATATATATGGGTCCTCGAGCCTCATCCATCAATCAATCAAGTTCTCTACTTTGAAGGATTTCCACCTTTCACAAAGGGGAGGGGTTTGCCTTATGTCTAAAACCGGAAAATTCCGGAACATGGGGGACATGAAGGGCTGCAGCCGGGACGGAGCTCCATTATACAGCCTGTATACTTGTAGCATTCTGCACCGAGTCCTTCCCCAGCCCAAGTGTTGATCATGGCAGCTTTTGGCCTAAGCTATAGCCATAGCCGGACTGATTCCGAAACCGAGCATATTGAATAGAACCAGGAATGAGATTCGTGAGATCACTACGTACATTACACACCAGCTTGGTTTATTCATTCCGTCAATCTGCTGCCAGATTCAGATTCTCTTTTCATTCAAAAAGCATGCCTCGTAACTGTGATATTGGTTGTCACCATCACATCATCTTTAGCATCTTGCATTCCCCTCGTCCGTGCTGATCGACTTGACGTTGCAGTAGGGCTCGGAGATGGTTTTCGGTCAAGAAACACTAGCTCAGTTTCGTCATCCAAGGTGCTCCCTTGCAGATGCGGTCTTGATATTGACGCCTTGCCCATTTTACCCGATTCCGTCTGAATGTATCCGTTGTTGCTGCGATTCAATATGGTAGGACGAGTGGCTCGGAGGATAAGGGCCTTGAGACCAGGGAGAGAAACAACAACCACTGCTGTGCACATTTCCGCCGTACACCAGGCATCTACATAGAGTCAGCAAAACTGGGCGAGACGAGCGGAGTGACAATGAGGTGGGACCCACTCCCAGAGGCGTCGTCGATATTGTAATCGGCGGCGTATACGATGAACCGGCCGAGACTGATGGCCATCGTGATCAATCCCAGAGAGAATACGCCAATGAGCCCGATCTTCTGTCGCCTGCGAAGTTTCAAGCAGTTGACAATGAAGAACGGAATTATGAAAACTAAGGGCGGGGCTTCGAGTCAGCAGGAGGCCATGAAGAAGGCATGGATAAGGATACGTACGTAGCAAATCAGTAGAAAAGTTCAGCGACCAATTAAGTAGTAGTGTAGTGTAAGAGTTCCAAACAGAATCGAGCTGGAATTCAATGGACCTAATGAATTTCACTTATTAACGACTTCTATCTTCTCCACAGTGCTGCAGGATCATACCAGTTGTGCGAAATTGGGCGACATATGAGAAGGTCTGCAAGCAGAGTTGCGAGGAAGGCGCATGCTAGGTACGTAGAACCGATCCATAATGCCAGACGCAGACGCCTAAACCCCACTGGAATCAGCCACCAGTAGAAGGTGACCAGCGACGCCTTGGGTAAATATAGTCCGACGTCGAAGAAGAAGCAGGATATGTAGACAGTCTGAGATCGAAATACCGTTAGGAAATTGATCTCTGGTCAGAGCCGCGAAAGAGAAGATTCGAAATGAACAGGGAGAAGTACGCACCTCCAGGTAAGCAATAGAATCAGTCGTTAAGTCTGGCTCCGCCAAGGGGTGGGAAAGCTGAAGGTAGAGCGCATTAATAGAGCAGGCTACCCATCCCACAATGCAAAGCCATCCAGCGCAAACGAGGTAGTCCGGAATGGTAAGAACTCGATGTTCCATGCGAACTCGCACCCAGCATCGCAATAAGGTAATGAACAAAGCTAATGCGACCAGCAGGGATTGCACCACCTGTGGGGTATTTAGTAATGGATTAGCCAAGGTCGTTAGAAGCTGCTTACGATAGATGTGACAATCTCCATCTCGTCGTCTGCTGCATTCGGCGGTGGGAGATCGCACGATTTGCCCAGGTCAAATGATGCTTTTGATAGCTTCTGCGATATCGCAAACGTGAGAAGTTACGAGAGGAACAATCTTTCTATATGACTAAAGCTTGATTAGGGTCGCACTGCGGGAAGAAAAGCTCACCGCGGGAGACCACGCATTAGACTGAGCTGGACCTTCCTGTTATCGAGGAGTGCGATTCAGGTATGCTGTGGCTCAGGGTCCAGATGATTCATTGGGTGTTTCCAGGCATGGCTGGTGGCGATGGGGTAGCTGGGGAGATGTGAAGCTATTAAAGGCAGTCTGAATGCCTCCAAAGCCATTCCTCCATGATGCATGGTGTTCCTTTGCGCGTGCCTCCAAAGCTCTCCAAACCCTCAGAGGTCTCAGAATGAAAAAACCGAGACGTGTTCCCGGAGAAAATGGCACCGTGACGAGAGGCAGCAACGCAGCCAGTGAGGTGACTATCAAATCGACGTCGCAATAGGCCACTAGGAAGTGGTGGCTGGCACGCCGCCGAACTTTGATGGTAGCGTTTAGCTTTGGACCGGGCGATGGCAACCCAATCATCGGGAGCCTCACCGACGAACGGACCGTTTCCAATGCCGACGGGCGGGTCTCGCCGGCTTCCTCGTGCAATTCGCTGGGATTTTAGAATTCGTTCGCAGTTCCCGATATACTTTAAGGAGAGTGTTGATAGCGAGCGGAGTGATGGCGTGAAGGTCTGGCTGAGAAATCACGTTATTGGGCTTGGGTTCCGTGCCGTGCCTATTCGGCGTCTTTCCGGTCTAGACACCTCCTTCTTTTGAACCTGGATAGGAATCTTTTTAGAATCTTCACCACGGCATTACTGCGGTCTTGACTCTTGATAACACCCCTATGATACAACTATTAGCAGATCCTTATTTACCTCCTATAGGTGGGACATCTTCCGGCAATTCTCAAACTACAAATTCGCGATTGAATCGGTATTGAGACTGTCCCGGCTCATTACCAGCTTACTGGACTCGATACGACTTGCTAAGGACGAGAGTCGAGGTCTCTAAAGAGACAGACGTGAAACCGTCTGCAAAGTGGAGTGGAAGTATCTCGCATAGGGGCGAATGTCGAGGAGAAGATTCCAAGGTTGACGACGCGTCTCCAATACACTAAAATGCCAAGTAGAATATTTCCAATAATGACCATTTCGATGGGGGTATAGTAGTTTCTGATGGTGTTCAACAACGATAAGAACAGTTTGAGCCCCTGTAATTTCGCGCTAAGCCAAATGTAACGCGCTAGATCCGATCCCTCCTTCGCACACTCCCACCCAAGTCACAGGACAGAACATCGCCCGACTCCGAGCTTGCGCGTTTGACTACACGACGACTTATGAACTATTCGTCACTGCTCCGTAGCGGATAGTCCGTGGGACGAGCGGTCCGTGAGTGGGAAAGTGAGCGTTGGAAAGACTGGATTTACTCCCAAGCCAAAGCAGAGTTACGTACACCCTTTTTGGATAGCTACGACTGTGTGTACGAACAAGGTCCAGCTGAACATCCGTACAAACTAGTATTCTCCAATTACCACCTCGTCCAAGATATGTTGCACTAAGTATATCACAATGCATCCTTCCGAGACTTATAGTCAATGCGCCTCACCGACGAACGTTCTCGCCGGGACAGGGCGTAAAGCACACCTCGCCTGCCATCACAGCCCCCTCGTACCTAGTCTCCAGCAACGAATAGCATTTTACCCTTCCCTGAACGCCGCCCCCAAATCCAACACGATCCGAAACCCGAACGTTCGACGGGAATTTAGATCTGTCACACTGTCAGAAAACGCCCGGGGCCGTTTCTTGGCAGTCCCCCATGTGTTTCTGTGTCGATCAAACCCGCGCCTGGGTGTTGGGAATCTTCCACTGTGCTCCTCCTTCCTCTTTTCTCCTCTCTTAGCTCAAGTTGGTTCTTTCTGTTCATGATATCTACAATATGCGGTTGCTCCAGAACCCTGTAGTTCTCCTCACGACCACCCTGCTACATACAGCATCGGCAATATGTTACTATCCAAACGGCAAACAAGCCGACGTCGGGGACATTCCATGTAGCAGTACTGGCGATTCAACCTGTTGTGCAAAAGGATATGCGTGTCTATCCAACAATCTTTGCAAAGCGACCATAGCGTTCGGGATCGGTCTTCCAGTAACAACCTACGCTCGCGGAAGCTGTACCGACCAATCCTGGAATGCAACCGAGTGTCTGGACTTCTGTCGCCAAAATACAAACTCCGGGGGCAGTCTACGGAAATGTGACACATATGACGAAGACGTATACTATTGCATGAACGCCGATACGGACAAATTCACCCCGGAGCAGAATTGCGTGAACAAGTCGGTGGTGCATACCCTAGCGCGTAAGTCTCTGGAGACCGGACTGGCCCGTCAGAAACTGATATTACTTGTTTAGCAACACCGTTCAAAATACTAACCACTATCGGAGTCGACGCGAAGTCGACCTCAGGCCCCGTAGCGACGTCTACTACAACTACTCAGCCAAGTAGCACGCCCTCAACATCACCGGCCTCGAAACCCCACGATTACAGTGTAGCTATCGGAGCGGGAGTAGGCGTACCCCTTGGTATTCTTAGTGTCGGTCTCCTTGCCTTTCTATTCCTTCGGTTTCGGCGGAACAAGAACGCGCATCAAGGCTACGTCGCCCACGATATACCTAATATGCCATATACAGAGACTGCGAAGCATTACGCGGAAACGGAGATGGCATCACCACCGGCTGAGCTACCGGATCGAGGTGCTCAGGAGCTTGGAACGCATAATGGGCGATCTTAGGAAGACGGAATGCAGTCAAAGATATTCAATGCGTGTTAGGGCGAACGGTTCAACACCCACAAGACGAACCAACCACGGATTACCGCAAATTCCACCCCACTCCATGACTTTGTTACCATTTCGATTATACATTCCCACCTCGCTGGTGGGGCATCTAGAGCACGCAGAGACCCGTCTGGGAGCGCCACATTGCCCGGCGCTTCTCGATAGAACACACACCTGAGGTCCGCGGTAGACACTTCGTATACGTGGAGTCATGTACGAACAGCGTCTAAAGTGGAACATGAAGGGACCTCAACGTGGCATTGCTTTTCTGAGCAGACCTACCTCGTGCAGATACCGATGGTCACAGACCCCAAAAATTAGTGCACCACTGATGGAGCGATGGGCATCATGGAATGTATTCGAGCAAAAGTCTAGCAATTCTTGGGCTTTCTCAGACGAGTGGCTCTCCCTTTGTAGGATACTTAGAGTTTGGCTAGTCGCCAAATGACGCAGTTGTGTTCACACTTCCTTCGACTTGGTACCTTATCCTGAAGATGAAGAGGCATATACCGCATTGCCTACATGTCGACTTATATGCTTTTGTCTTTTGGCGGAACGCGTATATTATCCGAGGCACAGGTGGAAGCAGCAAGAAATCGACTCCAAAAACCGCACAAGACTCAATTTCGAAGAGTGTCAATTCGTATAGTCATAAATCATTATGCTTTACAACCCACCAACCACACTCGCCGCACCCTTCAGAGCAAAGGGCTTTCCCAACAAACATACCCCAGTCCGACTCGCCGTAATAGAGCCCCCTAGAACCTGCCCCCTAATGCCAGCGTCTTCTCCTCCCCAGTAGCAACCCACAGCCTCGCCGCCCAAACCGTGACCAACAGCTCTCTCCAACTCTGATCCAAACCCTCCACCAACTCCACAACCGGCAAAACCCCTCCATCATCCCCCACCCTCAGAACCTCCGTCGCCAACACCTTCCCCTGCGCATCCTTCCACTGACTCCCCTCCTCTTGCCTCTTCTTTCTCAACAAACCACTTCCAAACCCCCCAACCTTCATACTCAGGATCTCGGACCCCTTCTCCCTATCCTTATCCCTTCCGCCAGTGCCCGACCTCGCAATGTGAAGAACATGCCACTTCCTTCCACTGAATTTGAGTTCCAGTGTGCCGGGGAAACAACCCCGTCGGAAGCCTCGCATGAAATAAGTATCCTTTCCAAATGGCGGGTCATTGACCTCGTATAACACGCCCTCTTTATCAAACGGCAGCGGTTCCGTGTGCGCTCGCGCAAACTCCCGGGGCCGGAGCCTGCGGATGCGGAATTGGGGACCCCGTTGGTCGAGCGCACGTGAGAGTTGGTAGGCGGGGCCGACGGAGGTGTGGATGAAGGTTCCGTAGATGGAGAAGCTGGTGCAGGAGGGTGGGATGAGGGAGTAGGCGGGAGGCTCTTCGAGGGTAGAGAGGGCGGGGTCTTGGGATGGGGCAGGATTGGTGGACGAGGCGTGGTGGGTGTTGTCGGCGGTTTCGGTTTCGTAGTAGGAGGGGACGCGCTCGAGAGGAGGCATTTTGGAGGGTTGCTGAGGTGTTGAGTCAGATTGCTCAGCTGTAGGTCTGGTGGAAGAAGACATTTTGAAGGGATGCAGAGGAAATTGGAAGATAGAGATGAGCCATACTGCTGCTATCCACGATGTTTCTAAGAGTGCGCCCCCAGCGTCGCGACAACTGACGTAGCAGCGCGATGTTGGAGATAACCAATCAAAAGTGGCTTCAAGCCCGGCTGAGCCCCACCCGAGTGTGGCTTGGACCTTCATGCTTCCGACAGCCAAAGGCTCCGACATCGTCTCACTGTGACTCTCTTTATCCATAATCTGCTGAGGGTTGTTTTGGCTATGATCAATATCAGACTTCCTCATATTCTAATGTCGTAACCATCCGGCACGACCACCATGGCCATTGCTATCTTTCACTCCTTACGAACAGACAACAGCTCACGCGAGCAACAAGACAATCATTCATAAGATCCATGAGGAGACAAACACTACGATCTCTGTCACCATTGACGATTGGAATTCCCCATCCCGGGAAGTTTCCTATAGAGAAAGAGCCCCCCGACTGGATATTAACGGATCTGACTTGTCTTAACTGTAAAGTCAGGCATCACTTCGTAATGAGAACGAAAAACAAGCTCTGCAAGAAGTAGCTTAAGAATGGAGAGCTGGGGACAACGAAGACTCTGAGTCTTTGATTGGCAAGGCTGATGTCCGTGAAGCTGCGGAGTTAGTGATCGATTTCATCAAAACCTCCGACTCATGGATACCAAATACTGCGTCTTGCGGCTTTTGGATGGACAAATTTAATTCAAAAGAGTTTCCAGAAGGATCTGCGTCTAAGGATTAAACACGACTTCGGTGTCTATACTCCTCCGAGCCTCATGGAATTTTCAGAAAAGAATTATGGGGCATACAAAATTTACACGTCAGGTATCTCGCATAACGTCAACCCATCGGTTATGTCCCCCCTGTTAACAGCGTAGCTGTTCTCCTTACCCGCTCACCACACGTGGCTCCTTCGTGAGAACCTTTTCTTGCAACCTACACAACCATCTTGCTCCCTATCTGCGTAACTACCTCCATGCCAGATATTCCCAACTTTGCCTTCCCACCTCCAACATCCCCCATCTGTCATTCTGAACACATCTGCAGATTCCAAGCCCGTCAGTACTGTTAAACTTCACAAATACCCCACCACCACCACCACCACCACCACCACAGACAAGTCAACGCCCAATTAACCCGCATACCCCATCTAAAGTACTCATTTTCGTCTGTTCATAATTCGGCATTTCACTATGCGCAGCCCTCCACCATTGCCCGAGCACTTCTCGCCCTCGAACTCTCATTTTATCGATATAAGCCGTACCCACTCGATTCTGACTAAATCCGAGTTCCAACCTCTCGCCCTCGAGCTCTCTTCGATCCAGACTAACTCAGACGAACAAAAGCCCCGCCAAGGGTACCGTGATGACCTAAATCTCCACTTCCGAAGCCTCTGCCATGTGCATTTCCCAGGAAGCCCTCCACAGACCCATCCGTCTCGCCCAGCGACTCGATGTTGCTCCCACAAACCATCCTTATTCATATCTTCAAGTCCAGCGCATCGACTTATTCTAACCAACCATCTCACACGGTGAAACTATCAGCCTCCCCGCCCAATACATCCACCTCCTCTGCACCAGATATCAAACACCAAGCTGCAGGAGTGTTTCTAAAGTATCTCGTCAGCTTAGACACTTATCACGCGTTATTTGCATCGTCCACTAACAACCTTCGTCTTCACGAAAATCATGTCACATACGCGCACAAGCCTCAAAGCATCAGTGAAAAGAACACTCATATTTGGCCATTTATCTATCCCAACGCCCCCAGATCCCAGATCTCCGATCCCCGGATAAGATAAGCTCCCAACGAGGGGAGCAGCATTGGATGCACGGCCCTTGAAGCTGCATGAATGCCATGCATGAGAGAGAAAGAGAGAGGGAGAAGACGCCATCCCAAATGTTTTGTTCGGAACAAAGCTCTCGATTCTCTTTCATGCAACGAAGCACATATCTCTGGGCCGGCCCGCAATGGAAGGAGTACCAGTAAGCTCAGTACTTAGCCGGAAATTCTGACCGAGAAGCAGAATGTGCATGCAACATGTCATGCACGAGAGAAAGAACACTCAATCTGACAATCCTTATTTCATCCGAGGACCCACCACCCCGACCACCCTATTCAAAACAAAAACCCCAAATCCCGACGCCTAAGTCCATATACTTCCGAAAGCAGCCGTGGGCATAAACGCCGAGGTCTCAGTCCAGCAGGTTAGGAATCGTCTTCGACTTATCGTTCTTCAGCTTCGAGGCCGGGGCCGGGGCCTGGGCCGCAGCTCCGTAGAACGTATCCATGTACTTCTGTCTACGCTTCGGTTTTCCGACGTCCTCAAGATCGATAAGGAGATTCTCCTTGGGCTTGACAGGTGAGGTGGTGTTGCTCTGCGGCATTGGTGAATCGCGCCCAGCAGATGGGTCCCTTCCGATTTGCTCTAGGAACTCCGTATTCATTTCTGCGGCCTTTTGCGCTATCTCCACGTCATCTGCCCGAGCCCCGCCCTTGTGTGCGTAGTCGTTCCACTACTCGATGCTGCTGCCCGAAGTACCACTCTTCTTGTCCGCCTGAACGAGAGACTGTAGTTCCGTAATGGTGAGGTTGACTTTTCCGCGTCCTCCAATACTGGTGGCTCCAGGTGCAGCATTGCCATAATAATGGGGGGCCTGATACTGTGGAGACGGTGGTACTGTTCGTGCTGCTGGGTTGTACGCGGCATTTCTGGGCGGCGGCTTCAACAGAGACCTCTCCCCGTTGTTCCCACGCCTGTCGCAGCGGTCACACTTGCATGGATCCATGCAGATTGCAGAACATTGGTGCTGGCAATCAAGGGTTTTCAAGCACTTCTGGGTGCAATTGATCCGATCATGTTCGAAGGGATGGCAACCAAGCATGCAAGTATGACCGCATGGCAGTATGTCTGAGCACTTCAGATCACAGCCCCCATTATTTTGGTCCCAATACGCGGAAACCTCGTTAGGATTCTTGAGGACGTCAGGTGCGGAAGGACCCTTGATGAAGGTCTTTCGCTGGTGATTGATGCACTCCAGGGGCAGTCGATAGCCGATGCGGAGCTTTGGACCGGTTGTAGGGATATCTTTCTTTCTCTTCTTCCCACACAATGCTTCGACGACGTAAGCCCACGTCTCAGACTCGGCGGCAAGCATCTCCCCATTACCAAAGATGTAGAACCCCCTCTTTGCTCGGGATAGGGCAACGCACACACGATTAACCACAGACAGAAATCCAATCTTGTAGCGGTCATTACTGCGAACAAGAGACAAAAGGACTATGTCGTTCTCCTCGCCCTGGTAGGAGTCGACGGTGACGACATTGAAATATTCATGCATCCGAAGCTCCGCGTGGTTGCGGATTTGCTTAAGGATAGCCTTGCGTTGACCATTGTAAAATGTCAGGATCGTGATCTTAGCTGGTTCGATCCCGTTCCAGATGAGATAATTGACGAAACCAACAATCATGTCTGCCTCCATTATATTGATCGCAGACATGTTGGCATCGTGTGACTCGAGCCACTCGTGAGTGAAGAAGAATGAATCGATACCACCCATGCCTTCCACCGGCGGCCGATTACTGAGATCGGTCACGGACGGGTGGTCTTGGAGCTCCTTTCCATAGATGGATCCGAGCAGTCGACGAATCTCGGGCTTCATTCGGCGTTGACGTCTCAGAGCGTCGAACTCCACGCCATTGTTGACCATTCTCTCGAACAGGGAGAGGTTGAAGCGGTAGGGCTCTTTCTCAAATTCCCTCACCGACAAGTGTGGGCGAAGCTGCTGATGGTCGCCAACCAAAATCAAGTGCTGTAGCGATGGCACACAGGCGGCAGTCACCGGGGGCTCCAGAGTTTCCGCGGCTTCTTCAACGAGTACAATCCTTGGTTTCAAACTTGAAATGAGAGCGCGATACTTGCTCAGTCCTGTCGTGGTCATGCCAATGACACGTTGGTCCTTGAGAATGCGATGATCCTCCTCCCACTGCCCAATGCGTCGATCCAGGACAGCATCTTCGTATTTTCGCGCAAACTTGCGAAAGTCGGCCCGGAGGATCCTCTTGCTCTCACGTTGGAAGTAGTTGTAGATGGCTCCTCGGTGTGAACTTGGGATGCATGTGAGGTCTTGGGTCTTCGTTATAAGTTGCTTAACTTCGTGGTCTGTCATGAAAGCACCTCTGCCCGTGAAGTTGTCACACAGTAGCGTGTGTGGTCCTTTTAAAGCTTCGATGTCGTCATCATCTTGGGCAACAACCTCCGCTTCAAGCTCCTTCAACTGCTCCAATTCAAAATCCTCCTCTTCAAATTCAAAGCCAAAATCATCGGGGCCGATAGAACGGTGGCAAGGAACAAGGTTTCTCCCAAGCCATTGCTCCATCTCAATTCCCGGAGTGTCAGCCGTCACCCCCATGGCCTCCTGGGACTCATCTTCCAAAGATCGTGCCTGCTCCTCAGTGATGAGTCCCAGCTCTGTCAGAAGCTTGTGAGTTAGTGGAGGCTTGTTGACTTCGAGTGGGAGTAGTAGCATTTGCATCTTCTTGGTAAGCTCTCGAATCGCACACATCGCCTGAGCCTTCCGACTGCCAAGGGACCTGGGTTGCGACATATTCGAGCGAACATTATACAATGTGCGCGCCTTGATCTTATCCTGGTCCTTGGAGCGGCCACCCAGCCTAATGAAACTTGGCTCGAATTCCGCGACGTGACGTAGGATCTGATCGAGTGCATGATTTGTCTGGCAAGTGACAACAATGGGAGGGTCCCCCTTCTTCATGTTTGCCAAGAGAATCTTCAGCGCTACCACGGATACATATGTCTTGCCTGTACCCGGTGGACCTTGGACGATGGCGAGACGCTTGCTGAGAATGCGCTTTAGAGCAGCGGATTGCGATTTGTCAAGACCGTGCGAAGAGCCACCCGGCCAGTTATGCAGAATGTCGACGTTTTCGAAACTCTTGCTTTCTTCAAGCGCAACCAGAGAGCTTATATCCGTAAATGGGTTCTCCAAGATATACTCTGGGGGGTCGACCTGTGGCTGCACATCTACAAGGTGTTCCGAAAGAGGAAAAGGTTCTCGCTTGAGGTGTTGCAAAGCCATGAGAGTATGCCTACTGGCCTCGAAGAACGAAGAGCGACTCTCGACCATGATCCATTTCTTCATCGGATCAAGGTGTATCTCATCAGGACGGGCGAAGAAGAGATCGATTTCTGGTGGGTTCTGCTCAAGAGCGGACAGCGGGCGAGCCGCAACAGTGGCGAGGATACACTGAGTCTGGAAGCAATCATCCGCAGGGCTAAGAGCCACAAGGGTTCCAGTCACGAGGCGCTTGGATTGACTCCAGCGAACAAGTTTCTTGACGCGACTGAGTGAAAAGGCGACTCTAGTAGCCAGACCTCGAGGGGAAAACACCATGGCCGTGATGTAGACCTGGATGGTTTCGATGAGTGAGGCGTACACAAAAAATGGAATGTGGTGGATAACTCACGGGCTCGTAGATACCAATGCTCGTGTTATGCGGATACTGGGCCTCATCAAGCCACGGATCTTTGCGCACCTGAACAACGGCATCCCGCAGAGGTCGGATTGAGTCCTCGCGCAAGAAATCGTACTGGGTACTCAGGTATTCTTCGTGGTCTGCGTACGACCCCTCGACTTTATTAGGTTTGATGTCTTCCGAGGACACGTCGACAATCGTAGTGCTCGCATGGGGGTCCGGCAGTATTTCAGAGGGTGAGGGGAACTCGGGCTTTTGCAACCACGTGCCACCAGCCACGGGCGCCTCCAAAATATTGAAGTAGTCATATATGTCTACTCTAGCGGGCGCTGAAGCTGGTGCGGATTTATCGGGCGTCTCAGCAGCTTGGTATACTCCATTGAATTGTTCCGGGATGTGGGCGTTCAATTCTCCTGCACAAACATCAACATAGAAAAACAACCGGTAAAGCATGATGCACATTGAGTGGAAGAAAACTAGAAGAGGAGATGCTACAGAGACGAAGAACCAATGATAGAGGGAATGAGTCAGATAAGAGGATTTGTATGCAAGAACTAGCTGGGTAGCCGTAGTGGGGAATGACGAGCTAACCGCCGTGCTCAAACGCAGACTTACCGTCTTCGTCCAGGCTGCTGTACATGTTGTTCTGGGCCACGAATTGACGGCCGCGGTGAGGTGTCGGGAGCCACGCTTCGTGCCGGCGACCTCCGCCATGCAATGGCCTCCCACGATTGCGCGCCATAGAGGCGAAAGCAAAACTAGGCGCGAATGCGAGACGATGTGAAAGATGAGAAGAAAAATAAGATGGGTGGATTGAGTGTTTGTTTGTTCGCAGAATCTTGAAGTGGCGGGGCAGGCGATAGCGGCGCGTCAACTGTCTTGCGGTGCGCTGTCACCTGACTCTGACCTATCGCACACCTTCCTGCAAAACTGGACGACGACGAAAAGAAATGTACTGAGTGGAGGCAGCATCGGAGGAATGGCGGTGAATATAAGAGAGCAATGAAATTATCTCAGACGTCTCGTCGGGTATACTGCTGCAGGTTTCAAACTCGGACGCAGCTGCCCGCCAGCGCAAATAGAGGAGCACTGCGCCCAACCAAACACATCCAGGTCCCTCTAGCCTTCACTAACCGACTAGTGGGCTTCTTTCCAAGAAAAGCGTAAAAAGAGCGGTGGGAACTGCACGGAAGGACATGACACTGAGAAGACGAAGAGGGAATTGAGTGGATGTGTTTTGATGGGCCATGACTCTGAAAGGAATAGGGACATGTCACATCTCTGGCTGACTGGGCTGCGCACGGCTCTTGGTGAGACATACGGAAGGAACATTTCCACTTGGTCATTTTTGTCAAGAACGCTTGCCGCCAGAATGCTCGCTCTTCTCGCTTGGTCCATTTGTCCAGTACAGCTGCCCGAGTTGCAACATGGTGCCTAGGTAAACACTACCTCGCAAAGGCAACTGCACAAAGGGCACGGCGGGTTCCTAGCTTGCAGAAAGCGGCATGTACCAACGGAAGCCGGTGTTGCGACATTCCATGGATGTAGCTTTCGAGTTTCCAGTCATTGGCAGCGTGGTCCGGGTCGATGCGCTTTTCTTATCCATTTGCCTGCATATATCGAAGTTTATTCCGACAGGGCATCCAGAGATAGGTTATGACTGCAAATTATACGCCAGATGTGACATATGTGCCGATTGGAGATGGAACCTTGGGATGTGGTCGTTCATCTGAAGTCAGAAAGCATAGATGATTCAGCTTGAGCCTTGGTCACGGGGCGCTCTTCGCTCAGTCGCCGGACCCACATTCATGCGCTGAATGCCGTGTCGGCGAATCAACTGCGACTCCGCCAGCCGACCTCATCGTGGGACGCGACTTGCGCGCCCCTCTCTACAACCGCGGCATCATACTCAGCTAGTTCCCCCAAAGTTCCTACAGCTTATAGTCGGCGGGGATACCACCTCGAGAGTTTCGCGAGCTCACCCTCTACTTAATCCGGCCTGCCAGCGGGCCGCTCGTTGAACCCCGCGAAGCTAGGTTTATGGAGCCAGGATGAACTTCGACGATGACGATGAGAATGGAGTTGGTACGTTCTGTCTCTCACTCATCGCAGGCTGAATTACGCTCATGACTGCCCGAAGATACGAGCTCCGAGAATGATCAAGACGAGATGATGGAAGACGTGGACGATGGAGATGCCGATGCAGACGCCGACGGCGATAATGATGGAGACGGGGATGGCGACGATGGAGATAATGACGAGGATGATGGGGACGGGGATGGCGAAAATGACGACGACGATCAGGACGATGCAGACTCCCCTTCGCACTCCCAGCGACCACGAGGCAGCCTTCCGAATGGCCGCACCCCCGGCCCGTCAAGAACAAGCACGAATCCCACGGTCCTGCTGACTTCGCCCTCCCCAAGGGCGGCCTCAATTATAGCTGGAGGGGGCTTCCCATTCCGACCCAGCGTCCGCGCCGAGGCCCTCAACGCGCCAGTCTATGACATAGTACCCACCATCGCCGCTCCTCATAGCACGTCGATAAATGCCATTACGTCAACACCGGATATGCGATGGGTCTTTAGCGGGGGTGCAGATGGCTATATTCGGAGATTCAATTGGGTAGACACCGCCAACGGGAAGTTGGCCCTTACTGTGGCCCAGCGGCACCCATTTGTCGACAGTGTCGCAAAGGCAGGCGTTCTTTTGAGCTATTGGGAAAACGAAGAAGGCTCAGGTAAGCTCAGTTGCACGAATCGTCGGCCATGCGAGCTCGAACTGACAATGATGGCACAGACCGAAACGACGACTCCATTAGTCTCTCGCCCGTTTACTCTCTCGCCGTTCACCATCAATCGCTATGGTTGCTGTCTGGTCTGGAGTCCGGGGGCATCAACTTGCAGTCTGTTCGCCACGAAGAGGGGAAGCGAATAACGACTTTGCGCCAACACACATCAGCTGTGTCGGTTTTGACCTTGTCACAAGACGAAAAGTCTGTTCTTTCCGGAAGCTGGGACAAGACTATCAATGATTGGGATCTCAACACTGGTCAGGTCAAGCGGCGGTTCGAGACCAGTGGTGGACAGATTTCTGCCATCGAGCAACGGCCCATGTCTAGCTTGCCTATTCCGCAAGATACGGAGACCCTGCCCTCCGCTAATGGAACTTTTTCGTCCAACAACGCCGCGAAACCACTACCAAACGGGATAACGAACGGCTTCGGCTCTTCCTCACGCCCTGTCCAAGCGAAAGAAGAGAACGGAAATGAGGATGCCGCAGGCTCGCCTGATGATTCACTATTTGGAGACAAAGATTCCCTCTTTGGAGATGACAAGGATCCGTCCGGCGGCCCGTCCGCTCTCGCGCCCTTTGGAGACGATGATGAAGAGGACGAGTTCTCGAGGGCCATTGCCAATGGAATCCAGCAACAGGCTGACGAAGACGCCCATGCGGACCTCGACATGATGGATGTTGGCGGTCCCGTCCAACTTCCTCTGCCTGATCTCAATCTCGACTCGATAAACGAGCCTCAAGCATCTGGCCAAGGTGAACCGATGTTCAACGGTGTTGGCGAGAGTCAGTCTACGATCCAGGCAAACGGCCTCCCGCATTCGGAGGAGGGCGCTGGTAGCTCAAGCACCACGGTCAGCCAGACGGAGCAGCCTCTCTCGTCTGAAACTACTTTCATAGATGCCTCTTTCGATGGCACTTTACGGATATGGGACCGCCGGCAGCCGAATCCTGTCGCTCGCATTGCTCCTTCTAGGAATACCCCGCCCTGGTGTATGAATGCGTGCTGGTCTCCCGACGGCAATTTCATATACGCCGGGAGACGTAATGGCACGGTGGACGAGTACAGCTTGCACAAGAGCTTGAGGGAGCCGAGGAGAACGTTCAAATTCCCAAGCGTCAGCGGCGCAGTCAGCGCTGTGCGAACCATGCCCAACGGCAAACACCTCGTTTGGTGAGTAAAACTGAGACCCTCGAGCAACAGGCATGCTGACGTTATACAGTGCGTCGTACGATATCCTTCGCCTTTACGACCTCCGTGAGCAAGAAACAAAACCCTCTGCGGTCCCATACTTGATCGTGCCAGGACATCGAACCGGCGTTATTTCGCAACTGTATCTCGACCCTACTTGCTCATTCATGATTTCCACGGGCGGAAATCGAGGGTGGGAGGGAGCCACGACTGAGGTGTTACTTGGTTACGAAATAGGCATTGGGACGTGATTTTCTTTGACTATACCCAGGTGTGGCGTTAGGATATTCTGGACTTATTACATCGGAAGCATCTATCAATTTCGGTAGAGGTACCATGAGACCTGTGAATGATGCGAGGCTCCATGGTCGGGGTACTTGTAACGGCTCTATATTCTAGTACTCGAAGCAGCATTCCATTCTATCGAACGCAAAGTTTCAGCTTCGTGTGCCACATCAGGCTCCAAATTCGAAGGACAGAATGCGAACCCCAAGCCACGTACCATCTAAGCCTTCATTTAAGCTTTGGCTGAGGCCAGATTCTAGATTGATGACACGGTGTTGGAGTGAACGTAAGACCACCTTCCAGGCTGCCATTGGCCAGAGGGCCTGATATGACCCATGTGATCGACCCACGCCACTCGCGAATTTGGGAAGGAAGCGCGCCGCCACAAAACCGCGACCTTAAGGGCGAGAACACCCGCGCTCAAATTGCAAAATGAATTCTCACAACTCCGCTCCACTCTTACGCGACTTGCTCGCCCTTGCCCTCGATTGCGCCCTGATAGCTTGTCCACCACAGGTTTCTGAGTTTTCCAACACAGGAGGGTGCGAGACGTGCACATCATCCCGTCCCGTATTGACATTCCAACATTGCGCGTGACGGACGGCAAGACAGACCACCGGCCTGATATTAGATAAGAGCGCTCTTTACTGCCGTTGCGGTCCTAGATGTTTGGATTTGGCAAGTAGCATTCTTTGTCATAATCGAGATGGGGTACTTCAAGGACGCTCCCGTCCGACATGATTCCGCAATCGACCAATCAACAGTGACAAGCCCTCAGATGTCTAAATTCCGGCTCTCCCCCTCGACAGAAACAGACACGGCGCACAAATTTCATGTTCGAAAGGCCACGAAGCCGGCGGAACTCAGGAAGGCCGTAAGCTTTCGCTACCTGGCTGAAGGCGCTGCAAATGTGGTTTACGAGATGGTTCCGTACGATGTTTATGCTGAAGATTTGGACGACGCGCCATTCATTTTCTATGAACTGGGAAGCGACGACACCAAGGTCTGCCGGTCCCTGGATGTTACTAGCAAAGTCCTACGCGTCTGCAAATCGTCCCCCAAACTCCCATCAGGCCTCAGCATCAAGAACAACTTCGAAGATGTCATCAAACCACTCTTCCAATCTGGCTTCGAACACTATCTAATGCACCACGACCACATTGCTCTCTCGGACTCCGCGGGGTCCGAACTGAAGAGAATGTTCAAAAATCGTCCGCTCAAAGCAGCGAAGGGCAGCACCGCATCACTTGACACGGCAACGGGCTTGCTGCTCCCGAATGTAGCTTCCGTACCAGGGCACACGCTCACCATTGAAATCAAACCGAAATGGCTGGCGCAATCGCCGAACGCGCCGGAAGATGCACATCGCTGTCGGACGTGCGCGGTGAGGGCCATGTTCCATCACAAGCAGGAGAAGACGAAGAAGGCGTACACTATATGTCCACTACAGCTCGCTACTGGGAACTCGGACCTCATCCAAATCTTCATATCCGGGAGTCTGAAACCGCGAGAGGACGGGTCTTGGAAAGTGGAGGGTGTTCCGGATCGTGGCGTAATTGTCGCTGCTATGACGGCGTATTTGGCCACGGGACCAGGCCACGCATTGCTGGGACATATCAGGGAGTTGCAGGAGCAGCATGATCCGCACGGCGTGCTGGACCTCGATCCCACGGATCCTGATGTCCAGCATAATCTCCGTCTGGCGATGACACTGCGAGATTGCTCGCTCTTTGTGACGGCGCGCTGGCATGACAAGTCCAACTCAAATTCTTCGGAAGCAACGCCCCCACCGACTCCAACTCCGGGAAGCAAGAGCGGGACTCTAACGGTGGAAGTCGAATCCAAGCTCGGTGATCTGGACTTCAAGTCTCCGGAAAAACTCGAGGATTGGAAGGAGAAAGAGAGGGAGCTGGTCAGCCAGGGATGGTATGCTGGGAATACGCCTGGAGAAGAGTGTGGAGTGGCCACGAAGCCTGGAAGGAAGTGAGGGTGTAGGAGGTCAATGGAGAGGAGCGCGTTTGTATCCTATCTATATGGATGGTGTGGAGTGGCCACGAAGCCTGGAAGGAAGTGAGGGTGTAGGAGGTCAATGGAGAGGAGCGCGTTTGTATCCTATCTATATGGATGGCGCTGGAGTTGGGTGGGTAGATGGACTTGCTCTCGCGGGCTGGCTGGTGTAAGAAGGCGTGCTACTGATATGATTGTATTGTGTTTTCCTTCAATAACCGTATATGTTGTTTTCTGGCTGGTGGATTTCACGGATCATGCCCATACACACCAGAAGTAGTTCTTCAGGAATCTTTATATGTACATCTATTGATACGTCTATGCTGGACCGAACTTGCAGGAATGGGGTATCTTTTGCTAGGGAATTCGAAATCAAACTCTCATGTATCGTCCAAATCAAGGGTCTCCAATGTGTCTTCCAACCCTCTGTTTCCAATGTGTCCTCCCAAGGTGTCCAATGCATGCTCTTACCCAGGATATCCAACCGGGCCTCCTGACCAGGATTTCCAGGTATGTGCCTTGATCCAAAGGATCGCCATAACACTACCATCTTGACCTCAACTGCACTGCTTCCACTGCCCATCTACTCCTCCGCCCCGGCATCCTTCTTATTCCCACTCATCCTCACCTCAAACACCTGCCCCACCAACTCCTCCACCTCCCCTCCCATCTTCCTCAGCGCATCCTTAATCCCCTCCACCGTCTCCTCCCGCAACCTCCCCACTCCAGAATAGAAATCCACGCCCGCAGGCGTAAACAGCGTTTTCGCAAAATACGTCACCGCCCACTTATTCCCGCCGTCCTCCTCTCCAAAGCCCAGAATCTCCCACTTGCTCGTCGCGATCATGAGCCAGCCTTTGCCGCGCCATGTGTAACCCAGACTGGCTTGGTCGTTGAGTTTTTCGGAGGAGGTGTTGGACGGGTCGAAGGGTTTGTCGACGCCCGAGATGGTTTTTATAGTCGAGGAATTGAGGGGTTGGTGGGTAACTGTGTCGTTCAGTTGCGTGGGATGCGTGTTCGAGATCGCTTTGTAGGTAATGACGACGTTGCGCGATTTGCGCCACATGGGCAGCGTCGAGTGGGTCACGTTCCAGGAACCCTCCAGCCACGAGAGTTGGGGTGGGACGACGGTGGAAGAGGGGTGTGAGGTTGTGGCTGTGGAGGGGAGGCTGGAGGGGGACCGCAGAGTGATTGGTGGAGCCATGGCGGCGAGGTGCAGTGGGTTGCGAGGGCTGTGGCCGCTGGGTAAGCGGGGCTTAAGAGAAGCCGAGGATGCGCGCCGGATGGGGTAGGTTTGTACGAGGTGCTGGAGGTTGTGCTGGCGGTGTGCTTGGTGGCTGGCGAGGGCTGAGAGCGTGGAGGAGGTATAATTAGTGGGAAGGCTGGATGCAACGCAGGCGGCACTCGGTGTCGGGGAAGTATTCGGGCTGTTGAGAGGTCGGGGAAGTATTCGGGCTGTTGAGAGGTCGGGCAATCTATAGAGTAGGACAAGACCAAGAGAATGAGGTTGTTGTTTGGAGAATCAGGACGAGTAGCCGCATGTGGTAAAACACAACAGTGACCTCACAACACGAGCACGAAATGCATGCATACCAAGGAAAGGAGGGCTGATGATCTGCCATGCCTGACCGGGAATGGATCCTGCCGCTGCCGGGGCTGCCAGGGCTGCCGGGGCTGTCAAGGTGCCGAGCTACGACCCCAGCCCCAGGACAGGCCAACGACGGCTGCTTTCACAACATCTTCACTCAAACTCCTCTTCACAAATGCCAAACGGCATCGGCTTGGAGAGCAGCCGGCTAAATATAGGCCAAGCTTCGTCAACAATCGACAAATGAGCAGCCGAGCCGTCAAGCCGTTTCGGGACCTGTCGCGGAATTTGTCCACTCCTGGCGGCTGACGAGGCCTGAAACGATACTGTCACCTCAGCACCGCTGCACAGCCCCGACAAACGCGAACAACTGCTGCGACGCTCCACAAATGCCACCACACGCCCAGACGTCTTCGCCTCTGGGTCCTCTTATGCTATGAATAATCCTTTGCAGGCTGAAGACCATCCGTAGGCTGAGCTGAAAGTACTTATGCTGACCGGTCCCGTTTTCCTTTGCGTCCATTTTCCGACTGAGATTTCTTTGACGCATACGTATCTCGTCGTCACATCTATACAATACATCTCCAGTAGCTGCGTTCCCTTGCACGGCTTAAACTCTCACTGTTTCGATTCGATTCCAAAAAGTAATATTGGTACCAGGTGTACTCTACACATCCGCCGCCTTCGCTCCTCCTAACTGCAACCTCCACCATGTTTCTACAAACACTCCTCCAGGCTGCGGCCCTCCTACCAATCCTCTACAGCACCGCCTCTGCCCAGACAGCCTGTAATAACTCTCCCTCGTTATGCAATAAGCCCTACAACAACATCACACACCTCGGCGCCCACGACTCTCCCTTCCTACGAAACGAGCAAACCTCGTTCTCGACCTCGGGCAATCAATACTACAACTCAACAGTCCAGCTCGACGCGGGTGTACGGTTGTTGACTGCGCAGGTACATAAGGCAAATGAAACATCAGCGGGTTCACAATGGCACCTGTGCCACACGAGCTGCAGTCTCCTCGACATGGGCACGCTCGAGAGCTGGCTCAGCAGCATCAAGTCATGGATGGACAAGAACCCAAACGACGTCGTCACGATCCTCCTCGTCAACTCCGACAACGCCGCAGCCTCAGACCTCGGCTCCCAATTCAAGTCCTCGGGCATCGACAAATACGCCTACGTTCCCCCATCCACCACCACGATCCCACAGAATTGGCCAACCCTGCAATCACTTATTTCGAACGGAACAAGATTGATGACGTTCGTGGCCAGTATTACGCCGAGCACGACGTATCCATACTTAATGGACGAGTTCACATTCATGTTCGAAAACGACTTCAACAACGAAAAACCAACAGATTTCTCGTGTGTGCCCGCGCGCCCCACCACCCTCAACAACTCCACGGACCAAGCCTTGTCCTCCGGCCGCATGTTCCTGATGAATCACTTTTTATACGACGCGCAGCTCTTCGGGATCCAGACGCCCAACGAAAACGCCGCTGGCTCTACAAACGGGCAGACGGGCGTCGGGTCCTTGGGTACGAGTCTGAGTACCTGTACGAGTGTGTACAATGGAAGAGTGCCCACGTTTACCATTGTCGATTTCTTTAATCGGGGACCGGCGATGGCGAGTGTGGACAAAGCGAATGGGGTGACGAATCCGGTGGGCAGGATTAGCGTGCCCGAGGAGGCGCTGAAGCCGAAGACTGGGGGTGGGAAGAAAAATAGTGGGAGTTTATTGGCGGTTGTGCTTGCTGTTGTTGCGGCGGTGGCTTTTGGATGCTGAGAGTGGAGGGAGGTTGTGGAAAAGGACACTGAGCAGGGAAGGAAGATTGGAAGTCTGTTGTCTTGCATAGCCATGGCGTTATACATTTGGTTTATTTGGATGGATAGGTGTGATTTTGGGGATTGGACATCACATCACATCATTGCACAAGGCTCGGCGTAGCCACGACCTCGGTCGGTTGTTCTCATGAATAGAACACTTGCATAGCAAGAAGCGCTCTTGCTGCTCTATTGGGTATATATGTATTGCATTATATAATGCTCGAATGAATGAATCAAACATTTCCTTCTCCACTCTTTGTGCTGTGTTCCCGACTGATCCGCTTCGTGATCTTTGTATGCATGGCTCCACATACCATACACCGTACCCACGGTCAGGTCAATGCTTCCGGCGATTCAGCACCACAGGTGCCGCTCGCTTCCCCGGATTCCGCTATTCTCAATCTATTCATTCCCACGATACCTAGGCGAGGAGGTCGACTCTCGATAGCGGTGTGTGTGGTGCGTGTCCAACAAAATCGGTCATGTGCGAGGCAGACATCTCAATATTTCCTTTCTGGCATGACCGCAGTAACCCCATATCTTAGGACTTTAGGACTCCCTTTGGAGGTTTCTTGTCGCCGCTTGTGGAGTCACTTGCACCCAAAGTGCAAGTCCAACCCCTGCGACTCCGCCGACCGTTGTTACCTAGGTGCCTAGCTCCCACGCCCATGCTCATTTTTATAATATTCTAGCTCTAGGAATTTTTAATACACTTTTTAAGCAGATGCAAGGTAGAACGTGATAGGAGATTTCAGATGTTCCGCGAACCTTGGAAGTACCTAGGCGTTCGGGCACGTGCGCAGGCCGCCTGACCCTCCTATGGGCTCTGGGGTACACAGTTTTGACCGCGCTTCGTTCCTTAGATTGGATGATATATATTCTTCCGACCTATTTTAATCTGCTCGATACAGACTGATCATCCATTCCCTCCCAGCCCTACTTTCGCAAAGCAGGATGCCGTGTCGCCTGTGCAAGAAAGCCAGCCCAAAAAATCCGTGGTCGCTCTTACAAGCACCGTGGTCTGACGTATGTAATGCCATGGACCCCTTCGAGCCTTGGTTACAGTTGCACGCAACATACTCCGAACTAGTCGAAGCAGCGAAGAGTGGATGCCCCTTCTGTTCAATTATTAGAGATGGGATTCTTGAGCTTGCAAATAGCGATGATGTCACCAGCATACAGCTCATCCAACGGATCGAGACTATGCGGGAGGAAAGACTAGGCCAACAAGGCCCTTTCATTGTAGAACTTACTGATCATGCCAATATACGAACTATACTAGAATTCTACACGGACGATGGTCAGTCTGCCCGTCTATCTATATCATTTCATCCTCTAATCTGAGATACCATTGTTCCGGAACAAGCTGACATATGCATAGCCAGCGTGAAGAAGATATGGCCTCAAATCCCCTTAGCATCACACATATCTGCAGATTCCTCTTCTCCAGATTGTCTTAACCAGGCCCGCGAGTGGTTGGATCAGTGTATCCAGAATCACTCCAATCGCTGTCCACCAGGCGCTAGCGCCGCGCTCCCAACACGAGTTATCTGCGTGGGTGATGCTTTGACCGATCCGTACTTGTACGAATCTTCTCCCGGGGAGAAAGGCGTGTGGGCCGCTCTCAGCTATTGCTGGGGCCGAGCTAGAACTATGACGACAACAACAGCCACTTTCGACCAGAGAAAAGCGGGCTTTGCTCTAGAGACACTACCCAAGACCTGCAGAGACGCTATTTTGGCTGCGCGAGCACTATCAATAGCGTTTCTCTGGATTGACTCCTTTTGCATCGTGCAGGATTCGCCGACTGATTGGGAAAGGGAGGCCGCGAAAATGTGCTATATATATGAGAACGCCGTCGTCACTTTGGCCGCACTGCATTCGCCAACCAGCGCCAGTGGTTTGTTTCTCTCCAATCCCTATCGGTACACCGTGAGATTGGATACCAGCATTAACGGGCAAACTGTCACTGTCTATGCTCGAAGGCACTACAATGTCGGCATCCTCGGGTTCATACATGGTCACTTCCGAGAATCGAGCCCCTCCACGTCAGGGTCCGGTATTCTTGAAACGCGAGGCTGGACACTGCAGGAGATTGTCCTGTCCCCACGAGTCCTTTGGTTTAGCTCGTTTGAGCTAGGCTGGTCATGCTGGTCGAGCACAGCTTGCGAGTGCGATCCCAAGCAGACATCCGATTTCATCGAAAACTACTCAGAGTACCTTAAAATATCCTCGAATCCCCAGCAGAACCAAAGTGGCTTCACTGATTGGTTAGCTACATGGCGTAATATCGTCCACGAGTTCACGAGGCGCGACCTTACAGTGCAAACAGACCGTCTACCCGCCATTTCAGGCCTTGCGTCAGCTATGCAGAACCAACTCAACAGCAACTACCTCGCCGGCCTGTGGGAGTCCGATCTAGCCAGACAGCTCTTATGGGCAGGCACTTGGGAAATTTTCAACTCTGACTTGTCGTTTCCTCTGCTCGAACACGGTTACGCGCCCTCTTGGTCTTGGGCCTCCGTTTCGGGCGCTATCCGTTTCCCCCCCGAGGCCCAGCTCCCACGCTACAGTATGACCTGGCAAGTTCTCTCCGTCCAATTTCGCAATCTCGACTCGTCCCCGTTTGGCCGCGGCGAAGGCTCGGTCAAGATAGAGGGGAAAGTGCTCCGAGTGCGTTGGGTCGGTGGCACGCTTGTTTGGGACTGCTCAGCGGATGACGAAGACCCCAGGAGGATCGTCCGGTTCTGCACCCAGGATGAGTTTATAGTAGATCCAAGGGCCGGGATATTGGAACCGAGAGCCATGGCTGACAAGCGCCTCGCTTTCCTCGTCGCGGGCATATTAACAAAGAAATCAAAGACCGGGGCATGTGACGTCCCCCTGCTGTGCAATGGCCTGCTGCTCGAGATTCTGCCTGGCGAGTGTGAGTGCGCTCGGGTGGGTTTCGCCGAGCCACATTTCAGTGAACTGGGAATGGACGGGAGTTGGGCTGTTTGGGAGAAGCGATTCGTAACAAAGAGGGTTGAGATAGTGTAATGGGAGTTGTTTGGGAGAAGCACATTACATCGGATTTAGAGGTGCATATTTAGAGAACTATGTCATACCCAGTTAGCGTTCATTATTTAGCACAAAGTGGAAGGTGACTGGTGGAGAGAGTAGTGAGGTTGACGACCGTAGCAACTGAAAGCCCAAGATGCAATAGTCTTTTTCGTAGGTTAAAGCGGCGGGCTGATGAGGCGAGAGGCGATACTCAACTCGAAAGAGGGAGTCCTCAGACAGATATTACTATTGAAACTAATGCAGGTTCACTCCCAAGAGTAAAAAATAAAACAAGTGCTCGAGACTTGCGTGTGCATCGCATCGTGGGGTAAAGCTGGCTAGCTAGCCTTGTTGGGAAAGGAAACGGGCATCGTGACTTGGAGCTATGGCCATGTAGGTGGGGGAGCGCGGCGGGACATGACTTGACCTTTCTTAAAATCTGTGGAGCTGTGGGGGACAGCTTGGAGAAGAAAGCAAGGAGAGAAGGAATGTCTGAGTCTGGGTCCGGGTCTGGGTCTGGGGAAGATGTTTTGGAGAGCCATTGGGTTTTGGATCTTTGGGATTGAATTGCTGGCGCGAGATGTATCTGGTGCTGGACCATACGAAAAAAAAAACGTTCTGTAGAATAACGTAGCATGGCATAACTCCATTTGGAACAGTGTAATTGACAATTGCCTCGAGTCATACCTACCTCCCCAAGGTAAGAGGAGAAGTCCACGTGCCCGACGAACGGTGTGAAAGGTGCTCCGCTCCTTCATTCTACGGGCCATATTACGTACTGTGATTTCTCGTTCTGGCAGTGTGATGAGTGCTTCACGGACCCTCGATCTGGACCGTGGACTGCTTATAAGAATACTGTGGGCCTTTTAGTCCTCTTGCTCGACCTGCAACTGGCAACCTGTCCCTCGATTCCTAGACTTACCTACCACCACGAATTGTGTGAAACGTCGTGACGTTTATATATTTGAGAAGACTCCGAATAACGACCACGAGCGCAATATCTGCAAGATGGCGAAAGAAAAGGTAAGTGGTGAAGTTCTTAATACGGTCTCGATGGGGAGGTTTGAAGGTGTCGTGGTCCGGCATACTTGACTCTACTCCTGAGTCTTCGAGAGGAATCTGACCTACCTTTTCGCAAGCACTTGGACGGGCTCGGTTGGATGCTCGACTATACTGTCGAGGCTCCTTCTCCTCCAGTCCAGCAGCTCCGAAACCCACTCAGACCCACTAACCCCTTCCCAGATCACCACCCTCTTCTTCGACTGCGACAACACACTCGTCCTATCTGAGTCCCTCGCCTTCGAAGCCTGCGCCGAACTCGCCAACGAGATCCTTTCCTCCAAGAATATCGCCGACCGCTACACGGGTCCCACCCTCCTCTCCGCATTCGTCGGCCAGAACTTCCGCGGCATGATGCTCTCCCTTTGCACCAAATACTCCTTCACCCTCACAGACGCCGAGCTCGATTCATACGTCGACCGCGAACTCGGAAAGGTGGTTGAGAAGCTCGAGAAGCTTGCCGAGCCGTGCGAGGGCGTGGTCCAGGAACTGCATAAATTGCATGACAGCAAGGTGTATACGATGGCGGTTGTGTCGAGCAGTGCGCTGTCACGCGTTCAGGCCAGTATTAAGAAGGTCGGCATGGATGTCTTCTTTGATCCGAAGCATGTGTATTCTGCGGCTACGTCTCTTCCCAAACCGACGAGCAAGCCCGATCCGGCAATCTACCTGCATGCCTGCAAGGAGCTGGGTGTGACGCCGGGAGAGTGTGTGGCGGTGGAGGATAGCAAGTCTGGGGCTACGGCGGCGAAGAATGCGAAGATTCCGTTGATTGGGTATGTGGGGCCACTGGAGGGCGAGGAGAGGGTGGAGATGAGGAAGGTTTTGAAGGAGGAGTGTGGTGCGGTGTATGTTATGGAGCATTGGAGTGAGTTCCCGGAGGCGTTGAAGAAGGTGGAGGAGGCGATTGCTTGAGGGTTGGTGGGGAAGGGTGAGGATAAAAGGAATGTGTACTCATAGAACGCCTTGAGGATAGATGGTATTCTAGATAGGGGTGGACTGGAAAGAAAGGAGGCGATTGCTTGAGGGTTGGTGGGGAAGGGTGAGGATAAAAGGAATGTGTACTCATAGAACGCCTTGAGGATAGATGGTATTCTAGATAGGGGTGGACTGGAAAGAAAGGAGGCGATTGCTTGAGGGTTGGTGGGGAAGGGTGAGGATAAAAGGAATGTGTACTCATAGAACGACTTGAGGGTAGATGGTATTCTAGATAGAGGTGGACTGGAAAGAAAGGATGGGCCATGCTGGGCCGATGAAGAATGAAAACCTACCACTCCATGCATATCTACAGGTCAACCTCACGATCCTTATCGTTGTGTCACATACGAGCGAGACGTTGGTTAGGGTCTCAAAGAAAGTCACGAAACCCGTGGTCGAAGTAGCCGCAGTCCCCGGGACCCGACCTCCGTCATCGCTCAGGTGCAAAAACCTCAACACCAACCAATCGTATCACCCCACCATATCATCAACCACAACCAACGCAGTGTCGCCAAGTCACCATCAACCTCACCACCGCCACCACCACCATGTCGACTTCAGAAGACCAACCCCTCACCAACCTGCCTACGCCTCCAGCCTGCGTCGCCGATTTTTGTCTCATCCCGCTCGGCATGGGAGCCTCGGTTTCAAAAGAGGTAGCCGAAGTGCAACGGCTGTTGAAGAAGAGCGGTCTGAATTACTCGATGCACTCTGCGGGCACGACGGTTGGTATGTTTCAGATTTCCCATGTATAGCTTAACGATTCTGTTATACGCTCTTCTCTTCGCTTCTCGTCTCTTGCGTCAAAATCCTGGTCAATATCAATTCTTCGTGCATTTCACATACGGACACGCTCGGTTATGATATTCCGATAACTTTGGCCATCGTATACGGATTGTTCCCTATCATCATATATTGAATTTTCTCAAGAAAGGAGGTAGATGTGCATGGCACTGCATGACTGGTTAATTGGTTACCTGATTGACTGACAGCGGGTCTAGAAGGCTCGTGGGACGACGTCATGAAAGTCATTGGCCAATGCCACTCCATGTTGCACGAGCGCGGTGTCGTGAGAATCCAGAGCGATATCCGCGTCGGCAGTCGCACGGATAAGAAACAGGGGTTTCGGGATAAGGTGGAGAAGGTTGAGATGCTGTTGAAAGAGGGGGAGAATTAGGCTAGGCTGAATGATTGCTTTCACGATCGAATGGGAGCTGGAGGGTACTGGGGATTTGGACAACACAGACATGTCCTGCGTGGGCAGGCTTGTCTTGGGTATCTGCTCCACGGCCGTGGAGATACGTACAGTGCAATTGAGGAGTCAACTGACCGGAGAGCCGTCCGTCTACGCACCGTGGTTAGCCGCCTGGAGAAGGACGTGGAAGCATGGAGAACAGGATCTAGAGTCTGGAGGCCGGGGCGAGGGAAGCATATGGAGGGGGGATGTGTTGTCCGGACGTGTTAGCGGGTGTTGGCGGCGTGTAGTTGCATATGAAGGGTAGTTTCAGCATGCGTTGGAGCATTCACCGCTGGACAGGAATAGGACAACTTGTGTCGTGTGTGGACCGTGGTGCGCCATGACTTTCACCGCCATCTCTCGCCAAACGAGACGATTCTGCTTCCCCACAAACAACTGTCGCGTAGAAATAACACTTTGGCTGCGGAGAACGGGCTGGCTGCTCGATCTCCCCTTTCAATGACTCGGAAACGGGTAATTTTGGACATTCCTATTCGCCGTGCGTGGTCGAGCAGCGTCGATTCCCCGTAACGATGGGCTCAGGAACCAGGGGACGGCTTGCTGCAGGCTGGAAAAGGTGAAAATTCAAGTTTGTGCGGTGTGGAATCGACTGGGATGCGCGTGCAGGACGTCAAGGAGACGGCGGGCTGTGATTGGGCCGGGTGGGGGATGGGGCGTGTTGACACCCACGAGGGCCGGTCGTGGGATTTTCGGCAGCGGGAAAGACAAAGACAGCTGCAGGCGCTGGCGGACGCAGAAGGAGAGCAGAAGTGAATCGCGCTGCATAACCCGAAACGCATTCATAAGCCCAGACATCAGCTCGTTGGCGTCGCCCGCAGCGTGCATTTTGGCCTGCTCCGAATTTCGCGGGAGCAGATCGCAGCACCGTCGACCTTTGACAAGGCAAGGGCAGGGCTGGCTGGGCGGCAGGGCTCGGCGGTGGGCGCTGAGCTCCGACAGCCGACGAAGCCAAGCTGGCTGCGCCCTCTCATCATCGCCATCCCATCCGAAGTCCGAGAAATTCTCTCACCGTTATCTCGAGCCGCTCTGCTCCCTCACACCACTCGCATCGGCCCATCGCCAGACCAAACCCCATCGCCATCGCGCATCGCCATTGCTTGCCGTCCTCCGCGGTTTAACATCCCCGCACCGCCCCAGACTGCCCCGTTCCTGCACCTCCTGGTCTGTTCTGCTGGTTTTGTTTGGTGAATGGATGGTGCAGCGACCCGTTCACGCGCGGCGATCAGAGGCATGCACGCGACACCGGCGACGACATCATCTGCCAACCCCGACACATAGCCTCGCATCCTGAGGCCCATCCGCAGCACCGCAGCACCGCGCCTGCACCACGACGCCGCCATGGCCTTCAACTTCAACTGGTCGCCGCTCATTGCGGATACCTCGCGCGCGCGGGACATGCTCACCACCGCGCTCAACAAGTCGCCCAAGCCGCCCATCATTGTCGACGACATCATTGTCACCGAGCTGAACCTGGGCACCACGCCGCCTGAGCTGGAGATACTGGAGATTGGCGATCTGGCCGAGGACCGCTTTCGCGGCATCTTCAAGATGTCGTACACGGGCGACGCATACCTGACGCTGAAAACAAAGGTCCAGGCAAATCCCCTCAACACCTACCTCTCCACGAAACCAGACTTTGCGTCGCCCCAGCCACTCGCCGCCGCATCCGGATTGACAATACCGCTGCAGATTACCTTGTCGGACATTCGCCTATCGGGCTTTGTGATACTGGTCTTCTCAAAGCAGAAGGGGCTGACGTTGGTCTTTCGAAATGATCCGCTGGAGTCGCTCAAGGTATCGTCGACCTTTGACTCGATACCCTTTGTGCGCGACTATCTGCAAAAGGAAATCGAAGGGCAGCTTCGCGTGCTCTTCATGGAAGATCTTCCCGCGATTATCCACCGTCTTTCCCTCCGCATGTGGTCTGAAGAATACCAGGAGCTCGAGACAGAGAAGAGGCTGGACTCCGCGAACGACACAACCGCTCCCATTGACCCTCTATCCACACCTCCGCAAGACGCCATTGACGCCTTTGGCAACCCCCTCGACGAGGCTCAAATCGCTGCTCTCTCCCTCGACCCCACCGAAGTCCACGCATCATTCTCGCAAAAAAACATACTACGCCTCGCTACACTTTCAGAATCGCAGCGGACATTATCACTGTTCACGCCAGGGATTCGCGAGGCCGTCTTCCGTGCCTGGGCCAATAACTCAGAACGCGCTGACTCCGGGGCCACAACACCCGCACTCACAGTCGGGAGTCTATCACGGATACAGTCTACATTCGGCAGCATCAAGTCGAACGCAAACTCCGTCGTCTCTGGGAGCTCTGGAAACGAAACCCAAGGAACGCGCCCATCCCTCGCTTCCAACTACTCCGCGCCCGCCGGCCTCAGCCTCGGCGCAAACCGATCTCGTGCAGGCCCGGTGCGGAAACGCAAGAAGCGCGTCGTCAATCTGCGCAAAGACGGCGGCGAGTCGTCTGGCGTCTCGACAGAATGCACAAACACACCTCTCCACAGCACAAACGTCTCCGACACCGCGAGCGTCATTCCCGAAGAGCGAGAACGAGAAGAACGAGAATGTGAAGACATGGCATTTCCACAGCCCCCAAGAACACCGAGTCGAGCGGGTCTACGCTTCGAGGGCAAACACGGGAGTCTGGACGTGGGGGAACCGAGCAGACTTTCCGTATCAGAACGGGAGGGGGAGAGATCTATGCCAGCCCCAGAAGGCTTATTACCCGCGGCACCGCTTCTCCCGGAAGCACCGAAAGCGGGCAAAACCAAGCATCCTCAGCAGCAGAAGACAAACACAAATCCCAAGCTGGAGCCAGTAGCAGAAGAGAAGCCGAGCCGGAGAAGCAGACCACCACTAAGCAGCAACCGTCTCCGCACAGCCCAACAAACCACATCCCCACTCCTGCGTTCCCTGTCCTTTGACAAAGTCTCCTCGCTCTCGGGTCTAAGCTCGACGTCCAAACTCCCCGTCTCGCCGCACAGCTCGGAAGATGGGTCTGCGTCGCAGAGCGAGACGACGGGCGGGATTCTGGAACAGGCGTGGATGCTGAAGATGGCCCAGGAGATTGCGAGGAAAGTCCAGGAGGAGAAGGACAGAGGGGATGGAAGCCCAACTCGACGACCTAAACCGAGACGTGCGAGTAAGAGCGCGGATGGAGGGGGAGGGAGAAGGTTGTGGGCCGGGGATGAGGAGTTGGAAGCTCCGCCTGCGTATGTGGCGTAAGAGAGAGAGAGAGAGAGAGAGAGAGAGAGAGAGAGAGTAAAAAGAGGATTGGGGAGAAGAAAATCGAGGATGAATCAAAAACGGCAAACGATACGATGAAACGCACACGCATATCATACGACATGAATCATGAACGCAACGCATGGCAAAAACAAAACACACATGACGGTTATGGGTTTATGATTCAAGGCGTTTCTGGGTTTGCTGGTTTGATTCGCGACTTTCTACTTACCTCCTCTATCGCTCCTAGTTTCGCATTTTCATTTTCATTTTCGTTTTCTTTTGTTGTTGAGTTGTTTTAATTCCCACTCACTTCACTCTACATGTGAATAGGGACCTCTCCTTCTCCTAGCGAGCGTCATTGTCGTCGTGTTCATCTTCATTCTTACTGGTGGTGGTGGTTGGCTATCTCCAAACAAAAGTACACACGGTTGATTACCCTGAGTCTGGGTTAATATCTATACTTATCTCCTTGAGTTGGATCGGAAGGCATGGAATGGAATGGAATGGAATGGAATGGAATGGTGGAGCTCTGTATATATAGCCGGTTGGTCGGTTGGTTGGTTGGGCATGGTGGCATGGTCTGGTCGATCGGTCTTGGTCCTGGTCTTGGTAGCATTTGGTGGATGGTGGGCTGGATATGGACGGCATGGATTGGACGGGATCGGTGCGGAAACGCATGGCGTATACCTAATACCGAGAATCTTCGTGAATTGGATGTGTCAAAAGATTGCTGGTAGTCTTTGGTAAAAAAGCATATTCATACATGTGAATCAATCTACGGGTCCGTATGTGAATGTGTGACAGGGATGGGATGGGATGGGATACAGATTCTGGGTAGCGGCGCTGGGTTGAATGCGGGTTCCTGATCTGGGGGTAGAAGAGGTGTGTTAGGTGTATGGTTTGGATTCGAGAGTGCAGACAAAAGGATAGCTGATACTGTCATAGAACACTCACACATAAATGCTGGTATAAGATGCGATTGATATCTCATCCCCGCTCCGTCACATAAGATATGTACTAGGAATGAATCCCCCCGGCCCCTCCCTCCCAAGTCCTATCCCCTCCGCTCACATATTCGTCAACACATATCTCAACCCAGCCCACATCTCCTCCGCCGCAGGTCTAATCTGGCTCGCGGGCAGCACAAATCCGTAATTCCCGGTATCCCTTAACTCGACCGTCATACTGAACTCCGTCTTCGCGACCTGGTACGCGTAGTCGACCGAGTCGCCGGAAACCTGGTAGATGGTGTTGCAGATGGGTCCGGCGTCGTAGGTGAGGCCGTTGACGGCTTTGATGGCCGCGACGGCGCCGGAGGCGAGCTTGCTGTAGGAAGAGCCGGTGGGGAGTGTGCCGGAGCAGGTGTATCCGTAAGGATACATAAACAACTGACTATAAGAATGAAAGTCCATATACATCTTAACCCCCTTCCCGGCCGCCACGCCATCCAACTGCGCTTTCAACAACTTGGTCTCGACGCCGTCGCCGGCCGCCTGGCCCTTGTAGTCCTCGGCACAAGGGGAGGTGGAAGCGCCACCGGATTGAGACCATTGGTTTGGCCAGTTGCGGTTGATGTCCCGTCCCACGCAGCTGGAGGAGGAAGTGGATTGTCGGTTTTTCCGCCACATACGGTCTGAGGTTTGCGTGTAGGCGAAACCGTCAGGGTTCACGATCGGGAAGATGTAGAAGTCGTATTTGTTTTTGTAGGCGAGGTCGGCGGCGAGGGTCGAGGAGAGGAGTTGGTAGGCGGCGTATTCGACGACCTGGGAGGCTTAGTTGGGTGTTTGAGGGTTTTGGTTGAATTTGGAAAGCATCTTCAAGCGATGTGGTGCCATCTCAAGGACGGATACTGAAGAGAGTGAGAGTATAGAGCTTCTTACCATGGTGGTGATCCATTCTCGAGCATGCACGGTACCGTGCCAAACAACGGCCTTCTGCGAATCCTTACCACCGCTTCCCCAGATGTGGATTCCGGTAATGTCCCGTCCTTCAAGCGACTTCCCCGCGCTGATCACCTCTGAATTGTCTGGATATGCTGCCGCAAGATCTTTCAGGAACTGTGTGTGGTCCGCAATGGCGTGGTAGGAGCTCCACCAGGTGGAGTTTGGAGCAGCGCCGGCTGAATATGTAGCATTAGCGCCACGTTAGAAATGAATTGCGAACTACTATGCGGCAATGGTATTTTCACCTACCGGCATAAACAGAGAAGTTCGTCTCCTCAGAAATTGCGGCGCCAAGGTTCTCATGCATGAGCTCTGTGTCGATGGTCTCGGTAGATGCCTGGAACTTCTCGAGCAGAGATGGAGGCACCATTACGTCGACGACACCGCTTGATTCGGCCTTGCCTTTCCAGGTTCCGAGCTTCAGGTTGCTAACCAGATCAATGACCTTGGAGCGGCTCGCGCCAACATTATTGATGCGATAGACCTTGTAGCCGTCGTAGTTGGCCTTTTGTGCAATTGAAAGGGCAGAGCCCAGCGTCAGGGACGCGAGACCGACGGCAAGGAGCTTCATGACTTGACGATGGAGATGACAAAAGGTAGAGGAACGACCAGACGCCCACCGCAGTATTTATATGCGTTGGGCGACGATATGTCGCTGTTTGAGAGGTGACAACGTCGGGCGAGTCGTCATTTGCACCTGCCCTCCGCGACCTAAGTGTGAAGCTGCCTTCCAAATGGCCGGGCCTGTTTAATATAAAATTGCATAGCTTCGAGCGAAGTAAAGTACAGGCGGTTGCACGCGTGACGAATCGTTCGGATTCGCTGCCCTCCCTTGGCCGTTTCACTAAGATGCCTGCCTGATTGGGACAGCTCAATGGCTGCAGGTGCTTGGATGCTTCCCTGTCGATCAGCCTGGCCTGCTCCGCGCATCTTTCCGGGGGTTTAAGCTTATCAGACTCGCGAGCATCATCGTGCTAGCTTCCGCTGCTGGCGTGATTAATGGTGATCTGGATTCCGGACGATACAGGAGATAACTGCGCGACCTTCCGCTTTGGAGGGAAACTGCGAGCTTCGGCAAGGGGATGGGCAGGCCTGGAGACGGTGGTTGCGGAAGATGTTCGAATCAGGAATGTGAGACCTGCGTAGAGATAGCGCAGGGTATACCGATGCTGTCATTCTGGCTGAAGGATCAAAGGACGACGTTGAACGAAGGTTGGGAGGGACTCGTGTGGTGCGAGGGCGCTAACCAGTTTTGGACGTGTCTGCTCGTGCGCCCCCCAGACTCCCCAGATATCTCCTTGTCAGGCGTCTGTGCTATTGTCTTTGATATTGCGTCTAATGTTGGAGAGAAGAGGTATTTGCTACAGCCTTCGAATCTGCTGCAAGAAATGCAGCACAATGCAACGAGATGATGAGGCGAAGCTGGCTGGCTTTGGTGTCGTCAGGAGGCGAGTGTTCTCGGATGGCTCTCCCTCGAGCCCGCAGGTACACCTGTATTATTACCTTTGGTGCTGCCAGTGTTCGATTTTGAGTGCCCTCTGCTTTTTCCCCAAGCCGCAGATCTTCACCGAGGCGGCTCAAAAGCCGACGAGCTCTTTTGATTCGCGCATGTCAGCATTAGCCGTGGGCCGGCTATTGGGGTCGTGCCCGACGCTGCGAACCCAACAAGCTTTCAAAGGACATGGCAAGCCGGCAGCATCAAACGCCGACTAGCTTCTGCGCATCCTCCGACTCGGACATGGTGGGATGGAGACCACCACTCCTGCACCGCCTGCAGACACGTCTGTGACAGACGACAACAGCCCCAAGGTCAAGCGCGCCCACCAGGCTTGCTTGAACTGCAGGAAGAGGAAGTCACGATGTCTCCTGTATGTTGAATGCCCGCTTCCCCGGCCTACCTGTCTCAAACAACCGTGCTGATTATTCGACTCTTCAGAGACGCAGATGGGTCCGTCCCATGCCTTCGATGCAAACGCGACGGTCATGAATGTGTCCTCGGCGGGTCTAACCGTGGGGGAGGAGGGTGCGCCGGAAACCGGTCGATGCTCAGATACTCCCCACGCCCGCTACGTACGGTGAAGAGAGCACTGGCTTTCACGGTCTTGGGACCGTAGGAACGAGCCCTTGGGGTCGGGAAACCGAGTCCAGTCGCCAGCAACCAGTCCGGAGGGACAGTCAAATGCCGCGGTCCGGGTCAACCACACCAGACGATATCCAGTTCCCGAATCTCCAGAACCCATCGGATGCCTTGGGGATACTAGCAAGGGTTGCCGAGACAAGTACTGGGGAGAGGGAAGCAGCTGCAAATGGCCCTGGGAACAACCTTCTCAATCGCCCAATGCCTCAACCCGGCCCACTGCAGTCGCCGGCCTTTTCGTACTGGCTATTGGCCAGTGGGAGGCTCGACGTGTCCACAGTCTGCCAGCTGCTGATGCGTTATCACCAGCACTACCACCCATACTATCCTTTGGCTCCGGCCAGGACTTTCGATACCACGAGATTGGCCGAGACTGCGCAGAACGAACCTCATCTTCTCACAGCCATATTGGTCATCTCATCAAAAGATCTCGTGGAGGAATCACACATATACGAAGCATGTTCGGACTATATGAAGAATTTGGTGTCTAATTTGGCCGCTGGAGGTGAAGCCGACGTCGAAGCAGTTGAAGCCCTCCTTCTCCTCGCAGAATGGGCACCTTACACACAAAGAGGGTCCGGAAAGGTCGGGAAGGGGGAAGAAGACAAGGAAAGCTGGATGCATGTCGGCATTGCCTTGAGGATCGCCTACTTTCTTGCCCTCGATCGCTATTCTTTCCGTGTAGTGGACGATGGGAAGGATCCAAACCACAACCGGAAACGGCTGATTTGGACCGCTGCATATGTATGTGATCGACACATTTCGATTCGAATTGGCAAGGCTTTTTGGTCTCGTGGCCCAGGTCCGATGACATCGCTTCGACGGGAGGACTACCCGTCGCTCATTCCCCGAAGTCCAAACGAAGAGGATTATGCCAGCATCTTCCAAGCCAACCTGGAATTGACGCAGCTCTTCAGCAATGTCCACGACGTCCTCTATTCGAATCCAGGATCGAGCTTTCGATCACATCTGAGTGGAAGCTACATCAAGTTCATTGACGATTTCCGGTCCGCAATCTACGGTTGGAAGAGCGTGTGGGGGACTTTGACATGCTCTGCTCCATTGAAGGCCTGTCTTCTCATGTCCTACGACTACCTTCGTCTTTACACGAACGCTTTTGCATTCCAGGCCACGGTCCGGCGCGCAATGCCCATTGCGATCCCAACTGCCACCGATCCTGCAGCCTCTGCTCAGCACGCCGGTGCTCCCAACCCAAGAATGCAGGCCCCTCAGCGGGTGTTCTGTAACAATGTTGGGGCAGTGGGGGATGCTAGGTTCATCTACGAGGGATTGGATGCTGCAAAAGCGATTCTGACGACCGCTAACAACTTTGTCGATCCTGAAAAGTCACTCCGCCATATGCCACTTCGCTACTACCTGTACCTCGTATATGCCGGTGTGTTTCTCTACCGGGCAAGATGCACAGGCGTGATAGGCAGCGAGGAAGACCGAGCCATCCGGGCGATGGTAAACGAAACCATCTCCAGACTGCAGCGCAGCAGTGTAGGAGCAGGCACCGAGACGCAGCATCCGGGAAGCAGGTATAGCCAGCTTCTCAAACTTCTGTGGGCGAAGGTGCCGAGAAAAGACAAAACTTCCCAGGCGTCCTTCCACCATCCAGGAACACATGTTGCCAACACAACGCTGGATAACAACGGTTTCCGACAGCCGCCAGCGGGGTCGACTGTCCAAACACCTTCCCAAGCTGGTAGCATTACCACCGGTGAGAGTCCGGCGGCAACGGAGCAGATGGGCGATTTTGGTTGGACCGATCTATCGGCGGTTGGTGATTTCGCGATCAATGGCGGAGCCGCAGGCGGCTCTGCGGATGAGTATGGATTGTGGACGGGTTTTCTTCCGCTTGACATGGGCATGGGTATACCTGGGCAAGGTCTGGGGTGGGATGGCACTGGCTTTGAGGGCCATGAGCTAGGAATGGCGTTTTGATCCTTCACTGAAGAGGCCTGCAATCAACGTATGGAATATTCCGTTCCGCGCCGAGTTGAAAGCTCTCAGATGGTACGTGCTTCTTTTTGTGGGTGTGAAATATCAGATTTTTATCGGCACTGTATCTGAGAACGATCCATTCGCGAGCCAAAATGAGCACGACACTCTGTGGCACTCTGTGGGGGCTGAGTGCATGCATACCCACTCGGCGCAAGACTTCAGGATGCCCGTCAGCCCCGCCTTCCACACCTCTGGACCCAGCGAGCCACGATGTCGGACTCTCCTGGTCCTCTATGCTCAACTTGCTCCTCCCTCTCTAGTCAACCTAGAAGTCTGGGGCGACGCGTACTTTTCAATGTGACGCCCGGGGAGCGGCTTCAGGACCACTTCGACCGGCATAATTGTTGCCTCTGCGCGATCCTCTCATCTTGCCACGAACGCTCCCTCAGAAACGCCTCAGAACACATCGAGTACCATCTAGTCACATGGGAACACCTAAGTCCTAATTCCGAGCGAGCGGCCTTGCAATTCGAGTTTCATTATGGCCGTAGCTCGAGTGACGCAGTGTACGCTTGGGTGGTACCAAGACAGAGTAAGAGTCGGGCCAGCTCCCCCTTCAGCCCTCTGTGCTAATTTGTAAGGAATCACAGAGGAGGGCTTAAAATGGGCAACAAATCTACCTCCGAACACTTCATCACGAGATTCTATCCATTTCGCGCGCACCCAATTACAGGCCTGTTTGGAAAGCCATGAATATTGCGGCAAAAGATCAAGCATCGCACATACTCGATATCCGAGCCGCCTGATCAAGATCGGAGGGCCAAAACTTGATACCGTGAGCCTCCTAGACAAGAGTGATATCTTATCTGGGCCTTACTTCACCCTAAGTCACTGCTGGGGCGGCCTGCAGCCTGTCCGCCTCACCGCTGAATCAGAAGCGACTCTGCGAGAAGGCATCTCTATCTCCAACCTTCCAAAAACTTTTAAAGATGCCGTCTCTATCTGCAACCAGGTTAACGTTTCTTACATTTGGATTGATTCCATGTGCATATTCCAAGACAACCTTGATGACTGGTTTAAGGAGGCTGGCGACATGTGCGACGTGTATTCTCACGCTCTCTGCAACATAGCTGCCACGTCAGCTTCTAATGGTTCCGTGGGACTCTTTTTCCAGCGAAATCCGATGGGGGTTCTCCCGTTCTGGGTTCACACGACATGGGATGTTGACCTGGCGACTGATGGGTCATCAAACAGTGCCACTAAAGGAGATTACCTCATATTTCCCCCCAGCCATTGGGAACAGGACCTAGAGCTTGGTGTTCTGAATCAGCGGGCTTGGGTACTTCAGGAGCGGCTTCTTTCGACGCGAGTCATGCACTTTACGGCTTCTCAAGTATTCTGGGAATGCTATGAACACCGATCCAGCGAAGTCTTCCCCTCGCAACTTCCACGATGGATGCATCCTACTTGGGGTTATGATAGTCAGCGATTGAAAGGAATACTAAGCGACAATGTCGCTGCATGGACACATTACGACTACTACACTTCTTGGGTCCAGCTTCGAATGGCCTATTCACAATGCGGGTTGTCTAATGACAGCGACAAGCTAGCCGCTATATCTGGAATTACTAAAATGCTCTCAACACTCGCTGGAGGCAACTTCATAGCAGGTCTCTGGGACAGTTATATCATCGAGGAGCTCTGCTGGTCTTTTCTCAGAGTGCATAGAATGTACCAACAAAAGCCTTCACCCTATCCAACGACCTGGCGAGCACCCACTTGGAGTTGGGCAAGCAGGAATGCTTATGTACATCCAAGCCACAGTCGCGATCATCGGCACTGTGCTGAGCACCGAACAATGGCTACCATGAAAAGCATTGACGTCGGTACCTCCGCCTCGGGCCAGCTCAAGCATGCGTCAATTATTCTACGAGGCAAGCTATTGTTCTCTTCCTTCTCGTCGGAGAATAACGAGGATTTCTCTATGACTGTGCAGGGGACGACCGTTGCTATGGAGGATACCGACGGTTATTTGAATTTCAGCATTTATCTAGATGATCCGGAACTTCATCGTCCCTACGAACAAGACCTGGTCTGTCTATCCATGTGGTCCTGTGAATGCAATTCTGGCCATCCGGACCTTCCAAAGGAATGCAGAATGCAGGCCTTACTTCTGTCACCGCGTAATTCGGGTCATCATCATTACCAACGGGTCGGTATTCTCGGCCTGGAATATGATGGCTACGACTTGTTTATGGAGTATGCAACAAATGATGAGCAAGATGTGGTTATTTTCTAGAGCCATTGGCTGCCTTGTTTTCTAGATCATTCCAATGAAGTCGGTTCTCTACGGATACATTTGTGCTCTGGATTCGCAAATGTTTCTCTGCTGAAGAGCCTCCCCACTCCCAATTATTTCTGTCGTTACAGATGTGCACTCACTTTACGATGGAGCCAGTATTTTGTAAGAAATGTAATGGCTAAGTTATTATTATCATAGCGAATTTTAGGCAGAAGACATGATCCTAATTTTATGTATATCATTTTAGTAATCCTCTAGATAGTATATAGTTACTCTATTTATTCATCTAGCTAGACTAACAAGGACAAGTTATAAGGTAAGTATAAGACGCTAAAGGCATTCCTTAAGAAATACTAGCTCCTTCGTACCATTTCGGGTTCGGAATGCTCAGGTCCGCCTTTTGTAACTTCACCTTCTCCACGCCTTCACCGCCAAAGGCTCGTCACATGACCTGCTCATCGCGTCGTAGGCTTCGTGGCCCGATTTTACTGCTTCTGCCTAAACCGCGGCCTTCAGCCCCAGAATCCCCCTCCTCTGCTAGAACCACTGTCCACCCAGCGGCTGACATGGCAGCCAACCCTCCGCCGATACTCAAATGCCCAGACGAGATTCTGCTTCGCATCGGCTCCCACCTTCGTAGGGATACGTCCGGCCGGGTGAGCGAACCGATTGAAAGCGGGAATGTTCCTGGGTACATGAACGATGTCGATTATTACCTCGCTGCAGTCAAGCTTGACGTTCGACCTACGTCTTCCGACTTTAGAAGTATGGCACTGACATGCCAAACACTACGACCCATCGCACAAGAGCTCCTCTTCCAATCGCCCCTTATTTCGGATCCCGAAAAAGGGACATACCGACTATTATTATTGACCCGCATTCTCATAGAGAACCCGACGCTAGCGAATGAAGTGCAGCAGTTTCGAGTTGATATAACCTGAAACATTTCGCTGGTATCTTCAACCCGTACGGCACATTTTCGAGCACACACAAGCCTACAGTAGCCCTGATCTGCAATGTCTTGGACGCAGTCCGTAAAGAGATCGGAACATGCCCTAACATGGAAGACGACTGATTCGACGGGGGATATGCTGCGAATTCAAACGACTGCTCTTGAGGATCATTCTGGTGCTTTGCGTCTAACCTCCGGGAATTATTCCTCGTCTGCCATGCTAGACCTTTCGAGCTCAAAGATGGGCTTAGAGATTTATCCGAGGGTCCAAAACCCTACCAGGAGCATTTTCAGCTTTGCGAAGAATCAAGATCATGAAACTTTTTCTACCTTCTGACCAAGTGGCCGGAGCATTACGGTGCCTTCCATTTCTGCTTGATATTCTAGATCTCTCTATCATGCGATTGTTCTCCTTCGGGTGGGACCCCATTCCGTCCTCCAGATACAAGCTAGACGGATTGGCACATGTTTCGGCAACATAAAGTCTCTTCGCATCGACGTCGGCATCAGAAATATTAGTTATCAGGTACGCGAGTTCTGGACAATTTTAGCAGCTACCCTTCCAGTCTTCAAGTCACTGAACGCACTTCACATCTATGGGGAGTCATGCAGTCTTGAATGGCGCCTTCCCAGTTTCCGTCCTGACCATCGGGACCTTGTGGAAGCCGAGATAGCGCATGCCTTCCGACAATCTTTGACGGAGAAAGATTTTGTTCATTTGGTAGGCCACTTGGGAGTCTTGGGGCCAACATTGGAGATTCTAGAACTTCCTAGTGGATATTGGGCTCTACCGAGTGACTACCACTGGAAGCGTATACGTATGTTCGCCTCCGCGGATGACCCTTTTGAATGGGACCCGGACCCCGAAGGCTTCCCGAACTTCAAGGCATTCGAAAAGCTCAAGCATCTCATCGTCCCATGCAACGCACTCGGTGGTTACACGACGATTGCGTTCCCCATCCAAACACAGCCGTCTACACTCGAGAAAATCATAATATACGGAGTGTAGGATACTCTTTGTAATTGGCTGGAAGAGAGTCTCGTTACAACCAGCCCTGCTTTCCCGGTGTTGCGAGAAGTGGAGCTGAAGGCTGCGGAGTGCCCGGAGGCTCAATCATTGCCGAAGGAACTGTGGCGTGACCAAAGTCTCTTCTTAGAGGAAAAGTTTGAGGTTTCTAGCATCAAGATCACCATCACCGACTAGGAAGAAAGGGATATTGTTTTGATGTGTCTCTATCTGAACCAATAGACGACCATAGGTTCCGGAGGAGAGATGGGACGCCGCCTTCATTCACGATCGGACGACTGACAGGAAGCTCCTGCCTCAATACCATCATTTCGAGCACAATAGCGTGGAAATGCCTCTAAGTCAATAGGAAACCATCTTCATGTTAATCTCTCCTGTGCCTTCACTTCCAGCCAGTCTTCGCATTCTCTGAGCTTCCGACAGTTATGTCTGCCTCGTTCCTGCTCCCTCACAACGCACTTGAATTCCTCGTCAGTAAAAGGCTGCCTAACATCGCCGCGAGAAGTAAAACAGTAGAAGAATACTATACTCCAATTCTAGATTACACATTTCAGGTTATAGAGTAGTGCAGCAGAGATATTTAAACAGGGGGGATTTCTCGATACCAAAGTGCAAGCTCATCAACAAACTGGAAAATCCTCGGACGTAGCACTTGGGTATGATTAGCTTGAGATGGCATCAAGCTACGTATGAGGAAATAGACAGCTCTCCTGAAATTTGTCCCTGCATCCACCTCATCAGCTAAGAGCAGATGCGTTATGGAAGTCAAAGCTGTGAATTAATCTATCGAATCTTCAAGCAGAATATCAACACACAGTATACTGAGTATAGGATGAATAATTCCTCACTCAAATATCTGTGCCATTAGTTGTTTCGTCCTTCCAGTCAAGGATTCAGCCTTTGAAAGGGGTCCATTGATGGATCTGTCAGAGCAGCAAGGCTGTGTTGCGAAGAAGCTAGGGATGTCTTTGGCGTTTAGTATTAGTCCCCGCAACCCCTTCTCATCCGTATAGCTATGCAAGTAGAACAAATGTAATATAATTTTACAGCAGCTGGAATGGCCAGGGTAGAAAAAGGATTATACCCTCTGCTGAACTTCACCTAAGATCTTGGTGATCCGTAGCTTCTTCAGCTCTTCCGCACTTTGCAGCCTCATAAACATGCCCCACGGTGGCAGAGAAATATATGCTCTCCCTCCCTCCCTACAGTGATCCAGTAACACGCAAGGTGGACCGTTTCTGTTCTTCTCAGCCGCTCCTTCATAGTCCGGCATCTACAATGCCGCAGGGATCGACGGAATGTACTGGATTCGAACTCTCGTCACAGATCATGGTCACATCAGATAGTGTTCATATGCACACGGAAATTCGATCGTGTCGGTTGCCCAAGGTAATACACTCTCGTCCCACGCCCGATGGAACAGCGCCAATGGTCCGGAAAGAGTATTGTTTCCTTGTTACGGAAATTCCAGCCAATCATAGTAAAATATAAGCTAATCACACTGCTTTAGAGCTTTGCAACTGAGTAATCATCCCTGTGTGTCCCATCGGACTTGGAAAGAGGTGGCTGTTCCACAGACGACCATAGGTACCGACATGCACCGGATCGGAGGAGTTGCTAAAAACAGTTCTTCTGCATCATACCAGAAACACTTAAACTCCAGAAAATGTTTGACCTTGCTGGGCCTGGCTCACCGATGTGTGTTCAGTGAGAAAGCTCGGCACTGGCGCCAGCCTCTATCCACCTGTCTAATCCGAAGAGTAGCATTTACACAGTGCCTTGTGACTTCCCGCGCTGTCCCCGACTGTTCTGAAGTTGAGGATGTTCGAGGGCAGTGACAGGGCTTGGCTACCAGTCATTGAAAGAGGGGCGCTTCAGAGGCAGCAATGTACTTTCCGTTCGTCAACGCCTGCGGAGAAAGGCGCAGCCACCAGCCATAGTAGTAGTGTCAATGGGCGAAGGGAGGAGTCTGAGGTTTCGAGGGCTCGTTATTGAGGGTGTAGGGGCATTGCGCGCATGTTGCCTTGAGACCAGGGGTTTTCCGGATATGGGGAAGCACGAGCTGATGCGCGTCGTTTTGTATGTATGCCAATCATCCATGAGGCGTCTTTGGTGAAGCGAGAACACTGGGCCAGATTGGAGAAAAGAAATATTAATTGTATGATATGCCTCACGCCTCCGCAGCCGTCTGTGACACCTGCAGACTCGCGTAGACGTTGATCGGCGTATATGCTCAGCACATCACTTCAAACATCCAGTGGACGTTTTCGCCTTACAGTACAAGCCCCCTGCCTGTCATATGTTAAGCCCTGAAGCTGGTTCGTTTGTGTTTTCCATCATAGACCCCTGGGTACCAGCGTCGGGCCATTCTAGCCGTTGAATATATATCAGCGCCATCCATCCAGTCTGCCAGTCGGTTGGCGAATTCGAAGCCGCAATCCATTGTAATCCACTCAGACCCTACACAAGGAGTGAAATGATGCCCTTTGTAGACACCTGAGATTTCGATTCCGAGTCTAAGAGCGGGATCCTTATGCTCTATCATATCTTCGTAGTTCTTCCCCTTTCGGGGAACACAACAGTGCGGATGAATCTCGCCTTTCGGCTTCATGTCAAGCTTTACTCAAATGGAATCATCTTCCAGTCTGTCGATATAAGATGTGCTGACCCGCAGATGAACGAACTGAACCATGAATTGGTAGTCGGAATAGTTACTACCCCAGTTCCAACGCGAAAGGCTTCCAGTATAGGGTGGAAGCGGAGGGTGAGATGGTGGCCAATTTTCATCTGCCGGATAATGTATCTCCCCATTGATCATAGTAAAGTTCCAAGGAACAGGCCTCCTCGGAATATATGGTGGCGGAACATAAGGGTACCCTTCTTTATACAACTTGCGTCTGATGTTGTCTTCTTTCTCTTTATTCCGGACAAATCTGCCCCACTCTTGCTTGATGTAATGAGGGCTTTGCGACAGTCCAAAATGTTTTCTTTCGGGGTATTCGCCCCAAGAAATCCATTGCGCAAGAGGTTCGCGAAGATTCGCACCAGAATCGAGGTCTACTGATGAAAGCATGGCGAAAGCTTCGGCCGGAAGCGAAAGGCTCATTTCATGAGACTGCAAAGTGCGGAAGATGACGCATACCCACTGCTCCAACAGATTCATTAATGGACCCTTCTCAAGGGTCCCGGTCAGGTCCTTGACGGGCAGAACGAAGAAGCTCTCTTGTGCGTAGGATTGGCACAAATAGTTTAGTGAGGGATTCTTCCCTCTATATCGCGGGTTGTCATGTTCCTTAGAGATTCGGCAACTTAGATCACAGCTTCGGCCTCCGTAACGCATCTGTTCTTGACCGATAAGATGGACGCAAATATAAATTCCAGGACAGCTGTCTATTTCTTCAGGTGCAACTCGATACTGCCTCAATCTAATCAAAATCAATTGCTACGTTCGCCCCACGTTCGTTAATTAGCTTACATTTCGGTATCAAGAAGATGTCCCTGTTCAAAAATCTCCACAACCCAGTCCTCCAACAACGAACGGCACTGTTCCATAGCCTGGAATGGGTGGTCTAAAATTGGTGCATAGTAATCGTTCACTGTTGAACTTTTCGCGGCAATAGTGGGGAGCCTCCCGCTAATGAGAAAATCAAGTATGTTGTCAGGGTGCAGGAACGGTGCAGACATGATGACTGACTGAAGCTGGCATATGGCGAAGAGCGACTGAACGTAAAGACGCAGGCGAGATGAACTCGAAGATGGACATTCTATTGAATAACCTTACTTTGCCTTGGACGATGGCATTGAGGAAGGAACGTCCTGTCCCTCGTCAACTACCCAGGGAAGGAGCAGATTTCGCCCTCGTCAATCTCGACTCCTCCGGTGTGATGCATCTCTTCTCTTTGATCTATGCATAGCACATCTACCTAGAGAAATTTAACGCCCAATTTTCGCGTGACAATGACAGAAAAGTTGAGGTCCAATTCCGGGCCTTTCTTTTCAGGGTTCCCTCTCTTTTCTAGTGGCTTTGCTGATGTTATTTCGTTCTAGCGTTTAGGATCTCCTAGGCTACTACTATGGGGTTCTTGGGCCTTGTTCCTATCGTGTCCCCCAGGCTGTACTACAACAGCGGCCTTTGTTAAGCGTGTTCCCATGCTATAATTACCTCCTAGGTGAAAACAAGGTATTCTCTGCGCACAAGATCGTCTGCGGCATGAAGTTGCAATTAGCAAATTGTTAGACCCAAGACTTGTAATTAATCTGATAAGTAAAACGTAGAGAATTATAGGAACGATAGAAGGGAGCAGGTACAGAGTAGAAGTTATCACAATACATAGCGTGTCTGCCTACTTCTCCTTTTCTTAGATTACAGCGGCGAGGTCTGCACGTTGTTGCTTTCGAAAATAAACAGCTTAAACAATCGAAACAAGTCGCACAGAGCAGGGTAGTAGCATATAAGAAATAGCTGTGTCGAACTTGGAGTACGTGAGAGGGCTCGCGCTTTCCCTCCCCCACAGTCCTGGACGACTGTGCACAGTGGGGCAAAAAAGTCGCCGGTACCCGCGATCTCCCCGCTCGCCCGCGTCCCCGGAGCCCCAAGAAGAGCAAAAAGAAATGTCGTCTGTGTGGATCGAACACACTACCTCCAGATTTTTGTTCGGTAGAACCAAAGTTTGCAGCTTGCGCCGATTTCTTCAGTCTATTGCATGTTAGTGAGAGTTGCTGGGTAAGTTTTTGGCGGAAACACCGACCTGGCGCTCTCCCATTTGAGCTAAGACGACCCTAGGCATCAGAGGTAATTGATTTAGAAATTCCTAAAACTGTAGCTGCTATAGCCTCTGAAAAATTGAAAATCCGGCTGAGATTTTCTGCTGTCCGCTGCTCTGATTCCGCTGCCGGGATCAGTGTTGGTTAAACCAGTAAGCGGTGTGGGAGTGTCCAACACTAGTGCTTCTCTTTCCAAGGGTATCGTCATGCTGATCCGCAAATTTCAACTCCGCTCTAACTTAAAACGATATTGGCGTTCTGACAATCAAGAGATCTTTTTCTCGAACAGGATACCCAGGTGTTAAAACACCTGAATTCTCTGAAAGCCGAGCACACCTCATATAAAGCAGGAAACGTACCTTTTTCTTCTTCTGCACAGTCTTAGTAGTTGAGTTGTTTGCTTAGCTGGCAAGCACTTGCTACTTTGCCATGCATCAAAGCCTTTTCCATGTAAGTCTAACACCGTAGTCTAAAGAATATTCGCACATGGGTATTGACCCTATTGGATCTGTCGCGCCAGAGTTCGCGGGGATCTACACCGGCCCCAGTCTTCCAAAGAAAGCATCGCAAAAATTTCCCACAGATAGGGACGCTCATAGAATCTCGCCGCAAAGTGCGAGGGGAAACCTGTCGTCATTGCCCGCCATGTTACCTTAATTACAGGAGTAGAATTCAAGTTCAAATCTGGTATATATGACTGATACGAATAAATGGGTCGGATAGCAGAACCCTTGTGGATATATGAGATCCAGGATGTCCATCTCCATTTGTGAATATGCAAATATAGAGGCTGCGACTCCCCGTTTGTGGATGTTTAAGAGGAAGCCGTTCTCTTCATCTCTGTGGGTAGAGAAGCAGATGATTGAGCTATATGACGCCACTTACCTAATTTTATTGTGCCGTGCTATGAGGTGGAGATGTATGCCATCTGTGTCTGTCTATTAGCTATGTCTGTACCCCTATCACTACTCCACTTGACGTGTTTAGCTTCGCTGTCCGTGGTCGGGCCCCACCAGGGTTGACACTGATCTCTCCAGCTTTATCGCGACCTCCATCAAGCATCTCCATATTGTTAAACCTCCAACTCCTTCATGAGAAAACTCCGGGGCAAGCTGAAATGCCTGCCCGAAAAATTTGTGCATACATCTCCGTCTCTTGGTCTACCCTCAAACTGGGCCAAAGGAGCAGCCAAACCAAAGCATCACCAACACAACAAAGAGTCAAGAAAACAAGACTGCATGGTGGATACACGTCATCAAATCCATTCATAAGACATGAAAGTATATACGCCGAAGAAATGCAGCAGCAACCGTTCACACACCATGGTATCGTCTGTCCGTCCGGCATTCCCAAGCCCGCCCAAACTCCCGTTCCAAATCGCTCAAAGTTAAATCCATATGCAAACCAGGAAACGCATCCAACCATCCATGCATGCTAATCCACCACCTCCCCTTCACCAACCCTACCGTCTCACCACCGATGCACCGGCACACCCGGATGCATATTCAACATATACTGTGGCCCGGGCATCGTGCCACCCCCATAAAGATTATTCCCTCCCGAGTTCCCCCTCCCATGTCCCTGCTGTCCCTGCTGTCCGCTCCCAAAGCTCTGCTGACTCTGACTCTGTCCATGCGTCCCATCCATCCCCCTCCCCACCTTCCAAGCCTTCATAACCAAATCCTCCTCATCGTCCTCCTCTCCCCTCAGCCTTCTCGCACTCGTGCCATTCTGTCTCGCATACGCAGACCCCCTTCTCTTGATACACGTTTGCAGCAGCACGACGAAGACGAAGACGCCGAGCGCGATGGCGGTGTAGGCCATGATGATGGGAGTACTTTGTGAGGAGAGATGGAGACCGAGACCGCCGGTTAGGATCAGGAGGGTCAGGGTGGCGGAGACGAGGGGAGTGTGGAGACGCGGGAGGAGGGTGTGGAGAGAGGAGATGCGCGGGAAAGGGAGAATGGAGATTAGGACGATGGGGAGGAGGGAGAGGAAGGCGAGAATTTGGTGCGGGGAGGTGAAAGTTTTGGACTGATGTCACCGACAATTAGCTTGCTATTCTTATACTTGGGGAGGAGGGGCAAAGGAGGGGAACTGGACTTACGCGATTGAATTCTCCACTCGTAGCAATGCCGAGTGCGTATGAGATGATGAGGAACACGAGGATGAAGACTGAGATTCCGATATGGATTCCAATCTTCTTGAGGAAGCCAGCGCAAACGACGTTGAGAGGCCACAAGACGAACAGCGCCAAACACCCAAGCACGGCGTGTGCGAGATTCATACGATCATGATCCCTCGTCATCTCCCCGTCAAACGTCACACCCGCGAGCGCTTGACTCGCACCGGGGACCTCGCTCTTGCCCGTCGCGGCTTGCATGTCCATCGTAAACCTCCCAAAACGGACATGGCGTCTCAGGGGAGCGTCAAGCGAGTCAGATTGCAAGCGATTGCCGGGACCGAAGGCGAAGATCATGGGATGTGCAGCGTTCTTGACGTCGAGGAAGCCGTCGGTCCAGACACGGCAGTTTTTACAGACGGCTTTGACGACGAACATGTCGTCTATGATGCCCGTGCCGGGGAGCGCTTCAAGTTGGATAGAGTTTTCGTGGCCGGGTTCTGAGTGGCCGGTTGCGAGGCGAGGGCTGATGGTCACGTCTGCTGAGATTTAGCTCCTACCCATCCAGTGTAATCGTTCTTTCAATTTCGATTATGGTCTGTGTGAGTGTTGGGGAAAGACATACTCTTCCCATCCTTACTCGGATACAGCACAAACATCAAGCTATCCTTCATATTCTCGCCAAAGCCGACGGCCACCCACGAGTACGCCGGAGAAGTAAAGTATATCGAGACATCGCTGCTATCGTTTGCGATGTTGAGCGAGAACTGGGTTTCGGTATCTGAGATGTAAAAGGTGGAAGCTGCTGGAGCTTGTGCGAGGATGGTGGAAGGTAATACTAAAACAGTGAGGTCGTATCAGTATTGGTCTCATAATCGTATTAACGCAGCATCTCTCCAGAACTCCATGCAGAAGACCAGATCCTGGACGACTTACTCGCAAGAATCGCAACTAGCACCGCTATGCCCCTCCCCATTCCAAATCCTTCTCCAAATCGAAACATGTTCAGCACCAAAAACGCACAGCGCATAAGCCACCAGAATGATAAACTTAGACACTCGAATTGAAAAATGGGCAACAAGTGCAAAAGCAGAACACTCACGCAAGACTCGGGGAAATAAAGTTGAAAGAAAATGGAGCAGACAACTCACGGCCCCGCGCCCTGCTTATACGCCGGGAGTCCGCCAGAACCATCCTCCCACAAGAAATCTCACCCTCACATGTTGAAACACGCCGCATGCTTCGCGCCAGCGCTTCCACCACCATCCAGGCTCTCGTCGAGACCGGATGCGTCGTCCTGTGGCATGCAAGGAGCAACCCACCCAATCAGACTGCGCGATCCTGCATCGGCGCTTACCCTTATCACCAATCACAGCCGCAGACGCCCAAAGACAGTGGCAGTTTATTTTTGGACCCCAAATGTATTGATTGAATTTCATGTAGCGCCCAATTCATTTCCAATCTCGAACAGTGTACCTATGCCCTGCCCAGTGTCAGCCTTGCATCAAAGTCGTGTCGCTGCATGCAACCAGACATCTCCCCAAGGAAATAGTTACACGCGGGGAGAAACGTGCAGTCTAGCCGGTTCGGGACCGGCACGGGCATCGGTCGATCAATCGATCGGATGCACTGCCACTCCAGAATCTGCATCATCATCAATATCAGGAAAAGAGCTTTATCTATTCATAATCGTGCCGAGAGATCATATATGTGACAATCGGGAGTCAGTCGGATTGAAAGTGAATCCCCAAAGAAAAAGTAGTACCTCCCCCTGCTCCCATAAAGCCAGCCCAGCCCTAAGCCTTTGCAAGGGAAAAAGAAGAAAAAGAAATGAAACAAAGGAAGTAGTGTTTGAGAAGGACTTGCAACCAAATCTACGCGCTCCACCAATGCTGGTCATGAGAGTCGTAAGGTATTCAGAGCCCGAGGGTGACTGTGCCCTCACACATCCCGAGGAGAGACAGAAAACCACGGACCATCATGATTCATGTCGTAAATCGTCTGGTATCATCCTCCATACTTTTGCTTAAAACTTCAAAGGGCCACAAAACCTGTCAGGCCTCCCAGGTCGAACACCAATATTGGCGGGAAATCGAGCTGTGCCGGGAACGGTCGCTGAATTGCCGCATGAGCAGAACACGGCAGCCACTTCAGCGATGGGAAAGAGACATTGGCAGACCAATCCTTATCCACGTGGTCAAGACACTCATCTATAGCGGTGGCGGTGTCGGTCATAGGAGACCTCGTGCTCGTAATAGCGGTCTTCGAATCCAGGCTTCTTGTCTCGAATTTCCTCGCGCTCGTACTCGATTTGTCGGATTCGAGACTTGCGCTTACGACGAATGTCATCTGATATCTCGACAAGCTGAAGGACATCCTCCTAGCCTGTTGTTAGCACTGTATTTGCCGGAGGGAGAGGGTAAACGTACATATTTCAGGTACTCCATAACATAAAAGAAGTAGTCGGTTTCCTCGTAGTCGTACCCCGCAGCGTCAATGGCCTCTTTCAGTACCAAATCCTTGGTTATTTCGGTCCACATGTCCTTAGACTTGGGTTTCGAGGCTGGGGGACCAAAGTCAGTTACATATTCGTCATCTCCGCTAATAAACTTAGCGCGGCGGACGCCGTTGTAACGCTCCCAGGAGATTTCTTGGGCGCCGCCTCCAATGCCCTCCATACGAACGCGGCTCGTTCCAGGAGGCACATCTACAATCGTCCAGTCCTTGGTAGCGCCATCCCATGCTTCTCCGGGAAAGGCACGCTCCAAGGCCCTTTGATTGTAGTACTCTGCTTCCAACTCAAAGTCGGGGTTGGCAGGAGCAGTAAAGCGGCGCCTCGGAAGGCTGATGGATCGGCCGCTAGAGGAGGCAAGTTGAAGTTCGCGAGACTTACTTTCACGAGTGTCACGCTCGAAGATGAATTCCTCTTCAAAACCACCACGTCCGGGTCCCCGGCTCCTGCTTCATGGATTAGGACTTGCTGTACTATACGTTCCGAAAGAAGGACTTACTCTCGCCGGCGAATCTCAATTTCAAGCCGATCCTCGCGAGGAGGAGATGGCGGTGGTGGAGGTGGGGTGGGGGAACGAGCTCGCTCGACACCTGTTATCTTGTTAGCACAAAGCTATTGGAACGGATGTAGCGGGTCCTACCATGATCGATATGACGGTGATGGGTGATGATTTCCTGGATAATTGGGGGCTTGACAATCGCTTCCGGCTCTGGCGGTGGTGGAGGAGGAGGCGGAGGGCTCGGTGAGCGCTCCTGTTCCATACGGCGGATGATGATCTCCTCCTTCATATGTTCACGGGGCGGCGGTGAGGGCTCACGACGGCGGACGACGAATTCCTCGTGCTCGCGCGCAACCAACTCTCCACGCGACGAACGAGGAGGCGGCAGACTTCGCTCCCGTCCGCGGATAGACACATGGGTGGTATCATTCTCTCGGCCATGGCGGCTGTCGTCACGTCGATAGCTGACCTCTTCCCGCTCGACCTCGCGGTTTCGGGTGGGAATGCGTTCCTGGAATTTGATCTCCTCACGCTCGAAATCGACCTCGCGCGGACGAGGTGGTGGGCCGCGGGCTCCTTCACCGCGGCGGAACTGAATGTCCTCTCTTGGTCTGGAAGCATCGCGATGGCGAATGGTAATGTCCGTCTCTTCCCGCTCGACTTCGCGGGGACGGCGAGTCTCCGGTCCCGTGCGTCGGATGGTTATATCGTCACGTTCGATTTCTCGCACGCTAGATGGCGGGGGTGGAGGGGCACGGCCGCCGCGGATCACCAAGGTATCCTCTTCGACCTCGCGGCGGCGAGGGGCAGGTCTGCTGATCGACTCCTCGCGGCGCTCGTGGACGACCATCTGGCCAGCGCTGGAGCGGTGGTCATCGCGCAGGAAGAAGTCGGGCGCGCTGCGGCGGGGATTGCCGTGCGAGAGATCGAGGTCGAGTTCGTCGTAGCTGCGCTCGGAGCGGTTGCCGTTGCGGTAGAAGTCCCGCTGCCGCTCCTCGTAGAGCTCGGCAGTGGGATAGTGTCGCCGCGACATTGCTAGCGGAGCGGTGCAGTGCAGATGTTACGAGGGCTGGGTGAAGGACTGCAGGCTAAGGATGCAGGAAGCGTGCGCCAAAGGAGGCGGGCGGATGGCGGGTAGGCAGGCTCTGAAGTGAGGGGTGAGGAAGAAGCAGACGAGGGGAGCGGGCGGAAGGGCAGGATGAAGAAGGTAGTAAAGGAGCAAGCGGGCGAGGCTGAGCCTGGAACTTGAAGAGGAGAGCTGGCCTTCTAAGCACCGGCAAGCTTGGTGAATTGCCCAGTTGTGGACGGTGGGGTGTCAAAGGAACTTGGTTGGGCATGGAAGGCACGCCCGTCGCGGCTTCCGCACGGCGATGACGTCTTTGCACGCCGGCGACCGCACCTTCCTCTTGGTCAGGCCATGTAGGCGATGCCCACCGCCAACCACGATGCGCGAGGCAGCTGCAGCCCGGTCGACGCCTGCCCGCACACGCAGTATCGTCCGCAAGCAGACCGGTCACCTCACAAGTGAAGCAGAGAGATGGCAGGGCTGTCCTCACCGCAGACCCCATCCTGTCCACCTGTCCAACGTCCGTCTATCTGGCAATCTGGCAATCTGGCAAGACTCGAGCACCGCGGCCGGCCAGGCGCTCCGCCATTTCACATGCACGATCCTGAAGGCCCCCTCAAACCATCCGCGACGCGGCGAGGAGCACAGGGGGCAGCCTGCCTTACCACCTGTGCCCGCGTCTCCCCTCAACCCAAGCCAACAGCAGTCCGGCGGTGAGCACCGTCGAGCACCGTCAAGCACCGTCAGGCACCGCTGGCAGAGCATGATACCTGACCTTAGCCCTCCCGCGTCGAGGGATCTCCCCGTAGCCTCGAAACCCCAATATCAGTTACAGTACCTGGCTCTGTTGCCACAGGAAGCGATCTGCCCACCGTAGCTCTCCCGCAAGCTCTGCTGAGCCTCGAGGGCGGATCCTGCCTAACGCGGTCGTGCTCGTGCAACCGCCCTCTCGAGTCGATCCGCCTTGTCCGCGCTTGAATCTCGTCTCCAGCGGCCTGGTCGATGCAGAATCCGCCGTGGAGATTTTCTCGTGTCGGCACTCACGATACTCTTGGGCAACAGCTGAGGTTGCAAGCCCTGGTCTCCCGGACAATTTCTTGCTGCACATCCCTGCCGCCCGCACGATGACGTAGTCTTCATCACCTGGTCATGTCTATACTGACTCACGACATCACCAGCCACCGAGTTGAAGTACTGCGATTGCATTTTTGCTTCTTCTGCAGCGTGTTGGCACGTGGTGAGATATGGGGTCCGGCCACCAGCATCCGACAGGGGAGGCAGTGAATGTGGCCTCTATCCCGTAGGATCAATTGAAACTTCGACTGCATAGCAGCCTGCAGGATCGTGGGATCGTAGGATTAGTGTTTTAGCGCTGCGCATCTCTATGCTTATCTCGGCGCTGTGCCACCCTCAACATATATCTACGGCTGAGACCGCATATAATCCTCCTTATGCCACCTTGGATTCCGTAACGGCCACCTCTTCTTTCCGGCTAACATCGAGCAAGTGTCCACTATCTGGACCCGTAAATCGCTTCCTCCCAGTAGTAATCCAAGTGATCAGGCTGAGAAGCATCACTACACCAATCGCTGCAGAGGTGTAATTCATATTATCACTCTCCACGGGCTTGATGGAGGGGAAGTTGAACGTAATGCAGGCAAAGGTCAAGTAGACGAACCCGATTATGTTTAGCACGATTCCGTACCGGCCGAGCGAATATGGACCTTCCAGATGGTGCTTCTTCCCAGTCACGTACGCTAGAATGCGTGCGAGCAGAGGCATCGCGTAGGAGAGATCTAACAAGGTTAGCTAGCGCTACATCTACAGCATGTGTAAACTTGGTAGTGAACGGATCGAATTGTCGAGACGCTTCAAACCGACCACCCTACGGTCTGTGTGAATGCCGCGACCGTGGCACTCCCAGGTTCCGCATGCTGTACGTAAAGGAGACAAACTTACAGAAGCCTTCCGTTGCAATAGATATGACGGTATTGAACCCGGTCAACGTTCCAAAGTAGATCGAGTTGAACGCAATCTGCACTACACCCGTCACCAGAATTGCGTATATCGGCACCTTCCGCTTCGACGACACTCTGCTGATGGTGCTTGAAAATGGCAGCCCGTGGTCTCGCGCAAATGCAAAAACGGCACGCGAACCTTCTGCCATCAACGAGTTGGCGCAGAAGAGGGCAATGACTGTAATGAGGGACGCTAGAGCCGAAGCGCCGGCTACGCTTCCCGTCGAGTTGAAGAATATCTCGATGACCGGCACGCCGGTAGGTGTAGTAGCCGTCGTCTCAATATCACCCATGCAAAACGAGAGGGATATCAAAAAGACAAATCCCGTAACGGCACCAATGTAGACGGACATAACGATAGCTCGTGGGGCTTCCTTTCGTGCGTTCTTTATCTCTTCCGTCATGTGCGAAGGAGCATCGTAACAACACATGCCAAACGCACTCTGGAGGATGCCCAGGATAGCGGCGTATGAAGCATTGAAGCCGGTGAAGTTTTGGAACTTTCCAAAGACGAAGCTGGCCGGCTGCTTGTGGTCGTTGGTGGCCAGGATGGTAATGAAGCATATGAAGAAGGCGCAGATGTTCCACACGAGGATGCCTTTGGAGATCTTGTTCAGATAGTGCGGAACAAAGATGTTGGAGACAGTTGCAACAACGGCAATCAAATAAGCTACCAGGACAGTGTGCCAACGTTCGATCGTGTACCCTGGAGTGTTTAAGTTTGCCATGCCGAGAATGAAGTTGGCTCCGATGAAGTTGTTTGTAGCACCCATTGCGAGAATGCCTTCGAAGTTTCAGTCAAACCCAGTAGATCTAGAATTACTCTACTCACCGATCAACATGAACCAGCCGCAGACATACGAGAACCCTCGTGCCCATCGTTGAGGTGCTAATATTGCAACCCAGGAATACTGTCCTCCGGCGACTGGGTACGCTGAGCACATCTCCGCCATAGAATATGCAACAGTCAAGGAGACCAGGCAGATTCCAAGCCACGACCAGATCATGACAGGTGGACCACCAGCTTCGACGCCAACGATGAGCACACCTGAGAGAGCAGTCCAACATGTGACGATGCTGAAGCTGAAGCCTACCATACCGAGGAGACCGAAGCTTCGTTCAAGCTCTTTCAAATCATAAGTAAAAATCACCAAGTGACGTGGTAGGGGGGTATACCTTGGGTGTAACCCAACTGCTCGAGCACTGCATCATCACTACTGGAGTCGTGAAAGACTTTCGTCTTTGATTTTGTAGAAGCCATGATGAAGGGCACCTTGTATCTCAATTGAAACAAGTCGTTGAGAGGTAAAAAATCGACAAGGACCTTCGAAAAGCAGGCGAGACAGAATTCGAGCGGTCCGGACTCTACATATACAGCGAACCTGTCGATCAAAGATTAGCCCGGCAGCATCATGTCGACAGTCCGAGAAATGCGTGACGCCGGCCTATACGCGGGCCCTTCGTATGCATATTTACGATAGCAGCCGCCGAAAAAGGAACTGCAATGCGAGAAGCGATCCTGTTATTCGCCCATGCTTTGCAGGAAGCATCCCGTCTTATCAGGACGTTTTGTGTGGACGATTGGTCACGATAGAACGGCGCCATTCGTCAGCGCGGGGACCGTCAGAATCGAGACAGGTACGGGCCGTCGTTGTGCTAGATGCCGAGCCGTTTCATAAAAGTGGTGGCTCGGAGATCCCTTTCTTGATGGACTTCGACGGTGGATCGATGGAGGTTTGCAGCTTGAGTTTAGAAGTGAGGCTAAGGCTGCCACGGCTGGGTCTTGAGGTTAGTTCGGAAGCGCACCCGTGATCCGGGGCACAACCGATCACAGGGTGGCCGCATACGGAAAGAGCATAGGCTGTAACTACTGTATTCCGATGACTACATAAAAACACAGGCTCAATATATAGAACATGAGCATATCATATGGCACTCTGCTAGAATAGTGTACGGGCGAAAAGGGTTGGAAAACCTGCAGGCAGTTCATGGCCTCTTGGTCGTGCGCTAACAGCATCCCGATCCCGTATCTATTTCGGCAGCATCCTTCCATCGTTGATAGCAATCCCACATTACGTTGCATCCCTCTATCAATGTCCCCACTGTTTCTTTGGTAGAATTATAGGCAAACTGAAAGACAATAGTGTGTACGGAATAATTGCTTCAACCGTAGAGCCATACCCCAAACCTTCCAATTCTCGACCACTCCCCGCAACCTCCAACAATGTCCTCCCAAATCCCCACCAGCACTCCCTACACCTGGCCGCACGATTCCTCCCTCTCACCCTCCACCACCGCTCTCATAATAATCGACATGCAGCGCGACTTCCTCTCTCCGGGCGGCTACCTCCATTCCCAAGGCTACTCCCTCTCCCGTTTCCAAGCTCTAATACCACGCCTCCAATCCCTCCTTTCCGCTTTCCGCGCCGCCAGCTTTCCCATATACCACACCAGCGAAGGCCACTTGCCACACATGGCCACCGTAAGCTCTCGAGAGAAACATCGCTCAAGTGTAAATGGCGCACAGATAGGATCACAAGGGCCGTTGGGGAAGCTTCTGATAAGAGGCGAGAAAGGGCATGATATTATTCCGGAATTATATCCACTGGAGAATGAGCCTGTGATATGTAAGCCCGGAAGAGGAGCGTTCACGCATACGGAGCTGGATGCTATGTTGAGGTGTAGAGGGATTAGGAATTTGGTCGTTTGCGGAGTCACGGCCGATGCATGTGTCAATAGCACAGTTAGAGAAGCGAGCGACCGGGGATTTGATGTGCTAGTCCTCGAGGATGGCGTAGAGAGTGTGAATGAGGAGTTGAAGAAGTGGAGCCTGGAAGCGATAAGAGTGGAGGGGAGACTGTTCGGAGTTACCGCACAAACCGCAGATGTGATTCGTGCTGTCGAAAGTTGGAATGACAGGTAGTCTCCCGTGAGCGCTTAATTGGATACCAGGCAACAGAATAATGCTGCGCCCCGGTCGCAGGCGAAGCGGGTAAGAGTCAAAGGGTGCCGCTCACTACAGATACCATGAGCATTCGACAGAGCGGGAAGATTAGTCGGATGGTCTTCACAAGAACTGATGAGTATAGCACATATTGAAAGCGTTCCCAAAGGGATACGTGTATTGACTATCCCAGCCATATTGACGAGTGACTCACGCAGGAGCGAGTACCATCAAACCAAGATCATGAAATCATGGAAGCACCATGGAGATATCCACCAAACGCCTGAGACCGTGACCCATGCTGTAAACCAATCCTTGAAGGAGTCATGACAGCAACCACCACCCTTGACAGAATCTTTCGAGTGTCGGTGAAGGATAGATGCGAAGAGTCGAGACCGGGCAAGATGCTTAACCACCGAACCCGTAGAGGGTACGGCCCTGGCGCTTGAGAGCGTATACGACGTCCAGGGACGTGACGGTCTTGCGCTTGGCGTGCTCGGTGTATGTGACGGCATCACGGATGACGCTCTCGAGGAAGGTCTTGAGGACACCACGGGTCTCTTCGTAGATCACTAGAGTACTGTCAGCTATAGTTCGATGCGAGGCAATGCGAGAAGGACATACTGGCTGAGATACGCTTGACACCGCCACGACGAGCGAGACGACGGATGGCAGGCTTGGTTATGCCCTGGATGTTGTCACGAAGAATCTTGCGGTGACGCTTGGCGCCGCCCTTGCCGAGACCCTTTCCACCTTTGCCGCCTATGGAGAGAAGACGTTAGCATAATGTATCAGAAGTAGTGAGAGTGTGGTGCAGCGACGATGAGGTGGCGCGGCGGCGGTCGAGACGCAGGTCGCGATGCGTCGTGGTGTTGAGGTGCGACGCGTTGAGGCTCAACCCTCAGCGCGACACCCGTGATCGATCGTGCAGCGACAAGCAGCGGCGACGACAACACCGATGCATGCAGCGACGGCAACGCGAGAATAAAGATGTACTTACGTCCAGTCATGTTGAGTAATTGTTGTGGGGGTGAAAGTTTGATGGAGTGGGATGATTTGACGCGTGTGCGCGGAGTTGTGGATGGTTATTGATGAGTTGGTGGTTGGCGATGCAGTGGAGTGGGAGAGAAGAGAACGAGGAAATTCGAAAGCGGGCGGGGGCAGAGGATTAAATAGGCGGACGTGGTGCCTCGAGATCACAGTAGCAGGAGCGACGCTAAACTTAGTTGGGGAGAGGAGCGGAACTTCAGCAGCAACTTCCCCCTTCAAAATAATCGACTTGGCGCCTTTTCAAAGCGCAGCTTTCCAGCACATCGAAAGGCAAAATTGTTTGGGGCAGGCGGGTCTGTGCTTTAGGGCATTTGCGTGGGAGCGAGTCCTTAGTCAGCGAAAAGGAACACCAAACTTCGACCGCTGCGCGCCACAACATCAAACACGACTTCGCGAACTTTGCGTAAATTTTTGCTTTGTTGCTTTCGCATACGATTCATACTGTTATTCTATTACTCGGGTTTCGTCAAAAGTTCTCAGTACTTCGAGAATGAACAATGTCTAGTGTCTGAAGCCGTTTGCTTCACTGCGTCACGACGCGTCTCAATCCACCTCAGGACTGGCCCGGGCACTGTGTGGCGAAGTGAGTATAAGTTTCGCGGATTTGGACCGTATATTGGAAGGGGCAACAAGAGGCGGGTTGTCTCGAGAAGCCGCCCACTACAGCGGCCAGGCACTCGGGGACGGTACCAGGAGGCGCAGATGGTTGACGGAAGTGAGCGTCATTAATGCGTTCCGAACATCTCTTCCTTTATAAAATTCGTCCTCTACGATTGTTCTCTCTCCATCTTTCAGTAACGGTGCTTGCTATCCGTTGTTTTCATCATTGTTGGCTCCTTGTGGAGCATTGTCAGTCCGCGCAGACTTCTATTCTGTCTTCATTCATCGCAAGTACAAATGCTCCCCACGACTGAACGGCTCATCCACGGATATACCCTTGCCCTGCATGCTAGCCAAATTGACCGCTGACCTGGCCCCTTCGAACGGTGCTGTTACCGATCATCACGCGTACCAACAGCATGTACCATCAATCACCGAGATCAACGGGTACAGTTAGCCCTATCACGACAGGGCAGCAATCGTTGAGGTCGAGTCCCGAGTTTCCTTGCCACTATGCGGTGGCCTCGCCTCTCACCGCGGAGATACGAGCCGACCGCAGAATCAGAGCATCAAGTCTCCACAGACACCACAGACATCCTAGTTTGTTGGCTGCAGGTCACAGTCTGAAAGGACAATGATACGTTGCGAATGATGTGCCTTATGAGTCACAGTCACCAAGTCCGCAGCTGCAGGATTCTCAATGCAACATGAAATTCGGTTTGACTCCGCTTCTCCACAACTGGTTCGATTGATTGGACCTTCCTGAACAGATTGGATGTTGGTATGAGTCAGTACGACTATTCAGTCGTCTATTTGGGTTCTAGGCTGCAGAAAAGCTAATGATCGGGTCGTCGCGTGCTGCTGAGGGGTGGTGGGGGCAATGGGTCTAGGACCCGCGACACCCGACACTGCTACCCAGCTGCCCCTCCACCCTTTCAAAGCTCGTTCGATTATAATAGCACACCCAATAAGGTATACATCTTAGGAAATTGAAGTCTCTCGCTTCCAAAAGTGCTGTTAGACTCGGATTTCTTACTGATGGCGAATTATACACCAATAGCCCCCAAATCCATCTGGATATGCTTCGATGGCACCATTACTGATATTAGTCAGAGCTCAGCCATTCGAAATCCTCAATTCCTCTTCACGTTTCTCCAATCGGTGAGTATGTTACCGTCCAGCCATCGCGCTGAGGAGTCAACAAACGGTAGTTGGGATGCCGCGGCACAACCCAGGAATACAGTATGCCTATCACAACACTCATGTTCAGTCACATTTAGGCATAGAGCTGAAGCATAAAAGGTATGCATGCGAATTACCAAAGACGAAGCACAAGTGCTCCGCAGTGAGATGAACCGGATCAAAAATGTCACCTCCCAGTCCATCTTCGCCCACCACGAACCTTAATTGAGCAGAAGATTGATCTTAATTTCTCCCTTTCGGTCGTTCCCGAAGTGTTTGTCTAGGGGATATCGATCTTGAGGAACTCTACCCCACATTGATACGAATAATTTAAGGCATCGTATAATTGTATTTGAAAGCGATGGGCGCCGCCTTTCCATAAAGGCCTAAAGTCTGTCTAGAGAAGGCACCCTATTCTTGTAAAGCAGTGCGAAGAAACAGACTGAGGGATTACAATCAGAATTTCGTTTCCAGACTTTTATTAGAAAAATGTGACTGGAAAAATGAAACATGCCTCTGTCTCCGTTTAGACTGCGTGGTGAGCTACGCTTCCATATGTGGTAGCAATGCAATCTACAGTGCGCCGAGAGTATTTTGGCGTGGCTTTTCGCTCATCTCCACAAGAAGAACCCCACAACGCCGATTAGAGTCGATATTACGATAATCTACACAAAGGAAAATAGCAGATAACAAAGGCTCTGCGAAGCGGCGTACCGACGCTACCTTGGTATCCTTTTGCACAGGCAATGTTCATCTTTGAAAGACACTCTAGTCTGCACCATTGGAGATCAACCAGAGTGATATCTTGGCTTTAATCTTGATGTTTCGCATAAAATTAGATGTTTGTTTGGTCAAGCCTTGGAGGTTTCAGAAGCGCTTGGAAATGACGGTCACGTGTCGATGACGCGGCGGCAAGAGAAGCCAAGTCCCGCGGTCACCAGTGAGTGCCAGCTGACAAGTCCGGGGGTCACTCCACAACAACCCTACACGCAGCCGAGTCTTCTGTCTTCCTTCCTTTCTCCCCTTTCAAACCTCCCTTTCAACAACCCACCTCTACCTAACCCATCTCGCAAGCTTGCAACGAAATGCTTTCTCGTACCTTTGGCGTCTTCGCCTCTCTGGCGCTGGTCGCCACTTCGGTCCTCATCCCGCCAAACGTCGCGGCTAACAGCCTCGGCGATGACGACGCAATGGAGACTCTCGCCATCAACCCCTTCAAGCGCACAGTGGCGTTGGAGTGCCCACGATGCGCTCTAGCGATAAAGAAGGGAGACACACTCTTCTGGACACAGGATTTAGGGAATGCATTCGTGAGTTGCCTGCTTCCGGGGGCTCCCGGACATGCTAACAAAGGGCAGCTGCTGGACTTTGAAGTAGGACCGCAGGAGTCTACTCTCGAGATCGACGGTGTTCAACTCTACCCTCCAGTCTTCGGTCGCTTCCCCGAACCCTTCTACGTCACCCAAGTGAACCCCGACAAATCCACCGAGGATGCCGTGCGGTTACTAGTCACCGGATACACATTCCATTACAATAGCGCGGAAACTATCACAGAAGCCGGCGCCGAGCTACTACCAATGACCTTCCGCATCACTTCGATCGAATCTACGGCTGTCGACCCGCCGGCGCTCACCATCAATCTTCTCAAGGATGTCAGCGGCCGTCTCATGATTGCATCCTTCGAGGTAGCCCAGGCTAGCGGTGTCATGGCTGTCGATCAGGAGAAGGAGTGCAAGGAATGGTCATTGGTGTGCAAGTGGAAGTCCATTTTGGCGGACAAGGTCAACGGCATCAAGGGCGCGATGGGCAAGGGCTGCCACAAGAACAAGGGCAACCCGATGGAGAGCCCTGAGACACACGGCAAGCCACCACACACCTTCCGCCCCGGCCATCCTCACCACCACCCACACCATCACGAGCACACCGGTCACCGCCACCATGCTCACCACAAGCTCCACATGTTCCTTCGTCGCGCCATTTTCACCATCCTTATCCCGATCCTTATCGGTATCTTTGCCGGAACTCTTACATATCTCATTGGTATGGCTCTCGGCTGCGCCATCGCAATCCTCGTCGCCAAGGTCCGTGGACGCGCGCCTTACGAGAGCGTCGCTCAAGAAGAGGAGGATCTCGAAGATGCGACTCCCAAGGATTCCGAGAAGGAGGTCTTCGCCGAACTCCCGGAGTATGACGCACCTCCCGTGTACGAGGAGGCTGCAGAGAAGGAGGTTGTCGATGAGGCACATTAAATGGGCAATTTTCGTGTGTGCGACCTGGAGTGGACGGGGAAATTTCGGGCTTTGAGACCTGTCTAGCAGGACAATTCAACGTGAAGGATTCGGGAGCTGGCGCATTTTATCCTCTCCATCCGGCGTGATTGCGAGTGCTGTGGCTTGGTTGGGATTCCACACTCTTTCCCTACATATCAATGATTTGGCGATGAATTTCCATTTGTAGAGTACATCAATCAAATGTATGAGTTATGGACACAGATTTCTTTCGATGGTTTCGAAACATGAACTGAAGTGATGGTTGTGACCCTATGATGCCTTTCTAGAGCCTAGGACGCCACTGTTACTTCCGGCTTATGGAGAAATGCGGCCCTCTCTAGTATAGCCGAGTTCCTGGGTGGCATTTATCAGAGCAGAAACAAGAAAGAAGACATTCCTCTCCTCACCTCGCGCGAGGAAATCGACGCCGTCTTCTCCAGTTCTGGCGTCAACGAGGCCGCGAAACTATTGACGAGAAAGGCGCAGAGAGTCATACCCAACTCAGGGAGCAATTTCTATGACTTTGTTACCACGGATTTGTGGACGACTGCTCTCACGAGCTACTTTCATTGTATCGTAGTATTAGGCTTTAGCCGGAACGGGAGCTTATCGCTTTCGGCATCGATTCTCTCCAGTCTCCTGTTTAGATTGATATGTATGAGGGCGGGGTGGAGGGCACATTCAGTGTGCCTCATAAGCATGTAGACGTCCGTTATGGACTTGATCTCACTATATCGTCATGATTCTGGCGCAGCTAGGGATTTAGGGTGGTTGTATTCTAACGACAGCGCACGCCTAGACAGAATACAGTATCCTACCCCCCTTCTACTTATTCTAGTACAAGTCTAGCAGAAGAGCGTTTATTTTGATATCTTAGTCTATTAATTCTTAATAATTATGTAAGACTTAGGGCGAGTTCTTGGGCCCAGGGGCGTCAGACCAGAAGCACCATCGGTGTGACTGGACCCGCAAAAATTTCATTTGAACGAGTTATCATTCTGGAATCTTGTGGGGAATCTTTACGCTGCAGGGGTGGCCTTCAGGCAGTGACCTAAAGTCTGGCAAAAAGAAAATTTGATTCGTCTGAGACTCGAACTCAGGACCTTCAGTGCACCCTAATCAGTTGTTTAGACTGTTAGACTGACGTGATAACCAACTACACCAACGAACCGGTTCATTTGATGATGAGATGCAAAGAAGTTGCATTTATATACTAATCGGCAAAATTTCCCCAAGCCTGTTCGTTGACTCTGGGCCGAGAAACTCGCGTTTTACGAAGATTTTGTTGAGGAAAGGCGGAGCCAAGTCCGATGCAAGAATTTGCAAGGGGTGTAGCGGGGTAAGTCTGGGCTCTACTCGTACCCACCCGAAACCAAGCTAGAAAAGTTTTCACCAGAATTTTAGAAGAGATATTGCGGAAATGCGATATAAGAGATGCCAGTATAGCACTTCAACGCTTCAGTGTGTCAACGGTCTTTATATTCGTCACATCAAAAGCTTGGGTCGACTGTTTGTGAGTCGAGAACTCCCACCACGCAGCTGGCCCCTGGAACACAAGCAAACCACGACACTATTTCACGCTGCTGCATTTGCAGTTACTACCTGAAAGTAATCGCCAAAGTTACACTCTCCTTCTCACTTTTTCAAACTAAAGGTTTTCGTTCTTAAACTTCGATAACTTCTGGGTTATTTAGTACCTGGTTTGGGCTCGGGAGGCGTCTTCGCTACCACGCGGCTTCACCCAAGCCTCGTCTAGACTATCTTACCTCATTCTAATATCGCAGCTATTCACCGGGATAAATAGTAACCGCGGTTGCGTCTTTCTCATCCTCTCTCTTGGGGATTGGGAAACGAGGCAAATTGATAATCTTCTCCGTCCACAAATACAGCATCCGATGTGGGCAGGTAGGCCGTCAAGCGACGAAGGAGCTAGTATTTTATAAAGGAACACCTTTGATCTCTGGTATTAGTCTTACAGCCCCTCCTCATGCCAATGGCTATACAAATTGAACAAGCGTGATCCATCAAGACGACTGCTAAATTAATGGAGGTAGAAATAGGACCATGGCTTCTGCTTGAAATTGTCCATGATCTCGGCAATCTGGCCATCATATTCTCTTGAAGGTAACCGCAGACGAGCACTCTTAGTTCACATTAGTTCGCTCTCTTCACAAGGTACTATATGTCCGCTTCTTTCAATTAAACTGTGTCTTCTTATCTCTCTAGAATTTGGTAGTAGCACGACCTTGGTTGTCGAGACTCTTTAAACCAGCCACCCTGTGATCCGTATGAAAGCACTCACCATACCACTGCCAAGTACCACATGTTATACATAGCCCCTCTCCAATTCAGGTCCACTAGCAGCTCCCCACCGACTACTTTGGGTATGCGCAACCCAGTCATATGCCAATTGGGGCATCTCTACCTCCGTATCCGGCAACCCTTGTACCCAGCATCTACCGCAAAGAGCATCCGCGACTCTCCATTCCCACAGATTCTCCGTCTCCTATTACCTTCTCACAACCTGGCCGTATCCGTGGATATTTGGCCCCGGCACCCCGGCACCCCGGCTGTGATTGGCTCCCAGACCATGTCGCTAGTGTGATCAGCTTTACCCATGTTTTATCCACAGCACTCTTCGGGATCTGCAACGACGGACCTTGGAGTGGGATTTCCGTGAGTTAATGCAGCGCCGCCCATACTATTCTAGGGACCGCAATCCAAAGTACAGGAACAGCATTTTCCACGCATGGCGTGAGGGCTTTGCTATTTGGCAAATTTACGAATCCGGGGAGACGCCGCGAGGAACCAGGCAATATTTCTCCGCGAAGCGTATGACGACCTGGGATTCTCCGCAAATTGTGGGGTTCGAACTGGAGGAAGGAGATGATCGTGGTATATATTGGGTCGGTGTCTTGGAGAATGCAGATCCAGGCTTCGTCAATCGTCAAATCGAGTGCTGCGAGGAATTGATTCAACGATATTCAATATGCGTTCTCTTACATCGCTAGCTGTAGCATTGCTCGCTGGGGCTTCTAGTGTGTTGGCTCTGCCGGGCCAAGGTATGTGTTCTCCCACTTCTCTCAAGACTATCACATGAGTAACCCGACAATGTAGCCTTCGAGAGGTCCATCGAAGATGCCGCAACGACCAGTCTAAACACGGCAAAGATACTCCCCCGCGCCAACTCCGCCGGCTGCGGCAAGACACCCACCATAACCTCGGGCACCAAATCTATAACCGTAAACGGCAAGTCGCGGCAATACACCATCCGCGTCCCAACGGGCTACGACAAAAGCAAGCCGTACAAACTCATCTTCGCCTTCCACTGGGTCGGCGGGACCATGGGGGATGTCTCCAGCGGCGGCAGCGACGGTGCACTCTGGGCGTACTACGGCATGCAGAAAATGGCACAAGAATCCGCTATTCTAGTCGCCCCGCAGGGGATAAGCAATGGCTGGGGGAATTCTGGAGGCGAAGATATCTCGTTTGTGGACGCCATGCGATCGGCGGTCGAGAGTGACTTGTGTGTGAACCAGGCACAGCGCTTTGCGCTCGGGTTCTCATACGGAGGGTCAATGTCCTACTCCATCGCCTGCTCGCGAGCCAAGGACTTCCGTGCTGTGGTTGTTATCTCGGGAGGTGTGCTTAGTGGATGCAGTGGAGGTAACGATCCTATTGCTTATATGGGTATTCATGGCATCAACGATGGGACGCTAAATATTTCTGGTGGACGGTCTATGCGTGATAGGTTCGTGGCCAACAATGGATGCACGAAGCAGAATCCCAAGGAGCCGGCTGCGGGGAGTAGATCTCATGTTACAACGGAATACTCGGGATGTAAGGCTGGGTATCCGGTTACCTGGCTTGCGTTTGATGGTGGTCATGCTCCAGCTCCGGTTGACGGAGGATCGGACAGCGGTGCGAAGAGTTATACGCCGACTGAGATGTGGAAGTTCTTTTCTCAGTTTTCTTAGAGAGGGAATGTATAAAGAGTTGATTGGATCACACTGATAAGTATATGGTAGAGTAGGGCATCCAACAAGATTAGATCATACAATTTGCGATCACTTCGAGAATGTGTGAACAATGTGGTATTGTAATCAACTGAAATCCAATTGATCACCTGAAGTAACCGCTGATACGTTGAAATGAGAGCTCATGTTTCTTGTCGAAGAATAGTATTTTTTTCCTGGGCCATGTTGAGCGAGGAAATATGTGCCGCTGCTATTCTGCCGCTGAAAAGATATAGCATTGCCATACTTGAATGAGTTAAGAATCTCAAGGCACGCTCATTATCGATGGCTTTGTTCCATTACCGGTCATCTCACAAGGGTTTTCCGGAAGAGTCGTTCGAACAGTTGGCGCGTCTTGGCAGCCCTCCATTGCCACCGAGTCTGGAGGATGTGTCAGCTTCATTTATAGAAGATATGACGATACTTACTCGACTCGAGTCCTCCCTGTTATGCAGAGGAATATCTTAAAATGCATTTCCGGTACGATTGTAAGTCCTGACAAAGCCCAACTTGATCAACCTCTCTTCGGAAAGGACCAGGAGCTCATGTCTGAACTTTTCCCTCTCGAGCTCCCATATCTCGTCGTCGTCCATAGCATCTGCAATCTTCTTGTCCAGCTCAACTCCCCTCAATTTGACAGGAATGCCGTCAATCATTTCAAAGAGCGTTCCGTATTCAGCGGCCGCCGCGGCCAATTTGGGGTCTCCAAGATGTGGACGAATCCCTTGATAGGCTGGGAAGATGTTGGGCTCTACTGTGAGGTCTTCCCTTAGTTGGACGCCAATATCAACCCACAGCCGTGCCTCCCCTTCCCGGACGACCATCAGACAGCTCGTCGGAAATTCCCAGGGTCCCATAGTCCAGTTCTCGCACACTATTTGTAGCAGCCGCTCCATTCCACCATGCATCTCTATTCCGATTGCTGGTAGCAACATCTGCCATATGGCGGTATAATAAAAGAGGAGGATTGGTTCTGTGCGTTTCAATGTCTCGTGAAATTCGGAAATGATTTTCCCAAACGGAGTTTTCTCTATATCTGCCCAGCGCATGAAGAATAGGCGACCGGTGGCGAGGGCTTTCAGGTATGGGTACCAATATTGTGGCTCTCGGTCTTGGAAGCCGTGCTCCCAGGGCTGAGGTGGAGTATCTTCCGTAAGTCCTGATGCATCGTCCTGTGGGATGAGTGATAAGTACTGGGGTAAAATCCCTGGACATCGTCAGCTCGTCGGTCATTCCGTCCCAAGAATAAGCTACCATGGAGACTTTACAGAGATACTGTGGATCCACTTTGTTCTTGCTCTTGTGGCCTGTGATATGTACGTGATCGAGGCAGTGCCCATGTTCGTCGTGCCTATGGTCGTGTTCGTTCTCCTTCCCCTTCCCCTTCCTCACAATCCCGTGAGCGGCATCCATCCTCAATTGATGTTGATCCAAGATAAAAATTGACGATGTGGATGAATGAGGTAGCAGGAAGACGGAAAGATGTCGGTGACTCTAAAGACTTTAAAACGTGATTAGGGAGGAACGACCTGGAGGCGGAAGGGAAGTCAAGGCGAGAAGTCTCGATGCAGCACCCGGGCAAGTACCAATGAAGTAGGAATTCCAGCGGACACGGCCGAACGACTCCGAAGCGACGGCTTCTAGAAAGTGGGAGATTGATCAAAGTTATCGCGATTTTGGCCACTTCATTTATTATTAGTCTGAGACTTGAGTTTGAAGGGCTGGAGAATGCGGAAAGGGTAGCGAAGGATATGGAAAGAGAGTATGCTGATGATCGGGGAGAAGCAGAATAGCAATCTCTGAGAGAACAGACTCCCATTCACAACCTACCAAGGTAACGCCGGGCCTCATAACCCTCGCTCATATTACTGTCCAGAAAGAACACCTAGTAAATCAGATACAGAGCAATAGCTGTGTGCCCAAAGAAGATAGCGCTAATGACTTTTTGATTCCAGCCCATGTTATCCCAAGCATAGCCTACAATTCTCACTTCCACTTTGCAACTACTTCTCCTCTTCCTCGAATTCCACCAATGCTGTCCCCGCTTTGCACAAATCCTAAGCACACAGTCAGCACATCTTTCCTTATAATCACCACTTAAAAGGACTTGAGACTTACCCCAGCTCCATGCACAACCTTCGCAATAGTTCCCTCATGCGGGCTCCTAATCACTGTCTCCATCTTCATGCTCTCAATGACAACAAGCGGCTGATCTTTCTTCACCACATCTCCCGCTTCAACTTCCACCCTCAACACTTTACACGGCATGGGTGCGAGGACGCTGTTCGTAACATCCTTGATCCCGAGTGCCTTTTCTGCCCACTTCGGCAGTGCGAGTTGGAGGCGGTATTGCTTTCCTTGCTGGAAAAGGGTCAGAAGGTCTGAGGAGCGTACAAAGGTCGTGGAGAGGCGTGTGTGGGGGTAGAAAGTCGTCAGAGTGTTGGTCGAAGGCGCGAATGTGGATGTTACGTTTTGGTAAGTCTGGTCACCGATTGTGATGTCGAAATTCGCTGGGGCGGTTTGCAGAATGCTGACCGAGGTGGACGTATTATCGCCTTTTCCGTCTGCAGGTACTTCCACAAGATCGTACTTTCGATGTTGGTATCCTGTCCCGAAACCAGCGGTTGTAACGGGTGGGGTGTAAAACGGATCAGAACCAGCCGTGGAGATCTCCTGGAGCGCGATACCGAGCGCCGCTTGAGCATATACTTCTGGGGCGGGAGGCTCGGGTGTGAAGAGCTCTGCGTGGTGCTTTTGGATGTACCCTGTTTCGACATCGCCGGCGACAAAGTCGCGACTGACACATATCTTCTTGAGAAATTCGATATTGGTGATTGGACCAGCCACCTCGTACTCTTCGAGCGCAGCCCTTAACTTCTGGATCGCAGCTTCCCGAGTTGGGCCTTGTACAATGAGCTTCGCGATCATTGGATCATAGTGTGACGATACCTCATCGCCGGCAACGAAGCCTGCATCTATTCGCACCGTCGGAGTCGGCTTCGGCGTGCGGAGATGGGTGAGGAACCCCGAGTCCGGTATAAAGTTCATATCGGGGTTCTCTGCATATATCCTGGCTTCGATAGCGGCTCCTCTTTCTTTGATCCTTTGTTCTATCTCCGCCTGCGTCAGCGGTAGACGACCGCCCTCTGCAACAATAAGCTGCCATCTGACTAGATCTTCTCCTGTGACCATTTCTGTGACTGGATGCTCGACCTGTAGCCGCGTGTTCATTTCCATGAAGAAGAACTCCCCAGTCTCATTGTCGAATATAAACTCGACGGTTCCGGCACCCTCATAATTCACAGCCAGTGCAGCTGCTCTAGCCTTCTCCCAGATATCTTGCCTGATCTCCTCTTTCAGATGTGGTGCCGGACTCTCTTCTAGAATTTTCTGATGACGTCTCTGGATGCTGCAGTCCCTCTCGCCCAAAGCGACGCAGTTTCCGTACTTGTCTGCAAACACCTGTACCTCGATGTGTCGAGGCGTGGTAATGTATTTCTCCACGAGCATCACTTCATCACCGAATGAGTTTCTGGCCTCGGACTTTGCAGAATTGAGCTGGTCGAAGAATTCTTCGGAGGTATTGACAATCCGCATGCCCTTTCCCCCACCTCCTTTGACGGCTTTGAGGAGGACTGGATAGCCAATCTTTGCAGCCTCATCTTTGAGATACTCTGGTTCTTGACTCTGGCCATGATATCCGGGAATACAAGGTACTCCAGCCGCTGTCATGATGTTCTTCGACTCGCTGGTTTGCTCATCAGCTGGTTCCAAAAGAGACTGGTTAACTACGTACCTCTTGCTTCCCATGGCCTCAATAGCCGACGAGGGAGGGCCAATGAACGTCAGTCCCGCTTCTGTACATTTTCGTGCGAAGGTCGGATTCTCGCTCAACTGGGAATCAATCAGTATCTAGGTTTACATAAGATCCGTCTTGGAAGCACTACAAAGCCATATCCGGGATGTATGCCCTGACAGCCCTGCTCTTTTGCAATTCTGATTATCCTGTCGCCGTCAAGATATGCAGAAGGGTCGCCGAGGTTGATGGCATAAGGAGAGCTCAGGGCATGTTGAGAATGGGCGTCTGGGTCAGTGTAGAGGGTTGTTGTTCGGATGCCGTATTCTGCGGCTGTTCGACCGACCCGGCTTGAGTATGTTAGTGATGCTCTCAAGATTGTTTCCTGAAAACTCACAGCGCAATCTCTCCCCGATTTGCTATCAGTATAGAGGTGAGAGGTTTTATGGTAGTCGCTGCCACAGCCGAATTATGTCTGATGTGCGGGGAAACGTTGGCCTTGAGGACATGACGAGAGAGGTGTCTGGACTTCTGGATGGCACGCATCGTCACAACACGGTACAGTGGAAGGGTTGGAATTCAATCAATAGCAGAAAGCACAGAGAATCTTCAAGCTGTGCTGAAGGAGAGAGTGAATGTTGTTGCATGCCTCGGCCTGCTTAAGCCGTCGCGAGCCGGGTAGTTATGCAAACAAGTCTTGGCCGACGCCATGGCTTGTCGACCCCGGATTTCGAATGCGATGCGCTTTTGCTGCAGAAAGCGACAAGCTCTGGATTGCGAACTGATCCCAGCAAGAGGCGTGATGCGTTTTCTGCTCAGCTACACACTAGATATGCAAAGCTAACACGCCGTCCTATGGGACGCCATCCATGAAGGTGCACGGCCTCCTCCGCCAGCAGCTCCGTACGCCGTCACACTGTTGCACACCCGCACGCAGTCTCCGCTCCGCACGTCTCCTCACCCTCACTCCATCACCACGGCCGCCCACATGCAACACTGCCATCGATCGTGATACTTCTTCACCGGTGTTGTTGCGCACCCGCCAATCAGCGAATGACGCGTTCAGCCGCTCGCGCGCCGCAGTGGAACGACCTCACCACCTGAAGACTCATAAACCGCCCAGCGCGTCCTCCACCGCCAACCTTCCGCGACAATGAGTGACTACGGCGACGAAAATTACTCCGACTATGAGGACGATTTCTTCTGGGTCGAGGATGAGTACATGGTCGCCGACGACCTTGCTGAGCACGTCGTGAATTCACCCCCTCCCACCGCATACGCCGACGAGGACGTTCTGTCCGACTGGGACCGCTTCGAATACTACAATGACCTCGAATACGCGTCGGACGGATACGATGATGGCAAGTTCTATCTTCACGGGCAAGAGACGGAGATTGCACAAACGGGCCAGAAGAGAAAACGCGGAGCAGAACCCGTGCACCGGGCAAGGAAAAAGCAGAGGATCGAAAATGGGCGCAGGAATTCCCAGCCTGGCACAGTGATGCCCATCATACAACCCATCGTTTGGCGACGAAAGGTTGATGAGAAGAACAAGGCGAAGCTCTTCGACGAGAGCCAGGAGGAACCCTATGCGCTGCTGAAGGATTGGAGGGATCGTCTTACTGAGACTCCTGCATGGGCTGCCGGGGCGCCGCCCTCTCCAGGCTCGAAAGATCCGAAGGCCGGAAAACAGAAAGCAGACTTGGCATCACAACCGGCCTTCCCGACCGCGGAGCCAGATGGCGAAGAGGAGGAAGAGGATGCCGCAATCGACCCCGACGTCTTGATGGCTGCCCTGCAGAAGAATCTGGCTGCCGCTGGCGGACCGCTTAGTGGAATGGATCCCCAACAGCTTCTTCAATTCGCCATGCGGATGATGACGGATGAGGGCGCGGGCGACGAAATCGCCGGCGAGCTGGCTGCCAACATGCTCGAACAAGGCGGTGATGGAGACGACGAGGAAGACGAAGAGGCGCCAGCCGACCTACTTTCATGGCTCTCAAAACAACGGGGTTCGACATTGGAAGATTCCACCGACGATCCCACACCATCAAGCCGGACCCTCTCCGCTCCCAAATCACCAGACGTCGCAATCGGTGCGGCTCAGCCACTCACTCCGCCTTCATCGGAGGCTAACCGTAGTATCCGCGCCGCTGAGGAGCTCGTGGATACCACTAAGCCCAAGGGGAAGAACCCGGATGCTCTCAAACAGAACAGCACCGCGGATAAAGTGGCAGACGGGGCTTTCTCTCGCAAACGCAAAGCCGACGACGAACAAGATACCGCAGGCGTAGGAAGTTCCACGACGGTATCAAAGAAGCGAGCAACGAGGTCCTACGATGCTCCGACTGCCTCGAGCCAAGCTCGTGCAACTCGAAGGGGACGTACGAAACATTCATGAGTTTGCTCGCTTGCAGAATTAATCGCAAGGAAATTATTGCAGTTCCGGTTTCTTTGTGTCTGGCTAGGGTCAACCATGCATGGAAGTTGAGGCTCGGTTGCAGTCTCTCAGACCACCATTATGTGGATCTTGTATGAATATGGAACGTTAGTGGGTAGGTTTCACACATGCAGTGCCTCAGGCATAACATGGATTTACTGGATAGGAAAGTTTGCGATGTGGAGCGTATGCGTCCGCATCGCCTTTGCGCGAGGCGTGCGAGTCTGCGCTTCAAACACGGATGCGCACATGAAATGGAGGCGAGCCTCGTATGTGCCTGACATCGCCAGGAGGCTATAGTACTCCCAATAAGACATCCTGCCTGCATATCGAATTCTGCAATTATGACTTGACTGACCCACGAGTGAAACTGAGAATTCAAGTCTGTTGTCCTGTCCAGTGGGCGTTGCAGGTGCAGGTGCAGGTGCGAGATGAACGGATCTTTTGATGTCCAGACGATCCAGCCAGCCAGCCAGCCCTACCATGTGTATGTACCTTACAGGTCGCAACATTCCCTTGCTTCACGCAGCCCTCAGGCCTCAGGCCACGCCCATGTCATGCCCCATGCGACGAAACCCGGACGTCGTTCAGGAACATGGTTCGATGGGAGGGGATGGTCCACGCTGGAACCATGGCCCAAGTCGAGCCAGGTTGGCCCCACCACGTGGAGTCCCGGTCAGTCCCCAACACGGGACGTTCGGACCACGAGGTAAAAAAGACCGTGGAAATTTACATGGCGCATGTCTGCACGCGCTCCAAATTCCAGTCTGCTTGCGTGCGTGCGCACCGATGAAAAGTGCAGCTCGAGCACGAGCGAGTGAACTCTTTGCCGTTTTCTGACACTTGCTTGGCAACGTTCGTCGCCCTCCATTCGAGGACGCGGTCGCCACAATGCCCAGTGCCATGACTTGCTTTTTCTCGTGCATTGGGCAGAACCGCATTTGCAGGCAGGGTGGTGCGTGCAGCCGTTCGGCGTTCGCGCGGGGCACGCACGGCGCCACGCTAAAGTCCAACGGTCCAGCTGGGATCCACTGCGTGTGTGGTGGGTGTGGGTGGGAGAGCCGAATGATGGGAATCCAGGACGAGATTGAGATGAGGGGTCAGGTTGGGTCTTCCATGGTTCCATGGTTCACATTACATTACTGTCGCCCAGCTAATTGTGCAGCATGCGTATGTAGTACATGCGGCCTCGGATTAATGTACTGTGTATGCTGCTCCCGGCAACTCATCTCTCGCTCTCTGGTTCCGGAGTCCGAATTCTCAGTCTCCAAGGTCGCACCAACAGCCAACTCTGGTCTCACCCAGACGCCAGGATAACCTTTCCATCCCCCCCCAATCCACCGGGTGTTGGTTGTTGGTTCCCTCCCTTCTGAATCTGCTAACCCAACTCTGGTTCAAATGCATTTTTGACAAACGGGGGACTGCCTGTTTGCCCCCCCTCGTCACCTCCACAAATGTGTCAGATGTCAGGAACAGTGCCGCTTCCTTGTCACATGCCTATGGAACGTGTAAGACACCTTACTCTAAACACACGGCTTGGCCGAAGTGATCTTCGCCCACTACCATTGTCGAGATTGCAATGGGGGTGGGGAGACCGTGTTCATGAATCAACCACCCGTATGTCTCGGAAGTTGAGCTCACTTCATATTACACACACATGAGTTTTTGAAAAGTGATTCCTATATACCAGAATTCTAATAATATCCTGTTTCCCGCTGGTTGGGAGAGTCCGAGTCGCGGGTAGACAGACATATCATCCACGTCTACACTCTAAATGAACACGCTTGACGGTATTGGAGTCGGAGTGAGAGGAGAGAGGACAATCATCACCAGCAATCACTGTCCACGATCCCCTGTCCATTCCATGTATACCCATCCACTCCACAATTCCGCCATTTTGCACCCAAGAAGGAAATGAACAGACCCAGCCCCAGAAAGCTTTTACAATGTGCGGCACACACTGACTGCCACAACGCTAGAATCCATTCCACCCACCCATGCACCCATCATCCGTCGTAAAACAAAGATTGAAACCGAGACGTGTAGTTCACACGAGATTAAGGTCTCACACAGGTATATAACACGAGAGAACTGTAACAAGGAGAGAAGAGACCATCCACGGACTGAAATGTGGATGATCGGAGATTTGGCAAACACGAATTGGCCAAACAATTTGTCGACTGCAACAGGACATGACTTGCAGCGACTTTGGGGTATCGAGTGCCATGCCCAAAGATTTTGTTGGCCTGAATATGTACGAAGGAGCCCATGGTGAGTAAAGTAAACCGACCGGAGAAGGAGGAGGTTGATAGTGACAGTGTGCGAGGGCGAGGCAAGTCAGGCGACAGACGTCTGACACCTCAGGATCACGGTTGAAACGAGACATGGGGTATCGAACCGGAAAGAAGAGGACAGAAACCGTTGAGTGTGCAAGGATTCTGATATCAGCCGTGCCCAAAGCAGTAATTGCCCCCGGTCGCTTGTATGGGAGCCCTGCAAGTTTGGCGGAAAAACGGGTATGGCTGCGGTTTCTGGCCAGGGTAGAGGGGATTGCGACAATTCTTAAGGAGAGCCCTCGCGCCTGCTCTTCCTGCTCTTCTCGATTCTCTCGTTCCACCTCCGCTTCCCAACACGGGTCTCAAAGTGTGGCGCGACTGTAGTCACATCTTGACCTGCTCCAGCCATGCTGCTTCGCATCTTGTTGCGGTATGCATCAACTGATTGCTAGGTTAGTGCTGTTTGAACATATGTTACGGCTTTGAACTTACGAGACTTTTGCAGGAACAATGTGCGACCAGCGAAGACACGGCTCTGGCTCCAGCTCATGCGGTAGCCCAAATCGTTCAGCGTAATCTCCTTAGAGCGCTTCGCCCTCGTCAATCGTGGCTTCGGGACAGCAACTTCCCCATCAAGTGTTGGGACCATGATATCAGCGGATCCATTCAAGGGAAATGCTGGATCGTCGTCCAGATCAGCCGCATCTTGCTTAGAGAATACATGGCTCCCTCGAGGGCTTGCTGGGGGAGATGTCATCTGCATCGCGAAATAGCTTCGTGGGAAGACAGAGTTCGATTTGCGGTACGAATCTGGCATCTCTTCCATCTTGACCGTGTCGAGAGTAACTCGCACTCGGACTCTGGTGCCACGCTGGGTATCATCAACAAGGATGAACTTTCTGCGTTTAGACTCTGGTAAGTCTCCAAACATGGCTAGTTTGCGCTCCTCCTCGTCCTGCTCTTGCTTCGCAACAGGAACGCCTGAACCATGCGGCGGGGGTGGTGGGCGGCCCATGTCGTGCATGTGCGGCATGTTGCTGGATGATGCAACGGAATCGTTTGTGGGGAACTGCGGATAGAAGTTTTGCGTCTGTCGAACGTCGCTCGGCGATTGCTGAATTTGGCCGTTGGGCGCTTGATGATGGTGAGTGAGTGCTTCCGGGTACTCATTGGCTGTGAACAAAGAGAATTAGCTTGCACGTCCCATTATACCATTTAAACTTGCTCTCTCTTCCCGACTGCGCCAAAACAAGGTGTACGGTAAAGTAATGTGTGTAAAGTGATGTGCGGGTGTGTGTATGCGTGGGGTAGTGGTATCAAGGGGAATTACATCAAGGAGTGTAATGTACATGTAGGTGGAGAAACGACAGGAGGTATATAATTCCGTGCCAATCAAACGCTTATCACAACATCACATCTGGTGAAACATACCGCTAACATCATCGTTTCCTCCCGGAGGCCCTCCAGGATGCTCATGGTGATGATGCAACTGGGGAGCCCCCATGCCCCCCATGTTCTGTGGTCGGGGTGGTGCTGCCAATCCGGCTGAATTTGGAACCCCCGGTGCACCTGGTCCACCTGGCCCAGCCATGTGGTTCCCATGCGGCGTTTGGACCGCCTTCCTGTTGCTAATCTTGGCCATTCTCCTAACTCGTCGACTCCTCAGACGCGGGTCCTGGTTGCTGTTTCGCCAGCTGTCTACTGCACGCTGGATTAGACCCCTCTTTCCTCGCAGGCAAGGATTGAGCTGCGCAAGTGCCCATCCCACGGTGTTGCACTCGGTCTCATAGTGCAGACGGTTTCCCTTGTACTGGTTCTTGTCGCAGCAAGCACGGGGATAGACGCAGTTTTCCTGCTTGAAATCCTGGGGAAGCTCCTCGACATTGATCGACTCGACATCGCACCGGATGGTGTATTCCATCTTAACACGGTCGCGTGAATACTCAAAGGCAATCCATTGGACGCCATTCTGATCCTGCCTCACGACGAGCGGAGTGGTCGCTGGGATGGGGCCCGGCGCAGCATTTGGATTGATGTTTTGATTCCCTGGAGCTCCTGGGTGCATGTTCGGCGCGCCAACTGGAGGTGCTTGTGGTGGTGCTTGCGGAGGGCCGAGTCCTGATGGGGGGCGCTGAAGCTGTGGTGTCTGTGACATGCGTGATTTCGGGCTTCCAGTCATTCCCGGGGTGTGCGGATGAGGCTGGTGCTGCGCGTGCATTGGTTGACCTTGTTGGTGGGACATTATCATAGAATTGGTTGCCATTGGCTGCTGTTGCTGTGTAGAAGGGTGCTGGGGGTACGGCGACTGCTGCGGAACTCCTGTCGACGCGTACGGCGTGTAGTACATCTGCTGGGGCATCTGGCTCGTTGGCTGGCCGTAAATTGGTCGTCCATGTTGATCATGTTGAGGTGACTGCACAGACGCAGGCGAGTTCGACTGTGGCGTATGGTATGATATAGGAGGGAAAGCCGTCCTATTCATGGTTGCCGCTGCCATGAGCTCTGGGGTTTCTGCCTTCGAGTTAGGCGCTTCATCGCTTGATAAGATCCAAGTTTGGAAACTGTGGTATGACGTCTCAAATTTCAAAACATCGACCGGCGCAGCCCTGGACGGCCCGATCATCGCGAAACTAGTAAACAGAATACATACCTGAAGCTGAGTAGTTGCTTGGAGCACTGTTCGTGCTATACGGACTGGGGTGGGCAGGGTAGTAAGGAACCTCTTGCTGCTGTTGCGGTCCCGGTGGGCCCGGAATCTGTTGCACGTAGGGCGATTGATGCTGCGGGGGAACCTGAGGGTTGGAAGGATGCGGCGATGGATAATGAGCCTGCGCCGGGGACTGGGCCGGCTGCGACTGATGGGGAGAGTCCGGATGCTGTTGTTGGTGATGCTGGACTACTCCCGGGCGTGGATGATGCTGTTGATGTTGTTGGTGTTGCTGATGATGTTGCGGGTGGGGATGGTGGGTTGGCGGTGGCAAGCCTTGCGCCGGGTGGGGGTGATGCTGGAAGGCGCAAGTAGAGTTAGTATTTTCTCGTGGGAGCGCGGTGATGGCGGACGGAAAAGCGACGAGTGAACGGGGACAAAGACAAACAAATAGGGCAGGGGAGCTTGGAGGAGCTTGAATGGTGGAGCGGAAGCTGGGAGGGGTGGAGTGGTTGAGAGCGGGTCGGGGGGCAATGAATGATTCGTCTCGCCAAAGCTGGGAGGCGTATGGTCTGCGACGAGCGATATGCGAGGGGCAGGGTCTGGAAAAGTAGATGGCGGTAGAAATTGGCTTATAGGAAGATTCCTAGCGAGCTAAAGAAAGCAAAGAGAGAGTTTGACAACACAGCAGGCCGGACTTGTGTGGGCTTGGAAGGGCTCATGGGCCGACAAGGATGGGGCTGCGGGCAGAGGGATGACAAGATGCGGCGGGACCACAGACGAGAGGGCAAGGAGAGATTGTACGGAGCGACAGGGAAGAGGAGGTCTGGCGGGAGGACCTCTTGGCAGGAAGGGCATACCATGTAGCAAGAAACGCGCGTGAGCTGGGGTAACAAAGAAGGGTGCGTGGGTGCGGCTTGCAGAGGCGCTGCAGCATGCAACGAGAGCGAGGATGAAGCCAACAGCGGCGGGGACAGCGACGGGAAGCGGCTGCTGCGTACGAGCTCAAGCTGCAACGGTCGAAGATGGGCGAAACAGGCCGGAGCAGCGAATGGCGCCCGACAAGAGCTTGAAAAGGCTTTTTGGGGGGACGACGGGGGAGAGCGAGTGGACGGTGGTGACTGGAACAAGCAGGGAGCAACTCACCATCTTCTGCGCCGCCAAAGGAGCCGGCTCTTCCTTATACTTCCGGGCCCTATCTGGGGCATGCGACAGCGACATTGTTATTATTACCGCGATGGGTGGCCCAGGTGGAGAGCAGAGAATGGGCCGGTTAGTCGAGGCCCGTGTGCTGGAGGGGACAAGCCCTGGAGGCGTGTAGAGGCGAGATGGGGGATGCTTGCGCTGGGCTGCTGTCGAGTTCGGCGGCGGAGGGATGCAGTAGTGTGGCCTGCGCAATTTCAGCGCGAGGACTAGGGAGCAGAAGCCTGCAGAATGGGGGAGCGTCCTGGTTTAGCACGCTTAAGGAGACATGAGCGCTGCAGACGGGGTCTGTGGGCTGGTGGAGCACGCCGTGAAATAAACGTAAAACAACTAACGCCTCCCGAGTCCAGCCACCTCCCTGCAACAGTACGACGACGAGGATGGGCGCCCGGCCAAAGTTCCCGAAGAGTGCGCCCAGCCCCGCGGCTGTCGATGCGGTCGCGGTGCAGCGGCCGGGGTCAGGGATCGTCGCGGCGGTGCTGGATGCGGGCTGGCGCGCGTTGTCAGCGGCGGCGGTGGTGAATGTGCGGTGCGTGTGTGTTCTGTATGTATAGAATGTGCACAGTTTACAGTACAGCGGCGGCGGTAGGTGTGGGTGGTGGTCGGCGTTGGGCTGGCGGGGACGGCAGACGAGACGAGACGCGCGCGATCACTTCACGATACACGAATAATCGACGACGCAGACAGAGCCTCGCGGCAGAAGCAACAGCAGTGCCCGGGCAGCAACCTCGTCCTCGAAATGCTCCGAGCCAGCCAGCAGCAGCGCCCCCAACGCGCAATCCGCAATCTTGCCCGCCGAGGACATCACAACAATGAATGCTTCAGGCGCAAGAGAGCCCCCTCGTAATCCCCTTCGACTTTCGGGTAAATACACGATACGGGCGACTCCATCACACTCTCTCACTCCTCGACCGCGTTGTCGGGCCCATAGCACGCTCTCGTATACCCTCCTCCTCTATCGAAGACATGCCCGCGGCGAATCCCTCGACCTGTCCTGTTTCTGCGCTCCTTCCGCTTCCATCGCCCCTGCGTCGCATCCTCATTCCCTCGAGTGCCAAGTCGCTGCGGTACGGGCAGCCTTTTCCACTGTCCTCCACTCCCCTCGAGACGGCATGCCTGTCTCCGAACGCCTGCTCCTTTCCCTCCTGCTCCTGATCCGCCGGCGGCTGCTGGTCAGGTACATGGAAGAAGACGAAGTCCACAGGACGTCTCTCCCGCCACAGCTCCGTGCTCCGGATGCCATTCAGGCGTGAGCAATCAGGCTGCCACACGGCGGCGTCGCTCACTGGCTGCCGCTCGCTCTCGACGGGCGGCACCTTTTCTCTCGCTTGCCTGCGCTGCCTGCTCGAGTCCTCTCCGTCTCCACAGAGAGCCCGCACACCCGCTAACTAGTCAACCGTTGTGCTGTTGCACCACCAGCCCGCGGCCCACCGTCGCGCTTTCCATTGGCCGGCCGGCCCTCAAAGCCCCAACGTGGTCGGGCGCCCAAAACGGCGGCCGAGGCTCCTCCACGGCCACAGGCCACACCTCCACGAGCAGCCTGCGACCGCCTCCAATTCCCAAGATTCCCCCGATTCCCCCAAGGCACCGCAGCCAGCTCCCTTGCTGCTTCTCCACGCGACGAACTGTCGCCGCGGATCGCCAGACACGAGCAGACAGGGCTCTTCGGCCTGCCCCCGGCCGCTGAGCAGGCTTCACGATCGGCGCTCACTATTGCCAACTGCTGATCGTGCAGGCGCTGTCAAAATCGTGAAGCGGCGCTGCCCAAAAGGGGATCGTTGGCCCAAACCGCGACCGCCTCCCGTGACCAGCAGAGATCCGGGTCCAGGGTCATCCATGGCAATCCATAGCAAAATCCATGGCCATCTCATGCACAGCCGGCCGTGCGCGCGTGTGTCGGGAGGGCCGGCAGATTTCTATCCATGTCCATACTCAAGGTAAGGCAGGATGCCAATGAAGATAAGTTAAATTGCGTTTTATGCTCACCCAGACGCGATTCTACGCGTCGCAGCCTGCGAGCAAACATCAATACGCCAGTTCTTCCTACTGCGAGTATAGCCGCCTAGGCGATAGTGATGGGACTTGGATGCTGCGTCTTCGACGTCACGAGTGTGGTCTAGGAACGGACGACGCTCCAAACCATCTTGTCGCCGCAACGTCGCGTGCAAGTCTCACGGACGTCGTCCATTGATTAAACCGCGTACCAGCCGTAGCAAAACAAGGAGGTTCGAAGCCTCGACCTGCGCTCAACGCATTGCCCTCCGCCTTTGCGACCGTCTCAAACCATCTATTCTGAGCAGTTCGCGCTTGACTCGGGACTTAGCCATGAAACCGCCGCGCGGCCACTCTATCCTCGGGGCCTCTCGCAATGTTTGGTTGCCCGCCTTCGAGAAGAAGCTGAGACAGGAAACATTTCATTATGGCCTGCTCAGATGTCGTTGCCGTATCCAGCGATCGTGACATGGTACATGATTAAGTAATGTTCCGAACGGCGTTCGCGGTGGAGTGCGGAGAAACCCTGGGAGCATCGCTGGCCTGTTCAGCGACAAGGGAGACATGGGAGACAGTTCAGGTCCCGACGACCATGATCAACTCTAATCCGACACCAGGTGCTGTGCAAGTCATCATACAATGCTATTACCCACACATGCTGTGCATCACCCTCACAATCAACGTACGCGCCCCATGTGGCCAGCCACAAAGCGGTACGTACCGGTATGAGTGACGACCAGTATATTTATCGAAACACTCTCAACCACGCTTTGATGAAGCGAGCCCAGTAACACGAGATGCGAGAATTGCGTGAGATCTCATCACACACGGGTCGAGCAACATCACTTCGAGTGCCGTGCAACCTCGATGGTGGCAAGGTCGGCAAAGTGCAGCCGGCTCATCGCTCAGGATCCAGTTCTACGGCGAGGTGCACTCAATCAATGGTCAGCTCTGGCGAGTCCAGCTGCAAAGGGGGTGGAGAGCGCCTGAATCATTGCACACTGGTGTACAGCAGCGCAGTTGTTCCGATTGCAGTCACACACTCCGGTGAAAGAGTCGAGTCGATTCATGAACTGACTTGATGCCTTCATCTCCGTACAATCTTGCGAGAGAATTCGGCCATGTCTTCATGAGGCTGTCGCTGCAAAGCCGTTGCCGAACTTTGATGCCCAGGCCTCACCGTTGCGCTTCGCTGACGGGAAGCAGGGATATTGGATTCGACAGCGGCTGGCGATCGCAGCCTGGCAAGGAACCTGGCGGTGTCGACGGGGCGCGACGTCGTGGAGCATCCCACCCTCCCGTAAATTAACTCCGAGCGCGGGAAAATTACAGTATCCATCCCCCTATCCCGGCGACTCTCGCAAAAGCCCACACAGTACGTCCGAGGATCGATTATTTGCTCTACCGAGGATCCGATTCTTCTCTCGAAACGCAACGCAACGAATTGTCATGATTGGATGGAGTGCAGCATTTTGCCGCATTTTCTGTCTCCCCGTAATTTCCAGGATCTAAAAATGACAGTTCAATCAATGCCGCATGTCTGCAAATATTGCCGGAACTTTGAACCTTGGTTGAAACAGACTAGACCTCCGGTTGAAGTGTGTGGTGGAGATCGACACACACGTTCGAGGAGCGAACGTTTTCTGTAAAAGTCTGGAATTTCGGGAAGGCCTGTTCCGCTTCCACACATGCGCGCAGCCATCGAAGTTAGTTTGCAAGCTTCGAATGGCGACCTCTGGACCTTGGTGCTTATGCCAGCTGCAATTAATGTCGATGTGTGAAGGTTTGCGACGTCTTCTTCACCATGGGTGTAGTCGGAACAAGCTGTTCGCAGGCTCGTTCTCTATAATAACCGGGCATGGTGATCGGCCTCAGGGCCCCTCGACCTTGCTTCCCGCATTTTCCTTGAGGGTCGAGGCCACGGCGACCTGGATGAAGCGCAGGAGGCGCCCAGCACCCTCCAACACTGCGATTTCCACAAGGCGGCCATGGGTAGACAAACGAGCCTCGAGCCAGGGCTCAACAGCCGAAGATTCGAGAGTGCGAGCGTTGAAACGAAGCCGGCGATCCGAACGCGACCGAAGCGGACAGGCTCCGATTGCGCGCGCAACATTGACAGCGCCACCTTTTGTCAACGTCCTGAAATGAGAAGCTCAAGCAGTTGCTTTGAAATACTTGCGCTCTCTAACCGAGCTCACAAATGTTAACGTCTCTGCATAAGCGTCAATTTGGCAGGTCGGATTGGTTTGCTGATTGGATGCAGCATGGCATTTTCTTTCTGCCGGCTCTTCTCACGATGTCTGGACGTGCCAACCCGGGCAATATCAGAAGGCTGCAACAAGGAGGCCCCTGCTTCCCGCTGATTCCTGGTCGCAGGAGCGGGCGGTTTCTGATGCTGATTCGAGGGGCGCATGGGGCAAAGGGTTCTGCCATGGGCTGATGTGTGCAGCACCTGCAGCAAGACATCTCAGATTCTTCGGCTTCATCATGTCAGGAGAGCACCCGGTCGTGCTGCTCCGAATCCGCCTGGAAAATGCGAAGATACGTCCTGGACCCTCGGCGGATGTGTCTCGTCCAGCCTGTACAGTGGCCGTTCTGGCGACCGTCTGCGGTGCGACAGCCTCTGATTGGCTGGCGGGGCTTTCAGGACACAATGCGCGACCCAGACTACCGGGTCTCGTCAGGTTGTGTCGTCTTTTCGCCGTGGCGGCAGCACTGGCCACATCTGCCGTCGTATGGCACACTTCTCAAACATGGCACGCGTGACAGACAAAGGGCTCTGGAAAGATGTTGGAACTCGATGCCGTGCTCAATAGCATGTCCTGTATGACTCGACTGTGTAACCTCGCGTGGCAGCAGGCTTCATCCCGTTCAGAGATGCACTCTGGTCTCTCTGCACCGCGGCTGGGGGCAGGGAAGCACCACCTGACACTCGTCCAATCAGCGCCCGCGACTCTGTATCCGGCAGCCCGCCGTCACGCCCCTTGGCGAATCGATGAGTTGCTGAGTACGCAGAATCTGAATATCCCGATCGATTAATCAATTTCTTCCAACTTCCTCCGAGATTCTTCTCTCGTTTGGCTCTTGTGCTGACGTGGCATGGCAGGCGAAGCGTCGGACGGCGAGACGATCAAGTTAGGCTGTGAATTGAGCCTTGAGCGAATTTCTTCAGTAGTCCAGGACCAGGGTAGCTTCTCCAAAAGCTACTGCTCCCACTGCCGGACCACCCTCGTGACTTTGAGGTGAGCATTCAGTGCAACTATCAAGCGAGCTCCCTCGTAGTAGAGACACCACATCGATGAACCGACCTCACCAGCTCGCCTTGTTGTGGCGAACACGACCAAAAGAAACAAATCTCTCACCGCGTCGCAGGTGACACAGAACCGCAGATCTGAGCTTCACAGTTCCAGGCCTGCTCTCTGGGGAAGCAAAAGCAAAGCAGCGGGGCCGAAAGGACGGAGAATTCTCATCTTTTTCGCCAAAGAGCGATTGAATCCAGGAATTCTCCCGACCTAAGCTCGCCTTGTGGTTGCTTCTTCACCAAGTGAGTGTTTTTATAGCCCAAAAGCAAGATGCGACTTGACCGACTTTCTCGCCATCCTCCATCCACATCGTCAGTGACCACATCGAGATGCGATATCCACCTCCTTAGGCCTCCTGCATGGATGTGTCTATATTTGATCAATAATCCTTCTACTTGTTATCTTTTACCCAGGATGTAGGTATCTTTTCCAAAGGTAGGGAAACTCCGGCCCACTCTCTCAACACATTCAGCATTTCGGCCCCCAGAGGGCCATTTCTGCACTGCATGGTCGCTTCCGCCTCGGACCGCGTCTTTCACCCACATCAGCTGAAAGCTGCAGCAACACGCGAGATTGCACAGCCTGGCTTCTGGTTGGCCTTGATGTTGTGGACTCGTTAGGCTGTTGTGGCTCGCCACACGCGCTTCTATCCGCGACCAACAGATTTTGAATGTCATATCAACCACCCTCTCATCATGCTTCTCCGGAAATTAAACCAATGCGTCCTCGGGAATTCGCACGTCGTATTCGGGCTGGATCAAAAGGTAAATAGTGGTGACGCAATCACCACGAGGTGGACAGCTGAGCGGCGGCCAGACGCACCATCAGCATGAATATCGCGACTGCAATTGTAGTGGGTGTTGAATACGTGAACGCGTTTCGCGTTTTCGATCTGAGAGCAGAAAGTGGAAGCACAGAGCACTTGGACTGGGCTCCCTTCTAGTGGCCTTCTAGAAATTTAGGGGTCACTTACTCGCCCATTTCCTTCATCTCGCCAAAAGTTGAACTATCCGGCGTAGGGCTGCTATTCTGGGCTCAAGTATCACCTTCTGGTCTGTTACGAGCATGTTCTCCCTATGTGTTGCATCCTTGTCAAAGCACTCGATGCGGTTCTGTTCACCTCGAGCTTCGGCGACAAGGGAATATTTCCGTCCTTTCTTTGCAAATCTGGTCGAATCGCGCATGACTCCGCTTTGGTAACGGGCCACAAACGTGCTCGGCGAAGTTTGGGAATATCTTCAAATTCTTGACAATTCAGAATGTTCGAGATGCTGCGTCTTGGGTCTACAATGGGAACTTTCCATGTGCGATGCTTTTCACTACCGGCGACACGGCTTTATTCATCCCCTCCGCGCCCAAAGCGCTGGAGTCGTTGAAGACGAGAATCCCAGGTCGCCCACGCACAGCTCTGTGTCGTCTGTATCACCGCAAGCGGACACACGCATTGGCGGTAGTTCAAAAGACTACTGTCCCACGATGAAGGTTTCTGGTACCGAGCTGATTCTATGTCCCACAAATTCCACAAGTTTCCCTTCCTCACTTGCTGCGGCCCGAAATAGAAAAATTGCCGACACCTGAATGGTAGGGTGGCCGACTTCCAAATCCTGCGACACCAACCTTTCACCGAGGATATGATTTCATTGTTGGAAGCTGGGAAGGTTGCGACACTGCGCCAAGTACACCAGACCGTGACCACGTTTAGGTTTTAAGAGGGTCAGGCGCACCGGACGCTTGACAAGCCGAGAGTTTCACGAAACTTGACAATTCGCCGAAGAGGGTCCAAGTGTGTGTTTCAGAAGGGAGTCTGCATGAGAGGGCCGGTCGGCCTCACTGGCTTGAAGTCGAGCGCTCGAAGGCTTTTTCCTCTGTGAGCCGATGCAGGTTGGGCACACGTGTACGATTTCAAATCTGAGGGCCGGTAGATGCTCCTTAACTCTACTCCCAGCATACGGGCTCATGATGTGGATCGTGCGACACGAGTTCGAGGCAGGCTCAGGCAGCTGCATGTTGACAAGTTGACTTCGGCAGAGGCCGGAGATTTTGTTAGACATAATTAGCACTACTACATCGTGAGGCATCGATCATGTTGCGCCTGGGGAGTGCTTGCTGGACGGATGTCTTTCAGAGCTAAAGGCCTCGATTTTTCTACGCAATGAAGGTAAGTTAAGTTAGCTTAGCACGATCAAGAGAACGTGCAGCAGTGCCGTTGAGAGTTTCTCTCCGACCGCAGTCCCTCCGCGCCTCAGGCAGTTTCGCCGATGAACGTGAGTGACTGGAACTATTCCGAGCGCAAACTCTATACATACGCCACGGCCCAGGGCGCCCCAGAAAAGGACACCAACATAGGCCGATCATTGCGATCTAAGTTACAACGGGAGTTCTCGGAGAGGAGCTCCGTAGGTACGCGACGACATCTCATCGTCGCAGTCCAGTCCGCTGTGGGGCGGGCAGAACGAACAGCGCACAGAGCACCCGTGAAGGAGATTCCATGGATGTATCTGATCATGTCTCATCTCAAACACCCAAGACGCGGACGTCGATCTTGACATCTGCATCTGCCATTCCCTGCTTCGAACTGCCGTGCCCTCGAGCCTCGTCTTGTCAAAAGCAAAAGCAAGGCGGGAGGCAAAGAATGATGTGCGGGGGAAGGCCAGCAGAATGTGCTGGCCATGTTGGAGTGAGGGATATCCATGGTCGTCGCCTCGTTTACAGGGAACTTTGCCACCCTGGACTTACAGAAACGGTAATTGCTCAGGAGAAGTAAAGGGGAATGGGATGTATCCCAGCGAGAGCTCGAAGCGAGCTGTGGATGGCGTTGCGAGTTGCTTCTTCACCACTCGAAGCCGTTGTTGAAACTTGATGGATGCTGGCGAGTGCGTTTTGATGCCCGTTAGACTGCGTTCCTCTACATACAGTCAGTACCATTGGCTATTCTCTGTGCGTCCTAGACTGCTGGGTCCTGGAGTCGTTATTTTGCGTCACTGAAAAACCTCTCTGTAATCATCGTGGGATAGTGTGGGATCCCCTCCGGTTTGCAACAGGAACACGCATCGTTTTGCCTTTCCCCTCCGTCGAGCAACAGCTTTGGACTTTGATCTTGTGCTAAACATAGAAGCTAACATATGCCGCCATTTTTCATGCGAATAATATCATCCTGTCGGTGGATGGTCGTCGCAAATCAAGCAGTGCTTCTGTGGGAGTCAAGACTCAGCGCACTGTTCCCCGCGAGTTCACTGTACGTCTGTTGCGAAGCTGTACCGCATTTACTATCGCTGACTAGACATAGAACAATAGAAAGCGCTCCACTCGAAGACATCGGTCTAGCTCTCACTGCTTACCGTCCTCTCGTCTCTTGAATGACTCCCACACAGACACTTCCGTTCACGCTCAGAACACCTCTCGTGGATAGCCAACCCGTCCGACCTCTCACTATAAACTGGATTTGGGTATTATGGGCATCATATATTACATGAGGGAATATACCAAGACGCAACTGTTGTTATCCTCCATAGCTCCCGCCACGTCGCGTTTCGTCCAGGAAGGAATGCGTCATGGCGATCATCTATGTCGAGACCTGGCATTTACACTACACAACTCGGGTGGTTGTATTCTGACGACTGCGAACACCTAACACAAAGCAGAAAATAGTATCCTATTGCCCTTCTATTTACTTCTAGCACAAGTCTAGAAGAAAAATGCTTGTTCTAATTCCTTAGTCTCTTAGATCTTAATACTCTACAGACAGTAGGGCGAGACCTGGTGGAACATCTTAGGCCTGTGGTCGTCAGAATACCAGCACCCCACAACTCGACTCGACTCATGCCGTCGGCGGCAACCCAAGGATGGCTCCAAACTCTGTTGGGTCATCTACTCAGTCGTATAAAATGTACTGACAAAGGCAGCCCTCAACCTCCTCACTCGTGAAAGACGGTAGCACTGGCACCGTTTTAGACGCCAGCCACCTCTGCCTCCTAGATAGCCTCGCTGTGGGCAATCTTGTCGAGAATCCGATACAGATTTTCCATGATATCACCCGCTTCGTCGTAGACGAGTGCGATCGGAATGAAAGCAGTCTGCTCTAGACATTTCGTCCCCAAGACTAGGTCTCGAGCTTTGGCTTCCAGACTGAACCACTACTTCATCGAGGACTTTCCAAGATTGAGAGTCTGTGTGAGAACAGTACTGATCAAATGGCCTACGGAGATGTGTTGTTGCGCCGTCCCGAGACCGGCGGTGCTGGGGCTGGAGGGCCTTCATGGGCGCTGTGTTTGCCACGGAAAATAGAGAGAATACATTGGGCAATGCAAGGCTGGCTCTAGTTGAAATATACCCTTAAATAGATTATATAGAGAATATATTTGCCTCCCGATCAAGGATGTACAAAGGATCGCCATCCCTACGCCGTCTCATCCAAGCACACCATGTGCGAGACGTCTTTCCTCTGGGAGGGGCAGCTATCTTCGGTGATTGAATGTCATGGAACGGACGCTAACTGGTAGACAGCAAGGCCGGGGCAGTGCACTCGGAGGTTTTCTCATCATGTAAACTCTTTCCGCACGAAAGCTACCTTCCTATACCAGATCATCTACTTGTTCGATCTGTCTGAAACCTCCTGCATCACGCTTCTCAAGCCCAGCGCGACCTGTGATACCCCACAGTACATGCTACGCCGCCCGGCTCTATGCTAGTTGATGAAAGTATCCTCATAACCACGAGCCAAAAAAGAGACCGCCACCAACGATGCCACTTCATCCCCAGAAATCCACGGGGTGTCAGCCAGGCCGAACAACTCGTTGTGCCAATCCAAGCTCCTGCTGTGCCAACGAATATACGGAAGTGCTCTTGCGGTGCCTTCCAAAATTTCCAAACGCAAAAATGCAAATCAAACTGCTCTCTGCTACTGCTAAAGCCCGCGTCGTATCGTGCGCTTCTCACCTCCATCTCTACATAGGATCATACCAAATCCAATTCGGATCCTGATTCTCACCCCCCATCTCTTTCTCGCTCGCCTTTTCCCCCTCCTGCTCCATCGCTTGCTGTTCAACGTGCGTGATCGTTCCGTTTTCACCCGTGAACTGCTTGAATAGTGCGACTGGATCGAGATCTATATCCTCGTCACTATTTTCCGCTCCCTCGTGCAAAACCTGCATCTGTTGCCTGCACAAATACCTCTCACCAGCCATCCGGTCCCTCGTCCACGACGCTTTGTTGTACGATGACGAGTCCTCACTCACACCATCCATCTGACTACGCCGAAGAGTTGGTGTGGATGTGATGCTGGCACTACCCATGTCCTCCTCCATTTCATCGATATCATCTGGGGCAGCAAATTCGGCGAGCTGTTCGTCAGCCGTCTTCCTCTTGAACATCCGCTCAGCTTTCGCGTTCTGTAGAATTTTGGCCTCAGCCTGTTGACCGGCCTGACGTTTTGCACGACCTGGGGAAAGGATGTTGGGTTGAGTGGTCATGCCTGGTCGTTTGGAGTTGATGGATGTGCCGTCTCTCGCTCTCGCAGCCTTGGAGACAGCGGCGCGCACCGACGGGGAACCAGGTTCAGACATTGGAATATATGCGGTCTGTCGATTCGGAGCTGGTCCACGCGGTGTACAGAGAGACGTCTCGCGGCCGGTCCGCGACGGAGGCGTACTTGGCAATGCACCGCTGGCTTTGCCTTTCGGCGTTGAAGGAGCGATATTCGATCGTAGAGGCGCATTGAGACGCCGAGTTGGGGTGCTCGGGATGGCTCGAGTGACTCCCTTTTGCACCGACTCTGGCTCCGTTCTCGATTTCTTCGTCGGCGGGAGTGTATTGTTACGGCTTCCAGCTTTTAAGGCGGTGTTTGCCGCTCTGTTACTTGGAGCTGGGCATGGCGATGGTATGAATTCGTCGTCGCTGCTGTCACTGAGATTCAGGACATTCTTCCGTTTGAGATCAGTTGCCGTGGGAGGAGCATTCGAGAACGTGGAAGCTTGGGAAATAGTGGATTCCTCACGCGCTCGACGTCTCTTACCGAGTGCTTCTGCGCTGCGAAATCGGCTCGAATCAGGACGCGGCGGGATTTTGAATGGCCTTGGTGGAGGAATCACGGAGTCCGGGGAGGAAGATTGCTCTGGAGTTACCGGTTGTCGGCTCTGAGTTCCGCTGCGGGGGTTGGATGGAGTTCTTGGTGACTGGGCGAGGGTAGAAGACGACGAGGGTAATTTGGTGGTCTTCAGCTTGACAAGCAGAGATTTCTTCTCGCTCGGCGCAGATAGAAGAGGAAGACTTACGTCGAACCTGGCCTGTAGGATTTCGCCTAGTTCACGAATCCTCGCACACTGCTGCGCAGGAGGCAGGCTTGGACGAGCGAAGGCGCTCCTCACTGAGGAGGAGATAGAGGCGGAGCGTCTCTGATTTGATGTGTCCTTCGCGGGTGTTGTATACTCTCCGCTCTGGCTTCGTGCACAAGAATCTCTGAGTAGACTTTGTTGTCTTGATTCTCTCCTTGCTAGCAGAGCCGATAGAGCCGAACCTTGCATAGACGAACGTGCCTGACCGCTTAGTTCATTTCCCCAGTCCGCATCAGGCATCATCACGTCTTCGACTGAACGAGGTGTGCTAGGGAGGACACCACGAAGCTTCGGAGAAAATCCATTCCCTCCGTCTACGAGGCTCCTCACGAACCCCCCTTTCTTTTGCAAGCCTTGAAGAGAGAGTAGACTTGTGTCTTTTGGTAGTCTTGCGGGATTCTTCAATATAGAAGAGCGATCAATGACTTGGTCCGCCACGGCATTGGTACTGATCTCCGGCTTGGGATCTGGCTTTAGTGGAGTCCGAGGGCTGGGCCACTTTCTAGCAAGCGGTGTGGACATCGATAAAATGAAAGGAGTCTTCACAGTGACCTTTCTAACATTGGGTGACGCATCTTTACCAGTTTTAGACTTCGTGAGTCCAGCAATCTGTCCATGACCGTTAAGAACTGGCTCATCCTTGGCTGAGTTGGTAGCATTTGGAACCCTCAATTGAGTTGGAGCATTTTCGCGAGCTCTCTCTCTCCAGCTGGTCGTCTTCGTCTTTGAAGTGGCACCAGTATTGGTAGTCTCATTGTCTGAGGCGTCACTGTCGCTTATCAAGTCGATCACCTCGAGGATGTTTGGATGTTTGCCGGGAACGCTTGGAGGACTTGGGGCGAACTCCTCTTTCCCGTGGAAAGTTCGTTGTGGTTTGTGCTTTTTACCTCGGGCCTCCCGTGGGATGAGGGCCGTGGAATAAGTTGAGCCATCATCAAACCCTCCGGCACGCGACGTCGTAGTGCTGGGTTTGGATGGGCCTACCGGCGGAGTTGGTGTAGCGGGTAACCGTACGATGGATTGGTCGCCCGGTTGACCGTGCTTCGCCCAAAAGTTCGACTCTTCCCGAGCGTGTCGTTCGCTGAGTTTGAGCCCCTCGTCTTTGTGCCGGGTTTGGACTTGCGTACGCTCTTTAAGATGAGCTGCCTTCAAGCTCCAGTACGCTTGTGTGATTACATCTTCGGGTATGCGAGCCAGAGTGCCTGGATCAGTATTCTCTTTTGCCGTCGGACCTGCCATCTTCTCCAATTTGAAATATGGGGAGGTGAGGTTGGGGGTTGAGAAGGTTCAGTGAAGCAGGTAAAGGTGAGATATAACGTTGAAGCTGAGATAAGCGAGCGGCCCATAAGCTATATTAAAGGATCCCATTTTGCAATTGCCAGTGAAAGAGCTGCTCGAGGAGGACGTAGGAGTGAAAGTACTGCGGACGGCTTTTGGCGGAGAGAAGCGGGATTGGAGTGAATCTGGGGGATAAAGAGAGGAGTCGTCTTGCGCAATAGGGCAAAAGGGAATGGCGGTGAGTGTGAAATTGGGTGGGTGAAGAGGGAAGCCGTCTTGCATGATGGAACAAAGGAGTGGCGGTGATTGTGAAATTGGGTGGGTGAAGAGGGAAGCCGTCTTGCATGATAGAACAGAGGAGTGGCGGTGAGAGCATCTAAGAAGGTCAATCGAGTCTTGGAGGTTCTTGGGTTCAGAGTCGGTTTTGGCGAGTAGTTTCCGCACAGTAGACAGCGTACTTTGGCTATCTCTTCCCATGCGCAAGGTTTTGGGGGAGCCGGACGTTTGTGATCTCCTATGCCTAGACCGATAAGCAGTTGTTAGAATTGCAAAGGAGCTAGTGGTTTTTAGCAATATCTTTGGCCTCTCATACCCACCTCACAACTTGTCCTTGTTATTTGAGGAATACCTTTGGCCTCTTATACTCACCTCATAAGTTGTCCTTGTTAGTCTAGCTAAGACAAATAGAATGATTATAAACTATTAAGGGGATTGCTGAAATGATATAGGTATAGAATTAGGATTATGCCCTCTACTTAAAATCCCCTATGATATTAACAAAATCTAGCTATTCCAGTCCTAAAAAATACCAGCTCCTTCGTAGAAGAATACCATCCGGAGGCTAGACATCGAATCCTTGGCGGGCTGATCATCTCATTTACCCATGCACGATGCAAAAACCGAGAATCAAATTGAACAGGGAACATGAGGGACCATTTGCATTGTGAGGTATAAGCTCCGCGCCGCGGCATTTGCATAGGTCCGTCTCCACCACCATATCGTAACAAATGTTGTACATTCCCATTCCTTGTTCTCGTCCGCCGATAATCCCAGTGCTCAGAAACCCGGTGGATTCAGTCTCTGACTCACTCTCGTCCACTTCGGTACCTCTGCGACACTGTTAGCCCGTCTCTAGAATGGTCCCAGCGCCCCTCTCCCCCTCTTACGCCGCTCGATCTTGACTCCCATACACCCAACCTTCGACTAGAATGGCCGACTTACTGTGTATCCCCTTCCGATACCTCTTCACCTTGCGATCAAACACAGTATATTTATCCTTTGGTAACATCTCCTGCTCGACCGGCATCTCCGCCTTCCACATCTCCACCTTCCGGATCGTCTTCGACTGTCTCCCAAGCGCAGCTTCGACGGTAGATATCACGGAGTCAACGTGTCGGAGCCGGTTGCGTTGGCGGTATTTCTGGTGTCGAGAGAGTCGCCATGGGATTTTCCTATAATACAGTTAGCGTCCGCTCGGAGCATGTTGCGCCCAATTGGGGGGTCAGTAAATGGACGTCGGACGTACCATAGCAGACCGCCTGACAATGGATTCGTGAGCCGGAATGGTCCGAACATTGTGTGCTGTGTTGGGCGAACAATGCGAGCTGCGGGCCAGAGACGTGAGGTTCTGAAAATGCGGCGGTCGCAGCGGGATGGCTTGGCGTGGATGGATTTAGATATCCCTGCAACCGCTTGAGCCTCAACCGTGACCGAGCATCGTCAACCTCAAGCGACAACAACCACTGCCCCGCGCTATTGCGCAAAGCATCTTACCTTCTCCCCCACGCAGGGGCCAGTACCTAGTCCGTGGCAACAGTCGAAGAGCGCAATCCCACACACCATGTCCTACAACTTCACCATCCTCTCCCCCCTCGACGTCCCCCTCTTCACCCACGAATTCGGCACCTCCCGCTCTGGCGGCGACGGCATCGCACGCTTCACCTCCACCGAACGCGCCCAGAACCCGTTCATCCTGCACTCTGCCCTCGACATCGTCGAAGAAGTCCAATGGGGCCCAAGCTCGACTTCCGGCTCCGCGCCCATGTATCTCAAGCACATCGACAAGTACCAAAACAATTTCATCTCGTGCTGGATCACGGGCGGGAATGTGCGGTTCTTACTATTAACGAGGCCGAGGGATGAGGCGCTGGGGTTGACGCAGGGAGGGGGGCAGAGGGGCAGTTTGGCCGGGGGGAGAGCGGGGTTGGGGGGAGGCAGTGGGTTGTATAACCCCACGAGTCCGGCGACGGAGGAGGCGGTTAAGAATTTCTTTGTGGATGTGTATGAGAATTGGGTGAAGACGATTATGAATCCGTTTTTTGCGGTCGGGAATGGGGAGGTGGTTAAGAGTCCGGTTTTTAGGGCGAGGGTGGCGGCCGCGGCGAAGAAGTATCTTTGAAGAATGACGGGGATTGGGGAACGAGTATTCAAACTTCATATTGGGGGACGTGATCAGAGCTGGCAGGGACAGCAAACACCAAGGCCTGGGCCGCGGAGACAAGTGCATGAGCTACATAGATTCGCGCTAGGGATGGGGCCATGAGACGAGGGACCTCATGCAAGGCCATATGAGAGTCTATAGAGACACTCGCGTATCGGAACTCGGAAATGCACGGGCCTATCCATGGTCGCCAACACCAGATGATCCTCAAGAGTATTGCACAAACTGGAGAGCCAACCATACTCCAGCTCAAGCAGGCAGAAATCAAGTAGAGAGAAGCGAATGATTTCAAGCAGACAGATATTACCGGATGTATAACTATATCATTGCACCCTTTCAGGCAACTCTGCCCCTACATTTCCGAATCCCTCGACTCTCACATCTTTTTACTCAAATATATCACCAAGCTACGCGAACATCCTTACCGCAAGAAAACGCGCCTTAACCTCTACCCTGTGAAATATAGATAGAAGAGAATAGATTCAAATGTATCTCACCACATGTCCAGCCTCCTTCCCAAATCCCCCCATTGAATCCCGTTCTCCTTTCCCGCAACCCCTCGACTCACATACCCACTTGCCCAACAACATTAGCAAGCCGTCAGATCCACATAACTGTCGAAAAATGGATCACTTGTTTTCTTTCCTGCCGCTGACCCAATTTCCGTATTCAAGATACCCTGAATTGACTCGACTTTAATCCTCACATCTAAGCCCCAAGTCCATATCTGCCAAAACAAAATGCAGGTGCGTAGAAGTAAATAAGTTACAAGAATGCCATACCATCCCACTCCCAAAGCGTCTTCGTCCTTCCGTTCGCCTCCTCTCTTCTCGTCTTCCAGACAATAAGCTGCGAACAAGACTCGCGAGTCCGAACTCGAATTCCCAACACAAGCGAAAACGTAGCATTTTAAAGGAAGATGGATGCCTTGGACCTAATGCCCAAACTTGTGGTGTGGCGTCTATTGTTTACACGTCAAATGTATAATTAAGATGGCGAAAGCTTAAGAGACTGAATTTGCGAAGACATGGAGTGATTTGCTCGGCATCAAAGGGCACCTGCCATCCAACATGAAAGCGGCAAAGTAACAGTTAAAGATGTGAAAATTCACCTCAATTTCTGTTCCATGAACTACATACTTTAGGTATCAAAGCCGGCATATCATTTACTCTTCACCGGACCCTCCTACCACTGACAGACCTGTTTGGTCCAAATTCCCACCAATGCATCACCAACCAGCCCTCAAGTCAAGTGCCCGAGGATATGTCCATAGCAGCGCCTATCCACTACATCACCCGAGACGCCAAAATGTCATCTAAACCTTAATCGGCGTGCTCTTTGAGCCCTGAGGAGCCTTCTTCTCGCCAAAATTATGCAACCGCTCGCCAATCAGGTAGACCTCATCGCGCACCACCATCCGCCATCTATTCAGCATACTCACACCCTCTCTTGCCGTCCAGAATGCAACCACAGCTAACCCAACAAGCGGATAGCTAAACCGCCACACCTGGCTCTTCGTCGCATCTGCGGCACCCGCCCAGACCGTTCTATTGAGCGTCCAGGCCATGCTTGACGGCACGATCAAGGCGACGGAAAATACCGCAACGACAGGAACCAGGAAGCAGCGGGTCGCGAGGCGAGCATTTGGATTCATGTAGCCGTCCGCGATGATGGCGCTGAAAGCGCGGGCGGGCCGGGACGCGCGGTCGGAGAATACGACACGGGCGGCGAGACGGGCGTACAGGAAGCCTAGCGTCCAGTCTTGGACAAGATGCACTACGTGCGGCTCGTGGGGTCCGAGGTATGCGTGTAGCGGTATTAGGAGGTAGAGTTCGAGGAGGAGAGCGAAGAGGAAGGGGATGACGACGATAAGGGACACCCAGACGTATCCGAAGCGGATGAGACGTAGTCCGAATCTCCACCCGGTTTTGGTGACAATCCAGGCAGTAGAGAGAGGTGATGGAAGGTCAGATAGGGGAATGTTGACCAAATGGTAAAGGTGGAAAAGTCCGTACGCAACACATCCGAGGGTGTAGATTCCAAGGGAAAACGCGTGGATGTCATTCATCTCCACCGTCGGTGGAAGCAGGACAGAGAACAGGTACCGACCGAAGAGTAGAGGGATGATCGTCACGCCGACGCCGGTAGTGGCCGCGAACAGCCACATGGTGAAAACGAACAGAGCAATGCGGACACGGAACCATGGTGGGATGTACACCATAGTGATCATATCCGAGTTGTGCACGCCCCCGTCTTCAGGTTTTCCATCTTTACGGTGGTTGGAGCGGTCGACCTCGACAAAGACCGGCTCTCCTTTGGGAATGCGGACTTGATCCGACCCTGGAGCGCGGACGAATTTACCATCAAACATGAAGTACACTCGCAGTCCGCGGTCTTCTGCTAAGATTCGTCGGTCCTCTCCAATGACTGGCTGCTCCGGGTCGCCCTTCTCGCGAGCGAACCAGCCGGACCAGGTTTGCCGAACATGGTGGCCTTCTTCGTCTTTCGCCTTCCGGCCGAAAAGGAAGTTTGACAATCGGAGAAAACGGGCGCAGCTCTTGAACCACCATTCGTATAACGTATGTAGCCAATCACTCGGCTTGTAAGCTTTGATGATGATAGGAGTGAGGAAGTTGTAGAACAGGAGGTCTAGCGGGAACTCGAGTGAGGGTGCGTGAGATGCCCAAGTGATCGGGAGAACGCCCCTCGTTGTGTGTTTGAGCCCCCATACGACACCACCCAAGCAGACAATGACCAAGGCGCCATAGACGAGAGCGCTGAAGGCAATTTTTCGCAGCTGAGTGGTAACACTTCGTTCCAGAACGTCGCGTACGGGGTGGAACGTTGGATCATCGGGGTCGCGGATGAAGTAAAGAACTCCTCTCCGCATGATTTTGCGGCACATGGAGACGAAGAGGGCAAAATGGAACATGTAGCACGTCCCAACGAACCAATGAACGAATCCTGATGTCCAAGGGCTCCCTCGCGTAAACTGCCATCTGGTGTAGATCGTCTCATTCTGACAGAGCGGGAGAAGAGCTAAGTCAAGAAGCAAGCCGCAATATAAGGGAAATGCGAGCATTTCTATGCTGATGATGAGAATGACCTTGAGCACGCCACCAGCTTGCTGGAGAACGTCGGTGATGATACCCTCAATCTTTCGTCCTTGCTGAGAAGTGGTTATGGGAGCGGCACGCTTGAGGTATATGGCACCAGCTACGGCGAAGAATGCATACCCAGCGAAAATGGCTAACAATCGATCGGTAGCGCTCCACTGCTCAATGGCCATGTAAGCAGATGTGACATTGTGACTAAGATCCAGGTCGAATGTGATCTTGTAGGACTTTGCATTCCACACCATAGACACGACTTTGGCCACCTCGGTGTACGCGGAACCCAGTGCACCCCAAACTGTCATGGGAGCGTATTGTATGATCTTTACAGCCGTGTGGGAGGGGGAATCAGCGGTCATGTTCCCATACAAGGCGGCCACTACATTGCCCGTTTGATTGAACGCTAAGGAGGTTGTGTTTTGTATTGTCCGCAAGGCGATATGGGAGTTGACAGATAGTCGGAAATAGTCTGGATGAGGCAGGAAGGAGGCGTCGGTGACCATTTCACCGATGCGATCTCTCGCATTTTCCGCCGCTGAGCGGGCTGGTGCTGCAATGAGGCCAATTGGTTTCTCTACGAGTCCGGATAATGTTCCCCATGAACAAAACCTCACGAGCACACGCACGGCCTGCGTGAAAAGGAATACGGCGGCGGCAGCAAGGCAAATCGCAGCGTCGACAACGAAGTCGGCGAGCGCGGCAATGATTTGTAACGGTAGTTTGATGAAAAGCGATATAGGGCTGCCAACGAACAGCAATACCACCTTGCCCCAGAGGTAGGGAAACCAGACCGCACATGCGAGGGTCGCGGAGATCAAAACCGCACTGAACATGGCGTTTTGGAAAAGACCAGTGAGAGGGCCCTGCATACCGATCAATTCCATTATCCCTTCCAGATCTTCGGCGTCATCGATGGCATCTTGGTCATTGAGGTCAATGCCGGCTTGGGCAGCAGCAGCAGCGACTTCTGGGTCCTGTAATGGTGGGTCCGCAGGTTCTCGGTCGTTTGCGCCAGCAAAGGGAACGAATGGAGCCTCATCTGCCAGATCTTGAACAATGTGCTCATCGTTTCCCCCATCTTCGGCAGCCTGGATTGGGGGGGCGACGTCACCCCAGAGCCATTCGAGTATGCGGTCAAGTAATGAAGCTGGAGGGCGCACATCTGCACGTGCTGGTTCTACTTGTGGCTCCTGGGGCGCCTCCGTCTCCGGCTCTGGTTGACTCGGCAGTTGCTGCTGTTCGTTCTCGGACTCGTCCCGATAAGAATCAGAGCCACACACGCTTTGGTTTGAGGCTGCTGTTTCTTCCTCCTTGCTCGGTGCCACGCTCGAAGCCTGTTCACAATACGGAGGAGCCGTTGAATCGCCGTATTCTGGCGGAAGGGCGGAGTACTCCCCGGTCGGCTCGTCCGGATCTTCAGGTAATATTTTTTCTTTGCCTTTTGCTGACGGTGCTGAGTGATCAGCGCTGTCCTCAACGACAATCTCAGGGACCTGCTGCCAGCTTTCACTACTGTTCTCGCTGCTTTGTTCATGATCAGATCCCGTGCCATTGGTTTCTTTGTGCGTTGTGTCACCGTCCGCCCCTTCATCCTCCCAAGAGTCGGGGACGTCCTCGTCCTCGTCCTCGTCCTCGGGATCATGTGTCTCTTTCTGGGGGACGTTGTCAAAGGACCATGTATTTTTCTCTTCCAGATTGCGCCGAATCTCAGTGGCTATGAAAGACTGATCTCGCGCTGGCATATTTGGTCTTTGTGGGGGGCTCGATGGCTCGTGGCGGTTTGATATGTCGTCTCCCTCGAAAGTGGGAAGGAGACTACTAGATCGGGTTGGAAAATCGTGTTGATTTCTCGTCCCAGATGACTGGGTGACTTCCTCACCCTCAACGGCAAGGGAAGACTCTGCCTCTTCTTCTGCTACGCGTGCGGATATTTCGATGAGCTGCGCCTTAACTCTGACAGACTCCTCTTCGGGCATTTCTCGTATTATGTTCCTAATGTCTTCAGTCGACCCCTCGCGCATGGCTCTTAGTAGGTTTTCCGGCACGTCGTTGCTTGCTTGCCAGAGTTCGAAGATTGCCTGGCGCCTCCTTATCGAAGCCGACGATTGGCGAGGTCGGGTGGGTGATTCGGGTAGTTCGGGCGGTTCAGCTGGTGCCTCCTCTTCCTCATCTTCCCACGCGTCTTCATTAGGTGCGTTGTCGAAGCCTCGTTCTCCGTCGTCTTCGTCACCACGCGCATTGTCGAAGACTCGTTCTCCGTCGTCTTCCGCGTCATGGGCGCCCTCCTGATCGGAGTGTTCTTCCTCCAAATCCTGCTCTGCGGCGTCTCGGGCTCGTGCGGCCGCGGCATCGACATCAAGCGCTACCATGTTGATGACGGGTTGTTGTTGTACGACCCACTCCCGGATGAGGAATATAAGGATGAATGCGACCACGACCAAAAGAGTGATGATCTGACCTTCGAGCACGTCGATCAAAAAGCCATTGGCAGCTTGGGAAGGAAACCAGTTAAAGAAAGAGACGTTGGAGAGAAGGGAAGGATTTCTGGGGCCGGTGGCATCGGCAGTGGCATTGACCAGAGTGTTGTCGAGACCCTGGGCATTGGCGGCGGCTGGTGTGGGAATACCGAAGAAAAAGTGTTTCATCAAGGTCCAAAGTGTTGGCTCGCCGGCGCTCATGTTGAGGGTTTGAGAGAATGGCATGAGTAAGCTTGGAAGGGGCAGAGATACCGAGGTATTGGCAGCTTTGGCGGACTCAATGGCGCTCTGCACCGTTTCGACATCCCAAGGCTGCGCGGGTGTGGAATGCGTATCTCTGTCTACCGAGGCAGCATAGAGCTCACGGGTCCAGCCGCCATCTCCAACCCAGAACAAGCTCCGCCAGACCAGACGCATACAGTATGGGAGCAGCACCAGCCAGACGGAAGCTACCAGCACGGCACGGAACCATGTTATGACCATTCGGAGGACGTGTATGGCGGCGCGGCGCAGGAATACGGAGGTGGGAATGCGGTTGGGCATGCCGGGATGGTACAGCTTGGTGAAGCGGAACGACGTCTTGCACAGCTCGCAGTATTTCTTCTGGGAGTGGGACAGCCATTCCATCAAGCACTCCTGGTGGACGAACTTGATGCTCCCGCTGCATTTGCAGGGATAGAACAGCGGCTCGTCAGACGTGCCCTCGCCCCTGCATATCCGACACGTGTCGCCCTCTTCGCCACCATGGCCTTTGTTGGTGGCATACTCGGGGTCGTTCATGATGTCGGGCTCGGACGCGGTGGAGGGCGCGGCGGCCATGTTTGCCGAGCTTCGGGGGTGGATGCGAGGTCGAGGCGGGCGCGGAGGGTCGGTATTTATTTGGTACCCAGGTAGAGGGCGGGGATGCCGCGGTAATGGGGCTCAGGGAATCATCGGGCACGCAATAGAAAGCGTGAGGGTGAGCAAGGCATCGAAGGCCAGGGACGCACGCTCAAAGGACCGGACGGCGACGGGGTCAAGCAGACTGGATGGGGGCGTGACAAACTGCGGGGTGGAGAGAGGAGGTGGGGATTTATGTACGGCTGTGTCTGTGAGGGAATACCTGGGCAGATACGTGTCCCGTGGGAGTGAACCAAGGTTGGCGCAGCCAAAGACAGACTGAGACTTGGGTGGAGAGGCAGGCGCGACTCTGTGGGAGTGCGGTGGTGGGCATGGAGGCGTCGGCCACCACGGCAATAATGCATGGGTGCCATCGCCGCTCAACGGGGCACTGACGATGGGGGACCCGTGCAGGGCTGGCCGGCCAGCGTCCGCCTGCAGACGAGGTGGCGCACATGAAAGAAGCTCGGAAGAAGCGCATCGAAGCTGCGTGAGGTGGAGCGGATTCCTGCACAGTGAAGCAGGGCAGGAGGCATCTCTCCATCGTGTGAGCCGCGCAGCATCCCTTGGTGTGCTACCTTCGCGCTGCATCATGGGGCTCCGCATCTGCAAAGTCCATGGCAAACAAAGAGACAGGCTCGGCAGTGGGCGCCAGAACAGAGCCCACAGCCTTTTGCCAGAGCGACGGGAAGGGAAAACCGACGGCCTTGCCTGTCCGTTCGGCGTGGTGCGAAGTACCAGTGTCCAGAATACCGACCACTCCGCGTGCAACGGGTGGTTGTATTCTGACGACCGCACACACGCCTCAAACAAGGCAAGGAATGGCATCCTCCCGCATTCTACTTCTTTCTAGTAAAAGTCCAGGGGAATTATGCTTGTTCTGTTCTGACAATCTAGTCTGTTGAATCCCGCTCCTCTACGAGAAGAGGAGCGATTTCTCCAGCCAAGTTCTTACGATCGAGGCCTGGGGTCGTCAAAATACCACATACTACCACATACTGTGTACTGTGTACTGTGTACTGTGTACTGTGTACTGTGTACTGTGTACTGTGTACTCCGTACAAGCCCCCGCGGGCAGCCACCCCATCCATCGCACCCATCTGTGGCGTCAACTGGCACGCGACAGGGCTGGGGCCAGGGCCGTGTGGAAAGTGCCCCCCAGGCCGCCGGCCGTTCCCAAGAGGGGATCTCCGCATGCACATCTGAAGCAGTTCGTCGCGACCGGCCAGCCCCTTCGCTCTCGGAGTCGGGGCGTCAGTTTCGCAGTCTCAGATATCCAGTGCCTCAGGTCCGCCATTCGTGCGCCCGCTCTCCCCGCTCTCCCTGCTCTCGACACCTTGTCGCCCACCATAAGTGCCAGTGAATGCCCCGTCCCGCGCCCACTTCCATGACAGCCCACCGTCTCCCTCACCAACCGTCGCTGCAGTCGCTACGAGCCAATTATCGCCGTCGCTAGCACTGCTTGGCGCAGGGCTGCCCGGCCGCCATTACATCACACCCAGCGGAGCTCGGTTGGACGTGTATCCTGGCTTTCTTGCACAATCTGACCCAAGTCAACACCATCGCGATCCCCCTCTGTTCGCTCTCTCTGCACCCGCGAAACTGTCAGGCTGTCCTCGTAAGTTTGCCCGCCTCCAATGCGGCCTTCTGCTCGACGCCCGTTCATCGACTGACATGCTGCAGACGCCCGTCACTCCCATCTCACCGCTGGACTAGACTGATCAACACGCGCCCCACGCCGCCCAACAAATATCAGCCGTATCCTGCTCGGCCAAAAAGTCGAGCTCGGGGTGCTGCAGCCATGGCTGTCCAGGTCCAGAGCAATGGGAGGACAAAGAAGTCCAAAAAGTCCTCACCAAACGGCCACGTAAACGGCCACATGAACGGCCACGCCGACAAGTCGACCGTCTCCGCACCGCTATCACGGCCGCCGGCGCAGCGGCAGCAGAGAAAGAAGAAGGGCATCATGAAGAGCACCACAAACGTCTTCGGAAGGTATGGTCTCCCGTCCCGCAGCACCCCGTTAGCAGACGCCAGCATATCCATTTAGCATGTGATGACGCGATAGATCGTCTCCATCCATTGTCGTCCCCATCCACAGCAACGGCACTCGATATGATCTTACGGCCTCCCACATAATATCCGCTGACTCTCAGACAGGTTATTATCTTGGTATCTCATAGTTACCGTCCTCTTCCGATGTCCGTCTTCCATCTCCAAGCTCTCGGAGAGCTCGCCGCAGGTCTGCAAGCCGTACCTCCACGCTCGCTCATATGCCACGCCTTATCTGGATCCATACTATCATACATACCTCGCTCCGCAAGTCGAAAAGGTTCAACCCTATGTTGACCGCTTTGAGTCTCAAGTCTACACTCCTTTGGCAACTTTCACCAAGGACAATTATGCTCGCTACGGCGCCCACCGGGTTGCGCAGGCTCAAAATTATCTGGAAGCCCAGTGGGACAGGACAGTTCGTCCCCAGCTGCAAACTGCCCAAGATCGGGTAAAGGGCCAATACGATGTCCATCTCGCGCCGTATGTCAAGCGGGCCACCGACGTTGCCGCCCCTTATTACGAGCAGACGAAAGACAGTATGCAGGAGATATACCACCTCACCGTCTTGCCGACGTACGAAGCCGTCCTCCCATACGCCCAGGAGGGTTACCGCTACGGCCATCATGTCGTCTCCCACATTGTTTTTCCCTACGTTCGAACCGCCAAAGATCTCGGATGGGCCTTCGTGACCCGCACGGTATGGCCTCAGCTACGGGTTCTCTATGGTGACAACGTCGAGCCTCAGCTTGTTCGCATTCGAGAGAGGCTGGGAAGGTACCGGGACCAGCAGAAAATCGAGTCTGTCTACGAGACCACAGAGCCGGACCCGTAAGTGTCAAGTATACCGTGTGCCAACCCGTCTGCTGACAGTGTTAGGGCCAATGTCTCCGGAACGCACAAGATAATTCCCACGGCAGCAATTCCCTCCGGTATGGATGCCGACTCCGCTGCAGAGATGATGGATCTTCTTTGGTCCTCTGAGTCCTCATCCACCGATACTGCTTCTGCGACCAGTTCCCTCTCCCCTTCCGGAACCCCAGAGCCAGCACTTTCGGAAGATGAGCTCCGCGAGAAGCTCAACAACGACTTGAGGCTGTGGCAATCCAAGTTTGCGACTGCGGCCGACAAGGGTGCGGAGGACTTGGAGCAACGCGTCGCCGAGATCACGAAGCGCCAGGTCGAAAACGGAGTCCAGGGAATGGGGGCGGCATTGGTCATTCAACTCGAGGAAACTTCCAAGTCAACCGTCAACAAATTCAAACATTTCATTAAGCAGACCGTCGCGGATCTTCCCGAAGATGCGACCGAGGCCGATCTGGATGCAGCGTACAGCAAATGTGTGGCCAAGACCCGCGAGCTGGGCCTCGAGGTCAAAGAGAAGGCCCAGGCCGTGAGAAGCTGGAAGCTTACCTACGATCAAGAGACTGACACCCTTGTGAAGGCTGCAGTCGACAACACTCTTGCTGTCCTTGATCGCATCCACGGCCTCGGTCTCCAGGAAGTTGGAATGCGCTGGGCATGGACTGATGGTGTGACCTACAACGACTGGCAAAATTACCACAAACTAAGAGACACGCTTACTGAGTGGGGAGCAGAAGTCGAAGCCGTTGGGGCCCGGCATGAGGGCCTACGGATCGCCCACGAAGAATCCAAGAGGCTTGAAGACGAGGCCATGGCCATCTCGGCAAAGATGGTCAGCGAATTGGTTCGACTGAAGGATGTCTCGAGATGGAAGATTTGGGCTAACGACGCGACCGACGACTTTACCAACAAGGTAGTTCCAGCCAGGTCCTTCAAGGCGGCAAAGGATGTTGCCGACAACGTCGAGTCGGTTGTCTCCAAGGTGTCCGCGTCTGTTGTTAATTCCGAGACTCCCGCCACCAAAAGTATAGCTTCCGTTGTGAAGGAGAAGGTCGCCGACACATCGTCCAAGGTGTCCGAGGCCATCGTTCCATCTGAGGCTCCGGCTGCCGCGAGTGTATCCTCTGCTGTGAAAGAAAAGGTTGAAGAGGCCGAGCAAGCTATGAAGGAAACAGTTTCCGTTGCGACTGAGAGCCCAAAGAAGGTCTTCGGGGGTGCCATGGCTCAAGTGCTCGCTGAAGCCCGCGAAATCGTTTTCGACGACATTATCGAGGATGACGATGCCGATTCATACTCCCAGAAAGTACAAAGCATCGTCGGAGATGCAGGCGATCGCGCCGCCGATCTGACCAAGGCTATCAGCGAAGCGCTCTATGGTCCTTCAAAAACTCAGGGATCGATGGAATCCGTCACTTCCCTTGCCAGCGAACAGTACGAGAAGGCCATGTCCGCAGCATCGAGCGTCCTATATGGCACTGAACAACAAGCGGCTGAAAGCATCACTAGCGTCGCTTCTGACAAATTTGCTCAAGCAGTAACTGCGTAAGTTTGGTGATGCATATATTCAAATGACCCAAAAGCTTACTTCTCGCACAGCGCATCATATGCCATTTATGGTACCCCTACTCCGACCGCCATCATCAGAACCGTCCAAATTCAGGCTAGTTCACGATACAACGACGCCATCAACCTGGCCAATGAGCAGTACTCCAATGCCAAGTCACAGCTGTCGGAACTGGTCTCTGGAAAGCCAAAGCCTGCCCACGAAACTATGTTCTCCATGATCGACAAGGCCTATTCCGATTCGGTCGCCGTTGCCAGCGAGAGGCTGCAGTTCGCCTTGCAATATACTGAATCCGTAAAGAGCTATGTTGCAGGACCTACTCAGGGATATTTCGAATCCGTGTCCTCAATTGCATCTTCAAAGTTGGCAGAGGGCATAAGTGTGGCCTCTGCCCAATTCGGCGCACAACCCACACCCGCTCTCGCTGGTGCACGCCGTCAGTACTATGAGGCTCTCGGCCTCGCTCACGCACGGTATTCGGAGTTTATCGACGCCGCGTCTTCAGGTGTCTACGGACCACAACAAGGAACGCTCGAGTCTGTTGCTTCTGTAGCATCTGCATCAGCCGCCTCAGTTGCATCCCAAATCAAGTCTGGGGTCGTCGGATCCGAGACGCCTTGGGCTGAATCGGTTGCCTCAAGTGTAGCTGGTTCCGCACAATCTGTGGCTTCCCAGATAAGCCAAGCTGCCGAATCCGCAGCCTCCCAAGTAAGCTCTGGCGTCATTGGCACCGAGACCCCTTGGGCGGAGTCTGTCGCCTCTCAAGCAAGCCAGAATTGGGAAGCTCTCATCGCAAAGGCCAGCACGCAGATCTACGGAGCGCCAACGCCCTGGACCGAGTCGGTGTACTCGCAAGCAGGCGCATATGGTGCACAAGCTACTGCACAGGCAGCGGAACAGTATGCGGCCGTCCAAGCCCTCATCTCCGAGTTGGTCATTGGGAAAGAACCTGATTTCACAGAGAGCGTGATGGGCAGACTCTCTTCTGCATATTATACTGGACTTGGTGGCGTCGTTTCGTCAGCGAACTCAGTTGCTAGCGAAAACTACGAAGCCGCATCTTCTTTTGCCGCCGACGCGTATGCCTCCGCCTCCTCGGTCGTTGGCTCCGTCTTCACGCCTCCACCGGCCGTAGAAAGTATCCTCAACCAAGCTCACGAGCAAATCAACGCGGCCTTGGAAAGCGCTTCGTCCGCTGTCTACGGCACCCAGAAAGGCAGAGTCGAGGCCGCTACCGAATCCGCCGCCAGCGCATACTCCTCCGTGCAATCCAAAGCCAGCGAAGCAATCTTCGGCACACAGCAAGCCCAAGATAGTTTCGCCGCCGTCGCAGTCAGTGCCCAGGCCGCCATCAGCGAGGCAATCTTTGGTCCGCCAACTCCTACCGGATACGTTGCGTCGGCGACAGACGGCGCTGGCAGCGTATATAGCTCGATTTCTTCGATTGCGAGCGAGAAGGCGGCGGCGGCTTCATCGGCCGTCAATTCGGCTGTTAGCTCGGCTTTGTATGGCCCTGAGCAGGGTGCTATGGAGAGCGCAAGTAGTAGGGTTGCGGCGGCTGTTGAGGCGGCGAATTCGAGAATTAGTGAGATGTATGCAAGCGCCGCAAGTGGTGTGGGAGAGGGGGCAAGCAGCGTGTCGAGTATCGTTGCCGAGGCGACGCAGAAGGTGAGGGATGAGTTGTAGAGGGAGTGGAAGTGGAGGGAGGGGGAGGGAGGTGAAGAGATGTTAATGTCCCATGAACAAAAGCGGGCCCGCGGGCTCGGCTTTGAACGTTTCCTGCTCCGGCCGGTTCCCGGAGTCATCGATATGACATGAACCCTGAATTTGTAGTATTGTTTGTATTGAGTTATTGGGATGGGATTTGGCAGGCGGGCGAGTCGAACTGGTTTTCTTAATACACTTGCACCATGAAATACCCCCTCGTTCTGCATTCAGATGATTATCAATGTACTGTACAATACCTACCGCTTTCCTCTCCACAATTGTGTCTTCGTCTTCTTTTTTAGGATGGATGGCCTTTTGGCTTCCTGAGGCTAGTATTTAGTGGGAGATTCCCCCACAGACACACAGGGTATGAGTAATGGGAAATGAACTGGAGATATGATACTGATATACTGGGTGCTGGAAGTTTGTGCCGTTTCGTTGGCTTTGTGAAGTGTAGGATGGGATGGCGTGCGTGACTAAGGAAGTGAGATACGATGCATTGGCAGTAGACGACGGCACTTTTATGGGTAAGGACGGAAGGCTGGGATTGGATTTGGTCAAAGAGGAGATAGGGTGTGAATGGAGTGGGATGCGAGGCGTGAGGCTTGATCGGTTGACGGTGTTATTGGGATGATCGGTTGGTGGAGGTGGAAATGTGTGGGGAATTGGGCAGGGAGGGTTGTGCGAGGGTTCTAATGTTTGTGGTAGGCTGAAAGGTATTTGACGAGAACTAAACTGCGAGGGTTTTCTTCCGGGGACTGTTGCTGGAGTTTTGCATTGGGGAAGTGTGTTTCGCGGAGGTCTGAAATCAATACATGAGCTCCTTTGGATGAGAGCAAATACACTGGGTTTGATCTCTAATAATTGTTTTGTGTATTTTTTTCTACATAGGCAGGTTACCAGTCGTGATGGAACTTGAGCTCAACTACATAGTCCGATGGTATACCATAATCTTCTCCCTCGTTTGCTGCTGTATTTCCTGGGCTGCTTCTTTCTGGCCTTTGGCGACTTTGGTCGGTATGCTATTGTACCTTGGTACTATTCAGGTACAACTGCTGTGGGCCTTCCTCTGGTGTCTCCGGGTCGGCCGAGCTGATGGGCTTTCCAACCTGATGAACGCGAACATCCAATTCAACCGTCCCTTGGGGGTTGTTACTTCGGGATCGAGTATTCATTTGCTGCGGAACGGGATACTGTTGTGGTTTGTGGACCCAAATGTTGTGAACTTCACAAGAGCTTCACGGAGGTCTGGGCGACATGGACCGACCTCTGTGATGAAATGTCGGCGACGGCACCTCAAGCGTATCCCGTCGTCTCGCCGGCTCTGGCGTCGTGTCCCTTCTTTCAATATGCTCATTCTCAGATCCATTACTGATGAAACTGCTGGCCCTCGAACGCGGTCCTCTCAGATCAGGCGTGACCATTCCGTCCGCATCCCTCTGCGGATTATACGACTTTCTAACCTGCCTCAGTTTTGGATTTCGCAGCTCCTCGCCCGGGGTTTCGGGGAAATCGCGAGCGCCTTCTCGCTTGAATTCTCCGACGTCGTGGTGGGCCGCTGTGCCCAGTTTGGTGCTGATGGCGGTCAAGGTTCGGTTTATTTTCCGCCGTGTGTTGCCCGTGGTTTCGGGAGCTCGGATGGTGCTGATGGTGTGTACCAGCCCGATTGATGGGCTGGGACTTTGTGGAACTTGGTACATGGGGGAACCTCCGGGCATGGGATCCTCCAGGGGTTCTTCCACGTTTGTGGTTAGAAGAGATAGGCCGGAGCCTAAGACGGCCAAGACTGTGCCGGCGATGGGAGCCCATTGTCCTGTGGGGACTTGTCAGCGATATTTACGTAGAAAGAAACATGTGCTATCCTACCAATACTGGCGATAGGTTCTGTCATAAAGGAAACTTGGGGGCTGAAGAAATTATTTTCCCCTAAAGCAAGAATAGCCAGCACTGCGCCACCAAACAGAGGGATCTCCACAACGCCCAATAGTGCTCTGATCACACTGTTGACTCCTCTCATCTTCCCAATAGTGGCTCCGTTCGTGCCCTCGATGAGATCGTCATTTTGGTCACCATCATCTCCATTCAACCTCCTCCAGTTGAGGTCAAGAATCTTGTTAAGCATGAATACTAGCGACAGAATGGCCGGAATGCAACATGCGGCCGCAAGTAGCATGGCCGTGTTGAAGGTGAGCTTGTCCGGTGCTGGGACCACGTAGATGTTGTTGGCTGAACCGCGCCGCATTGGAGAATAAGGACCCGCTTCGACCGAGCACCTAAGGCCGCAAGAGGGTTGAATGTGGAGGAACGCTTTTGGATTGGTTGGGATAGGATTGCCACCGTCATCCTGTGTGCATTTGGCTGGATTCTGTCGATAGAACTCGACTGTCAAGCTTAGCAGTCCTGTGAAGTGGTCAGGCTAGAGGTAATGTTGGAAGCCAGATGAAGGAAAGTTGAGAGCCCGACCGCCATTTCGAGCAATTCGCCGAGCGTTTGTCCAGATTCTCCAAGATAGGAGCTGGATGTCTGCCAAGATATCTGAGGGTGTAAATGGGAGACCAAGTTACTCACCTGAGAGAACAAGGCCAGTCCACAGAAAGATCGCATTGCGACCAGGATCGAAAAAGTACGTTCGCGAGAGTCGGACCGTGATGGGAGCGGCAAGGATGCCTATGGAACAAAGTTGGAAGGCCCCATAGATGTCCATGTCCACGGCATCTGATCCGTGTTAGTTCCGAGGCCACGCATCCTCAATGGGAAAACCGACCGTCTGTATGCACCGCTGCGAGCACGATGCCATGAATGGCAGCCACGGCGGGAAAAAGCAACGCGGCCGCCAAGCAAGCGTTCCTTAGCCATACCGCCTTTCTTGCGAACACACATGCTGCAACGAGGACATAGTAGCTACTCGGAGAATTAGTAGTCAAGCGCGGAGCGATTCGCAGAGCCGTCACTCACAGCGCTCGTGAACCTGGCCCATACTGGCCGCTCACTGGCCAGGCGCACACGACGTTGATAGCGCTGGTGGTCGCGTTTGTAGACTGAGAGAAAGAAGGGCCGGTGGCGGTGACTGTCCGATGGACGAGATTGTTTAGCAGCGATGCTGACTCAAGAGCCGGCATTACCTCCTGCCGTACATAAGAGAGACAGAGCTTGGGGTTGAATAGTTGATGTGAAGTTGCTCGCGCTCGTCAATAGCTACTCCTAGGATACCCGACCGAGGTGGGATTAAACAGTGATTCAACTCCACAATAGACGGGGAAACATGGTCTAAAGTAAAACGCTCTTACGTCTGCGGCGGCCCCATATGTTCATGTTGCTTATTAGCGCAGCACGCCCAGGGCGACTAGCGGGGGCAAGCTTCATTCTTCGTTGTCCGGTGAGCATCACGTGGTGCCTCAAAACAAGGCGGGCTGAGCACAGCCTCCATCTCACTCACCGGTGACCCTTGGCAGCAAACTTCGCCATGCAAAGAGCCGCCAAATAACACCCGCAAGCCCGTCAACGTCTTGGGGTCGCGAATTCGTCTCCGTTGTCTCCCTTTAATGAAACGCGCTGTTTCGGCTGCCTGTGCGACCAATCCCGACCGGTGTCGTCATTGCCTGAACGAAAGCGAATCCCCAACCCAGTCCCGTGATGTAAGCTTCACCGTTTGGCCCCCTACACGCCTGAGTATGGGCTCAAAAGCAAAGCTGATCCACAAAAAGGGCCAACGAGAGCACCAACGGAGATACTGACACAAGTAGAATTAGGCAGTGGCGATCCATTGTCACACTCATCGTCTTTTTCTTCACCAACATTGTTGTGCTCTTTCCTTTCCATATACCGCTCTACATTCCTCGACTCATCTGCCACGCCATCGAGGATGCCCTCAGTTCCATGCGATTGATTCGTCCCAGGGAAATTCACTCTCAAAATGGCCGAGACGGCGATGATAATGGCAAAAAGAAGCCTTTCGTGCGGTTCAACTTTCCAATGAACTTTGTAACCGCCCCCCTCGCAGCAGACCTCTTTCTGCTCGCCATTGGGGCTATTGGTCGAGATGAAGTGCGCGGAGGTACCCTCGGAGCAAACAGTATCTCTCCAATCGACATCATGGCCTTTTTCCTGACTCTAGCATATATCGCCATCTCCATCGACGCTTCTGGGTTAATCAGGTACCTTGCGTTCAAGGTTCTCCAATGGGGAGGCGATGTTGGACACAGACTATTCTTCTACCTGTACGCCTTCTTCTTTGGACTGACGGCCTTCATTGGAAACGATCCTATTATCCTGTCCGGCACGGCCTTCCTTGCCTACATGACGCGAGTGTCCAGCAACATCGTCCACCCAAGAGCGTGGATACATACACAATTCGCTGTGGCCAACATTGCGTCAGCTATACTCGTCTCGTCGAATCCGACAAACCTCGTACTTGCCGGGGCTTTTCATATTAAGTTCATCAAGTACACGGCAAACGTCATCGTACCCGTAGTTGCCACGGCCGTTGTCTTATTCCCCTTTCTGCTGTACATTGTCTTTGCGAACGAGTCACTCATTCCATACTCTATCAAGATGCACGAGCTTCCCGCCGATATTAGAGGCAAAAAGCCCATCAATCCAAACATCCCGAATGCCAGGGGGAAGGATCAAGAGCTAGAGAATGATCTTGCCAACGACGAATCCGGCCAGCTCCTTTCTCTAGAAGAGATAATGAATCCGTTTCTCGACAAAGGAGGCGCAGCATTTGGTGCCGTCATAATGGCTGTTACGCTTATCACACTCCTGGGGATCAATGCTGCTGCTTCGAAAACTGGCGAACACCCCGTCTTTTGGGTGACACTTCCGGGCGCCTTTGTCATGTTCTGCTGGGATATTGCGTTCGGTTGGATCCATCGCAAAGACACACGCGACATTGCTCGTAAGGGAAGACAGGATATTGAAACTGTCCGGGCCGAAAGAGCGATCAGAGAAGAGGGAGCAACTGGAGGCGTCTCAGGACAGGATTCTGTCCCGATGTTTGGGTCCTTCGACCTCGGTTTGAACCAGACCTACTCTCCAGAAACCCAAACGGAAGAGCCGAGTCGAGCTCCTAGCAGGAAGAGTAAAGCTGCAAACGCGGATGACGACGAACCTGGGTTGACCCCAACAGTCTCGAACAACCCCCCGCAAGGGTTGATGATTACGATGCCCAATGAGGCAAACGAGAAGACGCCAGAGACGGACTTCCAAAGAAACCCTTCGCCGGAGAGGCCGCTAGCACATGCCCCTGAACCGCAAACCCTCACATCGCTCGTTGCAGAACTGTGGGTGTGGTTGCAAGAAACATTTCCCACAGCCATGACAGTGTTGAGCCATTTGCCGTATGCTCTTGTACCATTCGCTTTCGCCATGTTCGTCCTCGTCCAAGCCTTGGTTACCAAGGGTTGGGTTCCGGTGTTTGCCTACGGGTGGGACCATTGGGTAAACAAGACAGGAACGGTGGGAGCAGTAGGGGGTATGGGCTTCGTCTCGGTCATATTGTGCAACGTAAGTGGTGGCACTAAAAGACCCATTGAACTAAATACAGCTGACATCTCGCCCCCTTCTTAGTTCGCAGGCACGAATATTGGAACCACCATCCTTTTATGCCGCATCATTCAGTCCTGGCAAGATATACACCACCAAAACGGTACGCCTATCTCTGATCGCACATTCTGGGCTACAGTGTACAGCATGGCGCTCGGCGTCAACTACGGAGCCTTCAGCGCTGCCTTCAGCGCATCCCTCGCTGGCCTGTTATGGAGGGATATTCTTGCCAGAAAGCATATTCGCGTTCACAGACTCGACTTTGCACGCGTAAATCTCCCAATCATTGCTATATCTATGACCGTTGGCTGCGTGGTTCTCGTGGGACAAGTTTACATTGTTAGGGGTACTCATCCTTACGACCAAAAGTGATGGGCCCATGGAAAAGCGGCTCGGATGTAGAAAATTATACCCAGAGGAAGGCGACAAACGGTCATGATCCGACAAGTAGCTGTAGCGCTACACACCCGAGGAAATGTTCTTCCTGTTAACCAGGGCACTATCTTGCATCAAAGACCTACATGGAGGTAGCTGACCACAATGCAATTCATGGACTCACCCCTGCTCCATACAGGATCGGTTGTCCATGTTGCATATGCTGGGCGTGCATCAGGGATCAGGGACGAGATTGTCCATATGTGTATTATGTATTTGTATATATCCTAATCTGACCGTGCTTTGGTGGGTCAGCAGCATTAATCATAGAGCTTATGAATTTACAAGATCAACTTCTGCTGCTTTCGGCCATTCTGCAAAGTTTAACATTATTATGACGTTATTAGGTTTGGTGCATGCATTCTGGTTTTACCTTTGCGAGCGTATATCTCGCGTACGATAATCAAGCTATATTTGATCGGTGTGCATGCACACCGCAGACAATTTTACATGATGACATCACGAGCTGATTAATTAAGCGCAGCGTTTGCACCCCTCTTGCGGAGTAAGTTACTGGCCACCGCTCCTGTGACTGCTCAAACCACAGATCAGTTCAATCTCCAACAAGAATGAAGGCCACTTAACCCTTTTTGCAAGCCGCTCTCTCTCAAATTTCTCATATCTTCAATCCACCGGCACGGATATACCATTTCACACCTCAGATTCCAATATGCGCCTTACACACATTGTCTTATTCCAGTTCAAGTTCTCTGCCAATGCTGATGATATCAAAACTGTAAGCCTTGCATCACTCGTGCGGTGTGGGAAGAATGGCTCACCGAATGCATAGGTCTCACAACAAATGCTTGCGCTGAGGGACAACTGCATCCATCCTACTTCAAAGAAGCCATATATCAAATCAGCTTCGGGTGGTACTGATAACTCCCAGGAAGGATTTCAGGTATGTTTGCTTTCTTGCCACTGTGTCATTTTCTGCAATCGTCTGCCGCCGTATTTTGTTCAGCTCAGTATTAGAACCTAATTTTGTCACGCAGAACGGCATAACCCATGTTTTCGTTATGGAGTTTGAAAGTGCCGAAGATCGAGACTATTATGTCAACGATGATCCCCTCCACGATGAGTTCAAGAGCTTTGCCGGCCAGTTTCTGGAAAAGGCGCAGGTGATAGATTTTACCAATGGTGTATTTAAGTAGCCCCTTGAGGTGTACGGCATTGCTTTGGAAGAGCTGAAAGTGTTCACCACATACGATTGAGGGAGAGAGTCAAGTTGGTGGGGTGGGTGGTTCCTTCATTAGTAGAAATAGCTACCCTAGGGGGTGTTTTCTTTAAGGACCTGTTACGTGCTCGCGTTAGGCCTTACAGGGCATTTAGTAAGACTGAACAGACTTTATGATTAAAACAGACAATTATTCTCTAAACTTAGTTAAACTTGAATTTAAGGAGAAGGCCTATACGAAGTAGAATACGATTCTCTGTCTTGTTTCAGACATGCGTGGTCGTATTCTGGATGATTGTGTCTGTGCTCCGCCGGTTCTACCGAAGTAAGCTAGTCCGAGAGGGGAAAAGCGCAAGCGAAGTGCACAGCTTCAGTATGGCAAATAATTATACAATGCTATATAATACCTATTAGTTTCAAGTTCTAACATATACAAAAACATCAGCATCGGTGGTCCAGTGGTAGGATAATTGCCTTCCAAGCAATTGGCACGGGTTCGATTCCCGTCCGATGCACTAGCAGAGTTTCGCTTCGCGGATCCTTCTTTTTTGCTAGTTGCAAGTCTCAAGAGTGCTCATGGCCATTCTTTTTTGTACCACACGTGATGTGTTAGAGACCGCCCGCGATGCTTGGAATGTCCCTTTATGAGATGTGCTGGACATTCGCTGCCGGGCGCCTGCATTCTGTTGGCCGCGAAGGCCCGCCCGACACGAGGCAGAGAAAGATGTGTTCTCTGTTCTTTGTATCATTCAACTGAAGGCCCCAATGGTCGTTCGAGTTTCATAGAAAAAATGTCTGACTCTTGTTATCACAAGACAAGGAGGATCTCGCATGCTTCAGTCCGTGTCGTCAAGATACCAGCACCAGTTCCTCCACAAAGGACAGTTATCGATTTCTTTCCTCCACCTGTCGTCACTCAACTGGCACGATATGACTCCCCGCACGTTTCGAAATGGGACTGTGCCGCGAGGAGGATGCGGCCTTTTGTTTCGCACACTGGTCCACTAACTTATTCCCTGTGTGCATGGACCGAGGAGCAACCTCCAAATGACGGCGTTGGCGTGATGTCTCTCCTCCAACCGGTCGCACAAGGCCTTGGTTCCAAGGCAACCACATCTCTTGCGGTGCTCCCATTGGCGATCGCCAGCTTAGAGTAGCCTTTTCTTGAACAGTCGGAGTCCGTCGGGTTCTGGCTCTCGGCTGGATGCGCTGTCGTTGCAGGCCATGTTCCCGCCACATGCACATGCGCACCCAAGGCCGGACACCCGCAGCCTGAGTCGGTGAACTCTCTGGTGGCCGGCCACTTTCGCATGTCTTTGCATAGACTTTGCGCGTGCCACGGAGGACTCGAGCCGTGCAATTGGTTGGAGCCTATGTCTGCTCACCGACACCCTTTTCGGGGGGGAGATGTGCGCCAAGTCGCGGGACTGCATCACAGACTGTCCTCCAGCGTGGGATCGTGGAATGCCACTTGATACATAAGACGAGGAAGAGGCATATGAGCTTGAGCCGCAAATCTGTCCAGAGCTGCCTCATCCTCCAATCCTGATCTATTTGAACACCTCACTGCCTGCTCCTCAATTGTCATCCTGCACCCTACCTCTAAGCCTTGGTTCTTGTTCACCTTCGGCGTGCATACCCCACCTATCGTGTTCCACTCCGAGTTGAGACAACAACTGCCAGCTCACAATGCCATCGCACCATCAACCGCATTTCCAGCCCCCGCCCCCCATTAGGACATCTACACACGACTCGCAAAAGTCTCAGATGTCGGGAGAGATGTCTCCGGGGTCTGACAACCTGTCACCGACCTCGACCTCAACTCGCAGTCCTGTGTCCGACTCCTTCTTTGGCGCCATCGCCTCCAAGGTGCGCGGCCGCTCAAGGAGTCGGTCGCGAAACCGCGCTTCTCGCGAGCGCTCCAAGTCCCCCATCATGCTCCCCCCGAGCAACTGCCCCCCGCTTCGAATGCTCAGCCCATGAGCCCAACCTATATGACACAAAGGCCGCAGCAGCCACGACATGCGTCGCACGCCAGCCAGAGCTCAGTCACTTCGATGGCGGCCAAGCCAACGCGACCAAGTCTCCAGAGCCCCACGCGAAGGAGCACGAGCAGTAGCGACATGTGGCGGGGACGGCACTCGAATTCCTGGCTATTCAACGACTTCTCCGTGACCGACACGGCCAAGGAAATTCTCCATCTCCGACGGAAACAGTAACTGGTACGCCAGGGCTTGGTGGTCTGCGACGCGCCTTGCATAGTTACTCGGGCTAGACTGCTGCTGCTGGAAGGCACGACGCTTCTTGACGAAGGTCGCAAAAGGTCGTCCGTACACACACTTTACGCTAATGAAATTGACGATAATGACGATGCATCAAGAAATTGTCGCTGGTTCGAACATGGTATTGCCCGCCTCGATGCAGGGCCGATGGATGGTTTCCTTTGTAAGGCTCATGTATTCTGGAGACAGTTTGACTTGCTTCTTCCCACATCTGTCATGTACATTAGCCTGGTATCGAGGTACATAGCGCTGAATATCGAGATTGATTTGAATGTCGAACTCTGGTTCTGTTGCTGCTCGAGCCCACTGGGCGTGCACAAAGCGCCGGATGGAGAGAGATGAATGCTGGTCCGTGATGGTGCATGCAGGACGTCACATCGCAGCGAAGCCAGAGATGTCAGCCCGCAGAACATGATGGCATGCACGATAGATGAAGCACGGGAGGAGAAGAGGTGAGGTTGTCATAACTTGAGTCTGCCAAAATGCACTGCCCCCTTAGCTAATCCCGACATGGGTACACCGTGGGTCGTACCTCACCGCTCCAGGACTCAGCAAAAGAGTACCTCCATGTCCCGTGCCTGCTTCGTGCCTGCTTCGTGCCTCGACGCTTTTGTGTTTGCAGCAATTGTCGCAAACCAGCTCGGCATGGTGTGCGTTGCTAAACCCTTCTCCTGCCACTGCCCCCTTGTCCTCCAGGAGCCGGGGAAGGCATGATGGACGTCCTGCAGTCCTCCGAGTCCTCCAGTCCTCCACCCTCCAACCCCGCCACTCGCTCCTGCCGTCCTCCAACCTCCATTCCTCCACGATGAAGCGCGAACGCGCGACGCTGCCCACGCCGAAGTCGACCAGTTCGTTCTGGCACAGCGAGCCGAATGCATTCCTCCTGGGCCATCGAACGACGGAGGCTCTGCCGACGGAAGCCGATATCGCCATTGTTGGAAGTGGCATCACTGGAAGTGCAGTTGCGAGGTTCCTGGCCGAGGATGAGCGGGCAAGCGGAAAGAGCGTCGTGATGCTGGAGGCCAGAGAGGCGTGTTGGGGTGCCACCGGAAGGGTAAGCTCACACGGGCGCTATGTCAGGACATGCTGAGGTCCAAGCTAACGTGGACTATAGAATGGCGGTCATTGCCAACCGCTCCTTTTCGACCGCGCCGCAGACGTAGCAGACTTCGAACTGAAAAATGTCGCAGCCGTGCAATCCTATGTCCAAGCTCACAATGTACCATGCGAATGGCGCAGCGTCTCTGGCTGTCGTACCTTCTGGTCCGAAGAACTCATGGCTGAAGCAGAACGAGAAGTGGCACATCTAAACACTGTAGCCCCGGACATTGCACAGAGGGTGACGATCATCAAAGACAAGGACGAATTGAAGAAGCACCGCGTCAGCTCAGACTGCGTGGGCGCAACCCTTACCGAAGGAGCTGGGAGCCTGTGGCCATATAAATTGGTGACATTCGTCTTAGAGAAGCTCGTCAAGGAAGGGAAGCTCAATCTGCAAACAAACACGCCTGTCACCGAGATCAGCTCATCGGATTCCAAGCACACCCTACACACGCCTCGCGGTACCGTCACTTCGAAGACTATCATTCTCGCGACAAACGGTTATACATCTGCAATTGTCCCTCATTTCGCCGACCTGATTGTTCCTGTCCGTGGCGAGATGTCTGCTCTCCTGCCACCCAAGAAATCAACCATCCTCCCTGATTCATACGGCATGGTAGGGGCTTTGGACCAACCGGCCAACAATGACGATTACCTCATCCAGCGACCCTACGAAGATGTTCCCAATCCCGGGGGACATCTTATGTTTGGCGGTGGTCGTGGCTCCGGGGTCCTACCCACCATCGGCATATCCGACGACAGCGTAATGGACGAGGGATCAGCAGCGTATCTTCGAGCGGCGCTCCTCAAAGTTCTCGAGCTGGACGGAGAAACAGAAGGCTTGGAAGAGCTCACAGCCGCCGCAGAGTGGAGTGGTATCATGGGCTATTCTCGGGACAATCATCCGTGGGTGGGGAAGGTCCCGGATAAAGAGGGACTATGGATTTCGGCTGGTTACACCGGCCACGGAATGCCCAACGGAACCCTGTGCGGGAAAGCAGTGGTAGACATGATGCTTGGGGAGGAGGCGGGAGAGGATGTGTATGCATTGCAAGCCAAAATGGTACAGAAGGGAGAGATGCCGAAGAGCTATATTATCAGTAAGGAACGGATCGCGAAGGCTCGAATGTGGCCAACGGTTGAGGTTCAAGATAAAGAGGTCTGCATACGAAATAGCTTGGTGTAGCTAGGTATGGTCTTCACCTGAAGTCACTGCAAAGGCATAACGGGCTCTGAAGCCCCCCTCTCATAAGTGCCCCGAATGCATGTAATTTGCTATGCTTCAATTGACCCTACTTTGCGAGCAATGCGTACATCTCCCGCTCCAGGGAACGATAGGCAATTGTCTAGTATGCAGTCTGTTGTTTCTCGGTCTCGCCAAAATCATGGATTGATAAGCGCTCAATCCATGATTTTATCCATCCAAGACCCCGGTAAACGAAGAGCGACTCTCGCCAGTGAACGCGGTACAAGGAACGGCGTGAACAGATAGGACCTGCAAGTATACGCGGAACTTTCCCCGGATGGATAACCTAGGCAAAATTAGCAGCACATGACACAATTTCGACCAATGGCGGGGTACCTCCGCCGGTTCTCTCATTTGTTGATTATTAGAGATCAAAGTATACCCCGACAACAGCTTTGTGTCAATCTCAACTTCTCCATATCTTTTATGGTTCACATTGTCAGGGACGGTTTCTTTTTTTTTTTTCAAGCCAAGCAAGTAATTGGAATTCACGACTAGGGACGCGTTTACCTGTCTTAAGACCGACGCCAATATTCTTTGACTCATTTCTATTCCTCCCCTCACAGCCCAGCGATTTTTCACAGAGACACGACACAAACCCCAGACAATCCCCTCTACCTTCTCTCCCAAAAAACAAAAACCACCTCCAAGCGGCGGTACAACATGCCGCACCCCAACCCCCCAACCCACATCGCCATCATCCTCTTCCCCGGTTTCCAACTCCTCGACGTCGCCGGCCCCCTCGACGTCCTCAACATCCTCTCCACCAGCCAACCCCTAACCCTCTCCATCCTCTCCTCAACCCTATCCCCCGTCTCCACAGCCCACAACATCAACTCCCCTCACCCAGACTCCAAGTTCGCTGAATCGATAGTGCCGACTCATACCTTCGATAACCCACCGCCAGGGATCGAGGTGCTCATTGTGCCGGGTGGGCTGGGTACGAGGGTGGAGAGTGAGATGGAGGGTGTGATAGGCTTTTTGAAGAGGATGGATAGGGATGGGGGGGTCAGGTGGTGGTTGACGGTTTGTACGGGGAGTGCGGTGTTGGCGAGAGCGGGGGTGTTGGATGGGAGGAGGGCGACTAGTAATAAGAAGGCGTTTGCTTGGGTAAATTGCCCTAATTTTTTCCCCCCCCTCCCTCTAGTCCCAGTCAGCTTTTCTGTTTCCGTTCCATTTGTTCGGAGACTCCTCTGCTGATGAATTCGCGCAGGTGAAACAGCAGTCTCCTCACGTGCACTGGGTATCCAAGGCTCGATGGGTCGTTGACAGGAATATATGGACGAGCTCTGGGATTTCGGCGGGGATGGATTTGATCTATGCTTGGGTGGGAGATGTGTGGGGGGAGGAGGTGGCGGGGCTGATTGCGGATGGGAGTGAATATGAGAGGAATACGGACAGTACGAGGGATCGGTTTGCGGAGAGGTGGGGAGTTGCGAAGCTGTAGATGATGGAGAAGGAGAGGGAGGAAAGGATGAGGAGGTGTGAAGGAAGGAGCTAGGATTTTTGAGGGATATCTTACGGCTCTGACTAGTCAATGTGGCTCTGCAAACAGTACAACTGTGAGTTATTTAGACAACTGCCAAAGCTATAGAGGTAGAAATAGGATCATACTCTCTGCTCAAAGTCACCTACCCATGGCACCCCTTAAATAACACAAGCCCCTTCGTATTGGCAAGGCACCGTCGGCGATGGCTTGTGAGACGAATGGGTTTATTTAGAGGTCAAAGCTAGAGTATAGAAGGAAGCCGGAACTGGATATCGAACAAGAAGTGCGCATGTGTCGATTTCACTCTATCTGTTTGTCAGCAGAATTTCAAGAATTCAGGTACGGTTTGCCAACAAATAATGTCTATATCAAGCCTTCCTAGCCACTTCCATAACATCCTCCTCTAAATGCAACCCCACAAATTTTGTCAACACCTCCGGCAAATCCTGCGACGGTTTAACCGCCACCGAGATCATGTAATCCTCCTCGAAGGCTTGAATCTCCATCCTCGTATCCCTCAACAACTTCCCCTTGAGCCAGACCTCCGTATCCCCTACTCTCTCTCCCCAAACACCATGCGTACTACACCTCGCGACCGTCCCCGCCTTCGGCGCCCTCGTACCCTTGAACTCCAACTCTTTGATCCATTTCGCCAACAGCGCTTCCCCGTCGAGTTTAATATACGCTTCCTTATAACACCAGAACGTGTAAAAGCGGCGCAATTTCGCATCAATCAGCAAATCGCTCGAGAACTTCCTCCTCTCGCCATTCGGCAGTGTAGCAACGAGTTCCTGGTTGCGCGCACAGCACCGATCATATCTTCCCAGCATCTCCGGGGTCACTTCCGTGCCGTCCAGGAGCTGAAACGTATCGACATTGTACTTCATATCCCAGCTCTCTTCCTGGGAGAAGATCTCGGCGTAGACATCGACCCAGCCATCGAAGCCCTCGGAGTCAATCAGTCGGTAATCGTTGCGCTCATTCACGCACACAATATCGACGCCGACTTCGACGTCCGCAGAATCGCAGCCTACGAGCGCGACGAGTCCGGCTTGGTGGCTGACGTTGAATTCAATGGGCACGGGTGTTTTCCCGTCGGCGAGCAGCGCACAGGGCTTCCCATGCTTGGGGTCGCGTTTGCGGCCAAATCGGATTTCTTTCCAGGGGACATTGAGCGTTTTGTGGATGTAGAGGCGTTTCAGTAATGCGGATGCCAGACTCATTTTGGCGTCGGCGATGTGGTATTTACGGACTACATTTTCACGCTCTTGCGGACTGATCAGCTGCAGGGCTTCTGAGGCCTGGAGATAGCGTTAGAGGCTGGATTGGTGGACGATCATGGCAGGAGAAAGACATTACAGATTGTGAGATCTTGTCGCCTGGCCACAGACTCCGTGTATCCAGCAGCCAACACGTGAGCTTGGGCTCCTTCCCACCCTTCGCCATGGCTTCGGCGAGTCGCCCTGCAGCAGAATGTGGGTATTCACGGAAGTCGAGTAGTGAGCACGCGGTGGATCGGCGGGAACCATGGGCGGGACAAAGCCCGCCTTATGAACCCACCGGCACTGCGCTTATCGATAAGGGACATGGGCTTTTTTGCCGGCGCATATCTGACTCTTGACGACAACCATCCATCGGACTCCGACGTCTTGATTGTCGTACCACCTGCAAGCCTGCGCCTCGTTCCGTGCACCCAGTCAGTCCACCAACGGACGGCCGACCTGCGAGGACCATGACTGTCAGCGCGCCCGACGTCACCGTCGGAGTCCTGGCCCTGCAAGGCGCTTTTAGTGAGCACATTCAGCTTCTGCGCAAAGCCGCCGCTGGTCTGGAATCGAGCCAAACCGACAATTCAAATTGGAGCTTCATCGAGGTCAGGACGCCGGACGAGCTTCACAGATCCGATGCGCTCATCATCCCCGGGGGTGAAAGCACGACCATGTCTCTCGTTGCGGCCAGATCGGGGATGCTGGAGCCGCTGAGAGAGTTCGTCAAGTGAGTCAATTGCGGAAAGGAAGTCGCGTGACCAATTTCTCATATTGCGTAGAGTGCTGCGGAAACCTACCTGGGGGACATGTGCTGGTCTCATTCTCCTCGCCGAGTCCGCGAATAGAACCAAAAAAGGAGGACAGGACCTGATTGGGGGATTGGATGTGCGGGTGAATAGGAACCATTTTGGAAGACAGACGGAGAGTTTCCAAACGAACCTTTTGCTTCCGTTCCTTAGCAGCTCGAAAACCAAGGGGGCCGACCGGCCTTACCGATGTGTGTTCATCCGCGCCCCCGTGGTCGAGAAGATCCTACCGCACCGGCCCGGCGTACAAGCCGAGGAGGCCTCGAGAGAAGCAACCGTAGTCGCCCCTCCACAAACCCCCGCGGATGCTTTGGCAAAGGAGGAACTGAAAGCGGAGGTGGAAGTCATGGCCAAGCTGCCAATGCACTCGTCTGCGCTCGAAGACAATCAAGAGCACGACCACGCTGGGGCCGAAGACATGATTGCCGTACGGCAAGGCAATGTGTTTGGGACAAGCTTCCACCCAGAGCTGACCGACGACCCTAGAATACACGTGTGGTGGTTGGAAGGGGTCCTGAAAGCGGTTCAACGGAGGCGGCAATTCGAAATCGCGGATCGCACGCGATGAGAGTCGGTCGCGGGAGGGTCACAAAGTCATTTGCGCAGGCGTCGGGGATAATTTCTTAGTTAGATGTAGACTAGACTTGTGGTTAGAGCCCCCGGGGGGGGTATCAAAAGCGCCGGGACAAAGCCAGGCACTAGGCAGGCGCCCATAGATGCCAGATGATGAAGAAATAACGCCAGACCCGAGCATGCCCTGAAGAAGCGCACCGTGTGCATATCAATCAGCGGTAGTCGCGCTCCTCTCCGTAGTCGTCGGCGAGAGCCCTGCCAAATCCACCCCGGCCGGGATCGTACTCCTGGCGATACTCGTCGCGGACCTGGCCACCCGACTTGCCTCGTCTATGCCTCGTTAGTCTGGGGGCATCGTTTCCTCGCGGCCAAGGCACATACCCGTACTGCCTGCCCTCGGCAAAGCCCTCGTCAAGATCTGTGCGGACGACGCGCTCGTCCAACTTGGTGCCTCCGATGTACTTCATGCAGTCGAGCGCGTCCTGGTGGTTGTAGTATTCGACAAAGCAGAAGCCGCAGGGTGTCTTTTGGAACCGATCCAGGCCCATGACAAGCCGCTTTATCTCGCCACACCTACGGAGCGCGTCAGCAATGCGCCCAATGGGGGGGTGAGGGGGTGGGAGGAGTGGCGCACTTGGAGAACAATTCGTGAATCTGCTCCTCGGTGGTGTAGAAGGAGAGGTTTCCCACGTACAGCGTCGTCGCCTCCTTGAGCTTGTCCTCGAAGCTGGGCGACCGCTCGCGCCCACGCTCCTCGTCGTCGCGGTTGAACCGGCGCCGCTTCTGCGTGCGCATGTCAGGTATTTGCATGCACAGGCGCACTGGAGATGTAGATGCATACCTTGCTTGAGGCGTACGAGCTGGGTTTGTCCAGGCGCTCGACGGTGGATCTGGGGCCCCTGACGGCGGGCATTGTGTGATTGATGCGTGGCTGTGCCTGGGAACAGAGCCAATATGGGGTGAGTGTGGGGCTGGTAATGGACACAGGACGGTCGGCGGTGGACGTTGGGCGGGGGTTGTTGCTCGATGCTGCGCGAAGCTGCGCGATGCTGCTCGAAAGCTGCAAGCGGACCTGTCCCGACCCGAGTCGGTATTGGTTAGACTACCACGACTACCACGACTACCACGACTACCACGACTACCACTTACCTACTAGTCGGAGCTGTCGGCGCGCCAAGGAAAAAACGCAGGGGCCGCCATCGCGTCTCTCGCTCGGCTGCAAGTTTGGATGCGCGTGCAAGTACTCCGTAATTATACTGTAGATACAAACAGAGCCCGCTCTCCATATCCAAGATCTTGACCACCTTGGCCCCCGCCCCAGCCCACAGCGTCCAAACCCCCCACCGTCTCGTCTGCCCCGCTTGTTTCTTTCGCCGTTTCTGCACCGTGGCGACCCACAATCCACCCACCACACGAGCTGGCACCGGATCCTCAGCGCCTCGACCGAGCTGTCTTGAGCCATACCAAGTTGAGGAGAGCGAGAAAGAGCTGCGCCTACCATGCCCAAGGTCCTGGGATATACGCCAGCGTGGCTCGCCAGGCCAAACCCCGGCTTCGACCTGTTCGCGCCCAAAACACCATCGACTCCTCGCAACACAAATGGCACCAGACAGCATGAGCCGGCGTGCCCCCGGAAGACCATGGCGACACGAGACAACACGGAGCTGTTCGTGGCAGTCGGCAACGAGATACGGTGGGCCGACCTGACCAAGCTCAAGGAAGCCCACGACGGCGTCGCAGGCATGACCTCTTCGCGGAGCCGGCAGCTCCAAAGCTCGGCGGGTACCAATCCCTACCGGATACTCAAAGTCCCAATCCACTACCCCATCCAGCAGCTCGTCATGTCCCCGACAGGCGACTACATGGCAGTGGCGACATCGCATACCGTCCATGTCGTTGTGCTCCCGGATGCGACCCACCTTGAATCCGACCATGTTGCTCCCCTCAAGCCAAAGACATTCCAGGTTGGGCCGACCGCGCACGTCTTCGAGCTATCCCCCATCGCGTCGGTGCTGTGGCATCCCCTCGGATACCATGGACGTTGTCTCGTCACCATCACCCGAGAAGGTGTCGTGCGTCTGTGGGAGATCAATCGATCGGACCGGTCAACTTTCAACGAGCCATCGCTCTCCATCGACCTTTTGAAGCTGGCAAATGCGACAAATGATACCGAAAACTTGAGTGCCTCCAAATTTGGAGCCCCAAAGGGCTTCTCTCCGGACTCTTTCGAGCTCGAGGTGGCTTCGGCATGCTTCGGCGACTTCCCTGAGCAGGAGGGGGTCCACGGCTGGGCTCCCATGACCTTGTGGATTGCCATGGTGGAGGGCGAGGTCTATGCTCTATGTCCGCTTTTGCCCCAAAAATGGCAGCTCAAGGAGTCTCCGGGCGCATCTACCTTCTTACAGACACTGGCGACCTCGATCAACTCCTACTACGCCGATGTCCACGAGGACTCGGAAGCGACCACCGAGAGCCGCGCAACAGCGAAGAAACAACTTTCATGGCTTTCAGATATTGTCTACAACGAATCTGTACGCGAAGAGCCGCGTTACGGCGACTCAATCAAAGTTTATAGTCGCCCATCAAGCGTTCCTGCTTGCCCACTTCTCCAGGGCCCATTCACTCTTACCCCCGAGGTCGAAGAGTTCGAGCTCAGCGATATCATAGCCTTCACTCTCAAGACATTATCCGATGGCGCAGACGACGAGCCAGCAGAAGGTGTGCCCGCAACCGTACTTTGTCTTCTGACAGACACATCACAGGTCCTCGTATGTCTTGACTTAGAAGGCATCGTGGGACGCTGGCTTCCTTCTTCTACGAAAGAGTACGATTTGTCCGATACGCCGGACCACAACTTCATGGTTGTGGAAATAATAGCCCTCACGAATGGCGGTGAACCTGTGCAAAACCAAAGCATCACTCCTGACGTCCACACCGACTTTTCCTTCTTCGTGTCTCTCAGCAATGGAATCTTCTACATTTCCCTGGAGTCTTGGATCCGAAAACTGGAGAACGAACTGTCGGAGCCGGAAAAGGAGGGAGCCGAATTTCGCTCCAAGCTCTTATTTGAGGGAGCGAACACACTGGTGGAGAAGCATGTAGACAACCCTCCTGAGGAAATCACCTCTTGTGTTGCCATAGAAAATGGTAACATTGGATATCTACTTCTTACTACGATGGGGGGGGAACCTTTTGCCATCGTCTTCGATGCTCCCGAGGACGGGTTGCCCGAGGAAGAGAAGAAGATTGAAGAATTCTTAGCCATAGAAGGACCAACGCCGGACGTCCGACCAGTGTACCAAGCGCCCAAAGAGCTATATGCTCCCTCACAACTCACAGACGTTCTCGATCGAGTCGTGCCGTTTCGCCATAAACCGTCTCTTAAGGAAGAGGTTCGATTATCACCAGCAAATCTCGAGCTTCTCATGACGGTACACAAAGTATTGAGCCAGGAGACGCACCAGCTTGGCCTTGCAGTCTCCGATCTATTCAGGCGCTGCGAACGTCTCCAAGGAGAGTTCAGGGAGCAGATCTCCAAGACCGCGCAAGTCACACAACGAATTGATGCCGTCACTGGAGAAGACGAGGAGGGTTCAGAGAGCGGGTCGCATGCATTGAACGCAAAACTCGAGGATCGGTTGGACGAAGTCAAAGCGAGGCAAGAGGCACTGAATGCACGATATGAAGCTATTCGGAAGAAGATGGTCACGGCGAGCGGACCAAACCTTAGCGAAAAAGAGAGCGACTGGGTCGAGGAGCTTCAGACGATGGATCGAAGCTTAGATCAGTCAGCAGAAAGGTTGACGGACGATCAAGACGGCAGCACGGTGCCAGCATGGCAGCGGATCAACAAAGTGAAAGCTGCCAAAGACAACTTGAAAGTCACCGTGGACAAGGCGTCAAAGGGGGACAAGGGGAAGCAAGCGCCCGGTGGTGTGAAAGTGCCATCACATTCACGCAAGCAGGAGAACGAGCAGATCGAAGCGCTTCTGCAGCGAGAAACGGCCCTTGTCGAGGCGGCAACAAATCGCCTCCGCAGTCTGGGGATTTCCATACCCTCCGAAGGGTGAAGGCTAAGGGTTTGGCGATGCCACAGTGGTGTGCTTTTTCACGGGTTCCTGGCGCGGAGACTGTGCTAAGCATTGTCGACCACGCAGTCGGAAAGATACGATGATTGTGATGGCGGTTGTGTGCATTGAAGCGGCTTGTTGGTTGCAAGGGTTGGCGTGACGGGAAAAGCATCGACTGCATCGATATTGATCTTTTTGTAAGAATGGAAGCAGATGTCGTCGTGCTAATGGCTAGATAGCGTAAAGCAACCCCTGAATGGACTGGTGCAAGATTCCCACATTTTTTTTAAGTTTCGCTACATATCGTGGATGGTCGGGTCTTGGAGCAGCGAATAGAAGAGCGATGGGTGCAGGGCGGCGGATATCTCGGTCGCGGGTGTGCTCGTTAACGGTGAGCCTTCAGCCACGGCAATTCCAGAACGGCCATGTTTTTCAGCAACAGAGTGGCGAGCGAGGTGCACATTGTCGCTTGCGCATCTGCATCAAACAAAGCATGATGCCCGCACAGCAGACGGAGTGTCGAGCAATCAATCAGGGGCAGGGAAACACTGCTCCAATCAAAAAGCCGGTGTGGGAGACTGCGGCCCAGAATAGCACAATCTCGCTGCGTCGTTCATGCAGTCGGGTGGGCATGTTTGCAGAGAGGATCAACGTATATTGTTCCCTTCCTCCAGGGCTGGATTGCCTGCAAATCAGTTCCAAGGCAGATCAAAGGTTGCATTGACGGCTATTTTAACGCTGTTTGCGCACTCTCGACGTCTGACTGTGCCGCATCGCGTCGCAGAGGCTGTGATACCCACCATTATGGACCACTCTCCACGTTTCCCCATGCGGCCGGCCCAGCGCGCTGCTGTGAGGTTCCCAGCATGGGCAGCATGCGAAGTGCCGTGGCGTTGACCTGGCCTTGAACGCAAGTCCGAGGCGGGGAGGGAGGGTGGAGGCCGATGTGAATACATAATGTGCTGATGCGGCACAGCGGGTAGGCCTCCATCACGCCTGTGTCACATCACCAGCACGGCGGCCGCGCGCCAACGGCCCTCTCGAAAGTCGCTCTCGCAGTCGAGCGGGTTGCGGCATGCCCAAAAGGTGAGAAATGTCGAGGTCGACGGTCCTGGACGGGACTCATGGAGCAATATTGAGCAAGCAGTTGGGCGCTTAGCCGCAGCCCTGGACCGAGTGCCGATGGGGCTGCAGAGCCATCACATCGCTGGCTCTGCTGGCAAATCAGCCCGCGATTGGCAGCGCAACATGGGTCTTCTTTCGAGGGACATGGGCGCCGTCTGGCTCGGCCGCCCTTGGGGGATCCTCTCCCGCCCCGAGAAGACTTGCATCCGCTCCGCTCAGTGGTTGTGCACCCCTGCCGGCTCAATCTTTATGCCGCGCGCTGATTCGCCGTCGCACGCCGCGAAGAAGCTGACATGCACAGGCTGGCCAGCCATCCCACCGTTCGGGCGCTGGTGAATGCTGCCAATTCGCCTGCGAGAGAGGGCCTGTCCTTTGCGAGCGACGGCGTGGTCGCACGAGGCAGTCATGGCCACGGCTTGCTCCATAAGAGTGCTGATAGCCCCCGCCGCCGCACGCTTCCGTCCAGCGTCGCCATTCTGCAAGTCCATCCTCGACCTCGGGTCTCTGCATAGAAGAAACAGTCCACCGGAAAACGCCAGCGCAGGTCAAGAGCAAGGAAATCCAAAGTCATGTTTCGTTTCACAGAACTGGTGTTTCTCGTCGCCGGCTGGGCACCCCTCGCCTGGGGCCACACGGTCATCGTCTATCCTGGCTGGAGAGGGAACAACATCCACACCAACGGCACCGTCTCCCCCACCGACAACAGCATAATACCAGGCTCCATCGGCATCAATTATATCGAGGAGAACAAGACATATGGCTTTCCCTATGGAATGCAGTGGATGTATCCATGTATGTGCACCCCACCATAATCCTTCAGCTGAGCTCCCTCTCATACTCTGCAGGTGGAGGCATGCCCACGTCGACGAACCGTACCAAATGGCCCATTGGTGGCGGCGCCATTTCTGTGCAGCCCGGATGGTTCCCCGGCCATTCTCTGGCCTTTTTCTACATCAACATGGGCTACGGCAACGAGCCGCTGAACATGTCGCATAGCATGCTTCCCGTCTTCCAGATCACCGGGCCGACCAACATTCAATATCCCGGATCCTTCTGCCTACCGCAGGTACCTCTACCTGCAAATTACACACCACAGATCGGAGACAATGCGACCATCCAGATCATTGAGCTCGCCCAACACGGCGCCGCTCTATATAACGTAAGTGCCCGTAATATCATTTATCTAAGCCATGGACGAGGGCTAACAACTTTTATCAGTGCGCCGATATCACATTCGCTGACCCCAAGGACGTCCCGGAAGTGAACGAAACCAACTGCAAGAACACCACCGGCCCGGACGACCACATCGGATTCAACTTCGTCTTCACCACAACGAGTCTCTCGGCCGCGCACCCATCACTTCAATTCAACCCCTACGCGTCCATCTTGTTGCCACTACTGCTAGCCATGGCTACCTGGCTCACCTGGATTTAAGACGAATATTCCGAACGTAGCCCTTTCAAAATGTATTTCAGCACACACACTTTTCGGGTTTCCGGTCTCGGTGTTAGGGGGCGACGTGATATCCAATGGACGGCATTTCTTGTACAGCATCTCACGTTACGTTACCAATCCTTTGGTCGGTCGGTCATTTAGGTCAGGTAGTTTAGTTAATCAGTCAGTCGGTCAGCACAGCCAGCTCGCTCACCCCATCCCCGACGGCGGATTCATCGGTACGGACGAGTGGGAATGGTTGGAGATCAGATGGGGAGTCGGGATCATGGATATTGGGGTCTACGGAAAGGTTCTGCACACACAGCTCCATTGTACATATGGCTCGGCGCTGGGGTCCTTGTTCGTTCCATTCTCTACTACCCTACCCTCGATTACGTACGTCGCAATCGGTCGGCAGCATCAGGCGCTCCATAGTCCGACTGCCTGTGGCCTGTTTTGGAGGACAGTCGTAATAGAGTCAGAATCCAAAACAAATTTGAATGACACGCCATGCGTTTCTGAGTCGTTACTGACTGCAAAGATGACTGATGAAGGTGCTGATGCTGACCGGAGATTGAAAAGTGACGTATACGCTCACTTCCGCGACTCCAAGGCTCCTCGCTCTTCGGATGCGTTGACACGAGCCTGTGTCTCTTCGGCTCTGACATCGCTTCTCCTCAGGTTCCTCCGTGAATGTACATGTACATGTACGTTGCTGTCATGGTTAATTACCCATTCCAGCGTGCCAGCCGACCAACATCTCGACCACAGATCCGCCCGCCGCCGCACACAGACCACCTTGCCCGAGTAAGCTTAGTTAAATCCCACGGTTCCAGTCCCTGCATGTCCGTTCGTCTTTCACCTTTAGCGCCCAACTGAACACACACATAAACGATCACTTTTTCACACTCATCTGCACGGCACGGCACCGATATGAATCCTTAAGCGCCTATGCACGCCGCAACCTTATTGTGACGGTGAGGGTAGGTAGTTTATTCGGACGTCCAAGTCCGTACTTGCTGCAACTGGACTACGCGCAGGGGGTATGGTAGCGAGTTGAGAAGCGCAGTGAAAAAGAACCTTGGAAGAAGCGAAATTTCCGAGCCGGCGCGGCACGAGAGTGTGATATTGAGCATGAGTGGGGGAATGGAAAGGGGTGGTGGACTGAAGGGTGGGAGAGGAAACATCAAGGGCAGAGGAAATGGTCGTGTCAAGAGGATGGAGGTAGCGACGGATGACGGATGGACTGTGGTCACGCATTCTGCTTCAAGAAAACAAATTTCTGATCATGAATCCGCCGTTACAGGCGATAGGAGAGTGAAGTCGAATACAACGGATTCCCTACAGCTGAGCCGGGGTATTGTCGATGGGCTTACCGTCCCCAGGCTTTTGGAGCAGCTGGAGAAGATGCAGAATCAGTGGCGGGATACGTCTTGTGCGAAACAAGTCGAGGATATTCTGAGGAGGAGAATGATGGGAGAGGAAGGGGCGCTGAAGGGGGCTGTTTGTATTGGGATTGGGAGTTTTAGTGTGGATTGGGAACACAGGATGAGGGCGATGTGGCAGCTTGTGCTGTTCCTCACTGTAGTAGGATTTGGTGAGTCATGAGTGTTCTTAAAGTGTTGAAGAGAAGGTGCCGCCTTCACCGAACTCGAATTTGGAATACCAATTACATTTTGGTATGTACAGTACAACCGAGAACTGACTGACGTGTGTCCCAGTATCCAAAAAAAACCCAGAACGAGACGTCATTCTCTACGCCCAAGACCCCGCCTTCAACGCCCTAGACATATCCTTACTACATACTCTCCACATCGCCACACTCCCTTCCCAAATAGAAACCCACATTACGTCATCCTGCTTTGTATTTGCGCCGTTCGTGGACTGGTATCTCCTTCTCCCAACCTTCCTCAATAAAAGAGATCCGCCACTATATATCGGGAACGAGATCCTGGATGATTACGGTCAGTATGCGAATATGGAGGAGAAGAAGATGCTGGTGAAGGAGTGCGATCGAATAGGCAGGCAGTGGTTGCAGAAGAGGAGAATGGAGAGGATTCCTGGATTTGAATTGCATAGTAATGCGTTGAATGGGCTGGTAGTGTACTGCGTAGAAAAGGAAGAGTAACTCAAGCTTACCGCATGGGCGGGCAACGCTGCAACCCGCGGACGGAATCAGAGATCATTGCTAGGTGTGTTTCTTACGTGCTCCGTACCTCAATCCAGGGCTCGGTTTGCTATCGCCCGACCAGTATTTCCCTAAGGATCTGTTTGAGATCGCACGATGACAGGCATGGATACCTGTAGATACAGTGCAGGTTAAGAAGCATAGTTTTTGGCATATGGAAGCCTGAGCACCATCCGCATGTAAATACCTGTCAACCCTCAAGCTTAGCAGTGTTCGGTTACTGCTTGGTTGCGCTAGTATTTCCTAAGGAACATGGTTAGTAACTATAAACTATTAAGAGGAGTGCTAAAATAATATAGGAAGGAATAGGATCAAGCCCTTTGCTTAAAAATACCCATGATTTCGGCAATCTGGCCATGATGTTCCTTAACACATACGAGCTCCTTCCTGTAGCACAGCGGAGATGCGCGAGTTGTTGATCTCTTCGAAGGAGCTAGTATTTTTTGAAGAATGGCTGAGGCCTTTGGCAATTCCCTTACAGCTTCATATAGCTGTATAATATGAATTACAATAATCCAATTGGAGGATTACTAAATTAATGTTGGTAGAATTAGGATCGTGCCTTCCACTTGAAATTACTTATGATCTCGACAATCCAGCCACAATTTTCCTCAAATATGCCAATTCCTTCGTACTGGATCGACAGCCAGCGCTAGATTTTACCAGCTCGTCACCCAGCTCCAATTATATTAACCTACGCAACCAAATCCACCGCATCAAACCCCTTTTGTAAGCATTTTTGGCGTGGTACGCTAAATATGAGAGTGTACCATACAATCCTCACCCGGCAGGTACGCGCCTTCGAAGGAGCTAGCATTTTTCTGAGGGAAGTCTTTGGCCTTTAGTATTAGCCTTACAGCATTTCCATAACCTAACTGCTGAGCAAAGAGAACAACTATAATATCCTTAACTAGAGAATTGCTAGGATAATATAGGCAGAAAAAGCGTCCTTTTCTCTGCTTAAAATCGCATAAAAGTTACCTATGATCTTAAAAATCTAGCTATGATATTCCTTAAGAAATATGAGCTTCTTCATATTGGGTCATCCACCTACTCTAAACACTGTCTTAGCAACCCATGGGAACGGACGACGAAGACTTGGATGAACTCTCCGCAAATGACATATGTCATCTGGTTTATTGGATCCCAGCAGCCCTCTTCGACACTAAGGACAAGAGTCTGGTGCCAGCACTTCCACAACATTAAAGCCATTCTTAGCCTTAAACACTCCTCGGCCAGTTCAATTCTAATAGGCAAGAAGGGCACTCGTTTGCGAACTTTAAGAAAATTGCAACCCGCATTTCCTACCGGGAAGCAGCACGAAGGTTTGTGGGGGTGAGAAAGCGGAACTCGGACTCTAACTGGCAAGTGCTCTCGATGTCGAGACCGAGCCAACGCATAGTCTACGAAGCTATCGCTATTCACTCCCTCTGCGAAAGCGTTTCCTATGTAGGTATGGGTCTTGATTAGCTGCTCTACCTATGTGGTACAAGCTACCTGTCACCTGCAAGTATAGATGCTGGTGGTTGACAACGATACACCGATATACTCTGCGGCGCCTCACTAAACCTCAGGATGTTACCCTCTATGTCTACACTGACTGCGCGCGACAACTGCAGTGCAAAATACTATAGAAAAGGTTCTAGAATGGTCAATTAAGGCACGGAGATTCCGATTTTATCACTTGTTTTGAAATCAAATCGTTTTTGGTGGTGCTGCGACGCCAGAAACTTAATGTGGCTCATACTTCGTCGATTTTGTCGGGCCACCGCACCAAGTTGATGAGCCGCATCAAACTTTCTTTTCTTAGAGTATGTCGCCACTGCTTTTGGCTCAAATCGCATGGGATATGGCTTGTCTGAAAGCGCATGACCTGTTTGACAATCTCTGACCTTTGTACACGATTTTCTGGTGCGCGGTCGCGACCTGTCGCCATGAGATGTGGTGGGACACAGGGTTTATCGGTATCCACTGGGGTGTATCGTTATCATTGACCTCTGTGATGCCTGTCTACGCTGCTTATTTACTAAGCATGGAAAGCAAATCTCCTACCCCTGGCCCAACAAAGCGACATTGTCAACTTGGATTTGTTTGATGGAAACTTCGAAAATTATTGCGTATATACATCAAGAACACCGTCTCGCTAAGAGTCTCCGCCCGGGTCTTGCCCCGCAACTAGCGCTGAACTGATTAAAATCACTTGGCAATTGCCCTTTACTGTCTAGACCTCCACCTTTCGTAATTCCCGAGTTTGGGCCTGGGTGAATGTGCCCACTAGCACCATGGGAGAAACTGGAAGACTGCTGGAAGAATCTGTTGTGGCATCGCCTACCCGCGCAATCCTCCGGCCGGGCTGCATCCCCTCCCATCAGGTTGTCCTCTATAGTACTAAGATATAGAGGTTCAAAAAGCAGGGTATATGCCCGACTCAGGAGCAATCCTAAGAAGCATTGCTATCTGCCTTAACATGAAGTGTTCAATCACTACAACAATTGGCTTCCACATTTGGACGCAAGGTTTAAAATACGTACAGATAGTCCCTTTCTAATACTTTTAGAATTCGGTGTGGACACTTTGAAAGCATGCCAAGCGAGCAAGGATGGTTACTAAGCATTACGGTGTTACAGGCTCGATACTTCAGCTGCGCTGCGCTCAAAGTCGAGTCCGCAACCTCCGTGATTTGAAATGCCCAACTTGGTTGGCTTTGTGTGACCACACTTCCCCTAGTCGATGTCATTACGGACCACAATCCCCGCTCCCGGATTTTAGCGGGGCGGATTGATTTCTAAGCACCATGAGAGCTCTACCAATAGCTCTTTATTATGGCCCTCTTATGAGCGATTGAGCTCAGCCAGATGTCAATACCGCGCCCTGTTGCGATCCTCCAGTTACCCAAAATCTCACACAAGCTACTGCCTCGCATTTCGCAACGACTACCCAAGGTCCTCCTTCACTCGACCACGAGACGAACCCTCCAAGTCCTGCCCGAGATGGCCGACAATCGACCGAATGGCCTCAAGGCGAACAAGGGCATTGAGCTCTTAACTTGGGGTACACCCAATGGCTGGAAGGCATCGATCATCCTTGAGGAATTGAAGGAGGCATATGGAAAGGTCTGGCGGAGCTAGAGAGGCATAAACAAAGACCAAGCTAATGCGCAACCAGGAGTACACATGGCAAGGCATCAACATTGGCCAGAACATCCAGAAGGAGCCTTGGTTCATCAAGCTCGGTCCTAATGGACGTATCCCTGTCATCGTAGACCATGACAAAGGGGGTTTCGCGGTACAGGAAGGTCTAGGTCGGTGTTGCCTTCCTACACCACATTTCGAGTCTAACAGATCCAGCGATCCTAAGTTACCTCACTCGACACTACGATCCCGACCACAAGTTCAGCTTCAGCGACCCTCTTGACGTTTCTCGGGCCGAACAATGGATGGCATGGCAACATGGCGGGCTTGGGCCAATGCAAGGCCAGGCCAACCACTTCAACGTGCGTCGCTCGTGGGAATGATGAATGTTGGGAATGAGAGGCTAATAACAAGCAGAGGGCCGCAAAGGAACGCATTGCATACGGCATGCAGCGGTACACTGGCGAGACGGAACGACTAGTTGGGATACTCGACAGCCATCTGAAAGAAACCGATTACCTGGTCGGTAACAAGTATAGTATTGCTGATATCGCAAGCTTTGGCTGGGTCAACATGCTGCGTTTTTCCGGCGTAGACCTGGATGCGTTTCCAAATCTCAAGGCCTGGTGGGAGCGAATCCTTGCCCGACCAGCCGTCCAAAAGGGCCTCTCGATCCCGTCCAAGGGCGGGTTTGGCAACGATGCTTATCTGCAGAGACTGAAGGATGACAAGGAGTTCGCGGAGAAGGAACATGGCCTTATGGAGGCCATTGCAGAAGCCAAAAAGAAGTACGGTTACAAATACGCATCGCCGTAAATAGCCAGCGGACGTCGCGTTCCGATGACACTGAGGAAATAATGTAATTCATCTTGCGAAAAAAGAGGTTAATGTACAGACCTAAATAGACAAGTCACTCAACGCGTGTTAAGGGAAGCCTGGTGCTCGCCGTTCGCTGGCTCTCAAGCCGAAGTTTCTCGATCGATAATAATAACTAGAGACGCTGGACCACGATAAATTCTAGGCCGGCGCCTGCCCGTACGATGGTTCTAATGGCGGATGAAACAAGCCGAGAAGATGGTGGTCGTGTTTGAGGACGTGAGACTGCTGCGCTGTGAGCCAATCAAAAGAGGCTTGGCCGGCAAGCATTCAACACAGCCGCCAGCGCGAATGACCTCATCCAAGTGATTGGCACAGCTGGAAACAGGGTCTTTCAGCAAGGACGCGATCCCAGCAATTTACTAGTCACGAGACGCCCTTAACCTTCAACTCACAATGCATAAATTCACAGTGCCTGCACTTCTCCAGTTAGTATCTCGAATTCACGACTTTGCGCTTTCACTTCCGTTAGTCACCTGGCTTTGACAGTCGGTGCTTTTCTTTATTACATTGTATTGTCTTGTGGGAAATCGCGACTATCTATTGCAGTTTCCTTTGTCGATCACGAAAGAACAATCATACTCGCGCAATACCAGGCCTGGAAGCCCGATCCCTAGCTAATCGTCATACCGGCTTGGACCCTTGCACAATACAACCTTCGTCGCCCACCACAAGCACATTGTGCGACTGAACAACGCTTTTGTCCGCGACGACCACAACGACTATTTTATCCCTTTGCCCCATCCGTGTGTCTGTTCTTTCCCACCTGCAAACCGAACTTCGAACTCGCTTCGACTTAACAACGAAACAATCCAACCAAACCGTACGCCTGTAAGCCTTTATTAGCACATCACCTCTTCGCATCCACCGACTAACAGGTACCATTTTAAAGTCCCTCGGTATGGCACTCCGCAACACAATGAAGGGGGAGAAGTCTTCCTCTGGCTTTATGTCAAAATTCTTGGGGTTGAGTCCCACAGCAATCATCCGCATCATCATTCGCGTGTTCCAGTTCGTCATGGGACTCACAGTCATCGGTCTATACGCCCAGGACCTTGATAAGGCTCGGCGAGCGCACAAATACATTGATAGCAAATGGGCATATGCCGTGTTCTGCGGTTCTGCCTCATCTATCGCGTCAATCGTCTTTCTGTTCCCGTTCAAGTCCTGGTTCTTCTTCATCATCGATGCCCTAATCTTGTAAGCTTAGCCCCCTCTCCCCTCCCTACTACTGTTAAGAATCTTGCCAACAAGTGCACAGCCTCTTCTACGTGGTCCTTTTCGGAATCTTCGGAAAAATGTTTCTGAGGGAAGATCCCGAAGGCAACAAAGGCATCATCCGTATGAAGCACGCTGCCTGGGTCGACATGGTGAACATGATCCTTTGGGCCCTCACCGCATCGTGGGGGGTGTGGGTTTTCGTGAAGACTCGCAAGGCACGCCAAACGTCGGTGGTCTGAGTACCAACCGTCAAATCTTATGTCAGCATTGTTTTGAAGTTTGCTGATCGAGAGAGTTAGAGCATCGAGGTGAACATCACTATCACCAAAGCTTAACACTCGTCGATCTCCATCAACCCCTGATTTCTTTGCATTACACCGATACCCCCTCCTGTATTACACAAAGTGTAGCCATTGCCCGAGCGATCAAATTCTACTTCAGTGTTTTTGTGTCTGTTTGTGCTGCGTTTCCTTGGTGTTTCTGGGCGCGGATACTCACTATTCGTACCAATCAACTCCTTCTGGAGACTCTTTGCGCAATAAAGAGATGTCAAAATCCAACTATGATCTAGTCTACTGTTTTCCTAGAGACCTATGAAAGACCGTTCGAGTGGCTCACTTCTGAGAGCCAATGTAATAACTAACTAGATCAACTCTAGAAGAATTGCACATACAAACTTAAAAGTAGCTAGCAAGTGCCACACGAAACATGTATCTATCAAATACTAAATTCCTCATGGCGCCCCGAACGACTTCAAAATTTGATGGGTTCAGGGGATAAGATTAGCTGCTATGAGGGATAAATTAGCCTGCATTAGCATTAGCCTTCTTAGCAAAAGACATCAAACACATATAGTCGCGATTTCATCACAGTTGAAGACCCATGCTTCCAAAGTGGTAAAGGCTAAAGCCAATCATGTGATTTGATTATTAATAAGTTATGGCACGTGCTGGAAATGAGCAATACGACGAGTCTCACCTCTTACCGCCATACACTCTAGCCTAGACAGAATACCTAACCCCCTATTAGTATATAGCAGTCTAGTATTGACATCCTTTCATCCTATCCCATATTGAACAGATCCCTGAACACTAACTCCAAATGGCGCTCGTCTTAGACTTCGCCCGTCTTCGCTCCTCCAGCCCTCCCGACACCGTCGAATATTTTCGCGATGTGCTCGCATCTTCCTCCATTCATTCAATATCCGAGTCACTTCTCGAAGCAGTTGGAAGAGGTTCACTAGAGCCTACGATTTTCCACATTTGGCTCGGATTCTCAAAGTCTCCGATTGCCATTCGCCTAGCTTTGACGCAGAATTGCTCAGTACACGTGCGCGAGGCAGGGATCAAGAGCCTCGGAGAACAGTTGAAGTCGCCTCAATGGCGGGAGTTATGGGATGCGCTTGGTGGAAGCCAGGGCTTCCTGGAATTTCTTCCCAGCCTCTCGGTCAACGAGGTGAAACAAACGTGTCGCGCGATCGCTCGTTCGGCCACGGGAACTGATGTAGAAGGGAAGAGAAGGGCAATCACGGAATTGTTCAAAGGGCTAGTTTCAAGGGAGTCTCCCGATATTCCAGAAAAGAATCCGGATCCGCGTCCGCTCGCTCATCATTACAAGCAACTGGTTCCAGCCTGCACCTCGGAGTTTTTACTAGGCGTTCTGAAGCAACCTGCCGGATTCGAATGGGCAGGACTCTCAAAGAAGTCACTGGTGAGGTATCATTCTGATACACTCAAGAGACTGTGCCTTTTGATGATCTTCGAAACTCAACCCTTCGAAGAGAAATGGCTTGTTCTTCTGCTCCAACGATGGCCCTCGAACACAAGTGCTTCCACAGCTACTTTGCCGCGATTTTCCGCCTCAATGCAATTTAGATTCGATATCTTGGGCCGCGCAATCCAGGTCGGAGGGTGCTCAATACCGAGTGACCGCTTCATTGCACTCATCATCGAGCCTCTTCTCCGGGTCGCCCTGAAGAAGAAAATCAGCCAGATCCACATCCAGGATATTATTAATATGTCCTTGAAGTATGTCGCTCAAAACCCCGAAGCCAAGTTCACCCTGGCATGGAGCAATCGCAACCTTTTCCCCCTCGTTCTAATGGCTTGGTGCCGCCAGCCCGACATTATGGAAGCCCAGGTCAAAGAATGTTTCGCTTGCGGTCGCCGTCTATGGTCGCAGCACTTTTACGCGGATGCAGCCAACTTCGCAAAGATAGAAAGGCTTTTGCAAAATGTAGCCTTGGAGAAGCGCTATCAAATACTGAGGTCATGTACCCTCTTTGCCATGGATATTGACCTCGAAAAGAGCATCGACTTAAAGAAGATTACGTCGTCTTACTCGTGGACCGGGATATACGATCGTGTGGATGCTCGTCGGGCCTTGGATCTCTTTTCCCGAATGCGTGAAGCAAACGGCGATGACGGCTCATCGGATCTCTTGGAAATCCGACTCCTGCATCGAAATGGGCAGAAGGACGAGTCTATTCGTCTCGCAGAATCACGTAAGCGCTGAGTTTAATTTTCCCAAATATTTTCTCATGGATATAGGCATGCAATCTTTCAGAAAGAAGGCTATCGCGAGTCCCGACCGAACGCAACGGGCAACATACGTTGGCTCGGCCTTGGCCTATGCTGTTGCCAGCAGGTCTTTGCCATTATACCATGAGTTTCAGCAGTGGGCTCGCCGATTTGTCCGTGATCCGGTAAGTGCTTCCAGAAAAAGATTCTTACTCTTCCATTGACCTTTCAATGTTCAGCTCACTGTGCCCGTCTTATACCGAAGTCACACCTTCGGCGAAATCGACCTCCTATGCGCCCTCCCTGACGACCCTGCCAGCCTGGGTACCCTCTCTGATGTACACCAACGCATAGTAGAAGCAAACAATATTCTCAAACTCTTCTTGAACGTTGCGTGCTTAGGCGCTCGTGAACCATCCTTCACTCATTCTCACTGGCAAGGCACGTTGGATTTATTCCACAACATCATCAAACTACGCATTGAGAGGGTACCCCTTGTTAAGCGGGAGCTCCGACTGTCTGATGAGCAAATCTACGACGCCCTCTGGGGAGATACATTGACAACCATTTTAGAAGCCGACAAGCAATGCCTTAGAGACGGCAACGAAGCTTTAGGCCGATCTTGGACTTCTGGCTGCCTGGGCCGCGCAGGCCACCGAGGTTACAAGAAGATCAAGATCAAAACTGACGAACCATCAACCTGCCTCTTCTTGGATAATCTTGCCCGGGCAAGAAATCAAATGTGGCTGGAATATCGGCTGAGCAGGCATTCAAGCGCAGCGGCGCTACCCAACCCCTATCCTCGTGGCCTACCAATTCAGTCTTTGCTTGGTTCTTTCATCCTCCGAACACCCTCCTTAGAAACTCTGGCCCCATATATCGCGACTCGGACGAATGCGGCGCTTTTCCTAGACCCTACTGCTGCGAATCTTCCGGTTCCAGCTGACGAGGAAGTGCGAGCCGCCATTGGCCATTTCGTCGATGACTACCGATTCGCCTTGAAGATGCTCCTTCCAAAATGCGTTCCAATTGAAGAGAAGAAGGAGCGTATGCAAAGAGTATGGGATCATGCAATCGGTCCTCTAAGCACTCCTCGGATGAGCCAAGAGGAAGCAATTCGTTATTGGGAATTTTTGGTGAAGGAGTCTAAAGTTAGAACCCACCCAGATGCCGCCAAGTTTAAATTCACGCCCTTTTGGCCAGACGGATACTCCCCGAAACCGGGCTATGAGAGCTACTCACTGATTCCAGAGCTCGACCACCCCATGGAGGTTGTAGAATGGAATCCATGTCCGCCGGAGAAACCTGATATTAGCGCGCGGCCTTTGGAATTGTCGTACGTGGACCTTAGTATTGCAGGAGTAAGCAAGTTCGAACCTGATCAGGACACTACTCAGAAGTTCCCTGGAAAGATTGTTGCCGAGGTCCCGGGGCATACCTTTAGACGGGTATGGGCATCCGTCTGGTATGGGGGGGCGAGTGATCCGAGAATGCGAGATGGTGAGATTCTCTCCGCACTACTCTACCTCGACACGAAGAATAAGTCAGACACACGGATTCTCAGTACGCCATTCCCATCTCAGGACGATATTCGATTTCCGGCGGCATACCTTGACCAGCAGTTTCTTTCAGAGGTAGAGAACCAGGGAGTCTGGGGACCCCTTAGTTTGCTTCAAAATCATCTGAAATTCGTCCCCGTATCGCTCCTAGCGAGCCTCTCTAGCAGCACGATGACTTCGTTAGGCCGCCTCAAGCCCGACGAGCCAGACTACAATACCGTGGAGCTCATGGCCTTCAAACTCGTGCGCCTACTCGCACTGGGTGATAGACCAGCATTGGCGTCTAAGATAGCTATCCGAACGATCATTCAGCGTCCTGACGCAAGCTCCTGGCATCGACAGCTATTTTCGATCGGCTTTCTCCGGAGACTGTCTCCGCCACAGTCGCAGAGTTGCATTAGCAACCTCGCGATGGCGATTCTTGACAGATTGCAAAAGCAAGGCGAAGCGAAGAAGACCTCACAAGAGAAGCCCGAGGGTCTCGACGCCAACAGTACACCCGCTGAGAGGGATAGCGGTAGCTCCTCGCGACCTTATGTGAAAATAACCACTATCAAGTACCTCGCGCAGCTGTTGAATGGTGCCGACTTCATCCCCAAGTCTTTCGCATTGGATATCCTGGCATTACTGCTGCAGAAAGCGTCACATCGGGACGTCAAACACGCTGTTCTGAGTGCATTGCTGGGAGTATTTAAGACCTGTGCGGCAGATCACGACAAGGTGAGCTTTAGCAATCATAACGTCTTTCGTTCCTTTTCGAGTGCAATACTCGATATGGGTCGAAAGACCAAGCAAGCTCCTCTTGCTAACGCCAACGAAAACAGACTATACCTGAGCAGATACTCAAACACCTTGAGATCGCAGTGCAAATCGCAGGTCAGCTAGACGAACGCTATCCACTGACCGAAACGGATTGGAAAACTATCACATTCACCCTCGACTTGCCCGAAGTGGAGCCCGGAAATGCTCCACAAACTTGGGATACATTGCGCAACTATTTGGACCACATACCTCAGGGGTTTCCCCACCGAAATGCCTACATTGAGCGAATCATATTACCCACCGTCGGGCGTATACAAGGAGAGATGCGAAAATGGTGCGATGTATTCCTGAAGAAATACGGGGGCGACGACAAGAGCCTCATGGAGCTGAAGCTTCCACTTCCACCACGAGACTATTCAAATTGGCTTGGTCTTCTGCATACCTATCCCACTGGTCTGCCGGCAATATTGCTAGATGATCTACTCGACTTCACTCTCTTCCATATCGCCCCACCTGAAGAGGTAGTTGCGATGAACGAGCGTCTCTCCAATAATCCGGCATTGCGATCCCAAGCAGATGTTCAGTTTTGGCTCTCCGTCTACCAGATCAGTTCTCCCGTTACGGCCGTCATTCATTCGCTCACCAGCCTATTGGAAAGAGATCTTAATCCCCCGACGCTGTCCACCGAGAACGGCATAACGATAGCTAAGATTCAGCAATACATTCTAAGCCTCTTCTCGGCACTCATGAGTTCGGCAAAGGAGATCCCGGATTACCCCTCTGTCCAGCTTCTCACCAGGCTTTTGGAGCCTCCGCTGAATAACTTTGGCTACAACGACAATCCTTTAGCGTTGTGGATGACACAATCCAGACCAGTCGTCGAAGCCATGGTTACACATATCGAGGGGATGAGGACGAAGGAATGGCAGCGAAATCCCAATCGAGTCCCTGCTGTTTTGCCGGATACATACTCGACGCGCCTCTGGCTTCTCAACTACCCCAGCCTACCGTCCCCCGAACCCGTCGAGCAAGAAGAGAAGTGTAAGAACTTTGCAGAACAGGTCTCCAGGACTGTGGACCGTGTTACTGGGGGGATATACCACAGGAAGTTTGCGCTCCTCAAGGATGCTTTGAGGCGGATATATGGCGAAGATAGGACGCTCGTGGCGCTTCATCTGGGAGATATATCCAAAACGAGGCTGAGCTGGTTGACAGTGTCGGACCAGCTGCGGATTGAGTTGGCTGAGAGGTTGTTGGAAAAGGGGTTGTTGGTAAGTTGTCCAGGTTGGAAGGACTCACGGCACAAAGACAGGGTGGTGAAGATGATTAAGCTTTGGCAGCTAAGCGAGAACGAGGAAGTGAGGAGGAAAGGCTATGATATACTAAAAATGGCGGATTCGTCCAAGAAGTGAAGGTGAATTCTGGACTGGGCGATTGGTGAGGGGAATATTTCCGAAGGGTGTGAAGCCCTGTCGAGACCTTAATGGTGTGGTGTGGATTTCTTGGTCCAAGGCACTGGCGGGGTCCATATCCTGAATATGGTAATTGAGGGGTAGAACCAGACATGAGTCCCCGAATTTCCAAGAGCCGAATAAAGTTCAGGCGGGGGGAACAACGGCGGGGGCACAATCTGGAATCGGTCCGGGTTTTCTACAAGGGCATGAAATAGGTAGATCTAGTCTTATGAGGGGTAGGCTATGTTGCGTTTCTAGACTTCTATCTCCTCTCGAACCGCTATCGCGAAGTTGCGAAGTTGCACAGCAACTCTCCAGGGCTTGTGTACCCAGTCCGGTGGTTGAAATTCGATGGGACACCATGTAAGACCAGTGCTAGTGACCTGCTGTCCGCTGCGGATCCACTTGCGGGTTCAACGGTGCACGCAGATCATGGGTTGAAGCCGTGTGTAATCCACAAGCCCCTGTTCGGCGCCCGACTCTTGGGCGGCGGTACCTTGCAAAGCCGAACTATATCCGGAAGGCATCTTTGCAGGGAAAACAAGTTGGGATTGGGTGCGGGGCGCGGGTAGACGTAGGGGAATTCTGCGCGGCGGAGTGAATGGGTAAGAAGATGCCGGCTAGGGCCCTTTTCCACAGAGGAAGGAGAGGAGGGCGAAGTGACTGCTTGCTAAAGCCCTGAGGGGGCAGCTGGCAGTGCGAGCGGGCAGGCGAAGTGCGGCGTCGGGCGTTGTGGTGTCGTGGGCGGATGTGAAGCAGACGGGCGCTGATTGGCGGGCGCGGATCTGCGCCGCGGCTTGGCCGGAAGCGGCTAGCGCAGCCCGGGAGACGATGTCTCCGCGATCACGATCTGGATGGCAATCAGTCATGGCAAAGCGCAAGAATTCGATGCGTGGGCCGCCTTTGTCCATGGAAGCGCCGGATTCACCTCCCAGCCAACCACTGACCCTGACGCTCCCCGCAACAGGTTTTTGCCAGCACTCCTCCTTGATATATAACCTCTCCGCCACTGCGCACTTTTTCTGCGGGCTTTTGTCCTGTTGAACGCCTTGCCTCGACTGCCGTACCCCACACCCACATTGCCTCTCTGCCCTGCTTTCACTGCTTGACTGCATCTGAAGCTCGGTGTCAGAACCCGGATCCGTCCCCGCCGAAAGCATACACCACACGCCCCATCGGGCATCTGCCTGCTGTCGACCTGCCATCACGTCGTCCATTGCCACCCTCGCCAATTGCCCACATCACGGCACTGACATACCCAATCGGATCCCCGGTCGATACGCCAATTGACCCCGCCTCGACCATGGCAACCATGCACGACATTCCCGGACAGCATCTCGACTGGGCGCATAGCACCTTCATGGCTCTCAACGACCCGGACCAGCTCTCCAGCCCCTCACCTGAGGCTTGGGCCGCAGAAAAATGGCCAACATTCCACAACACTCAGCAATCTCTCCCACCATCGGCATTCACCATTCCACCATCGCTGCTTTCAGAGGCCTCAGTCGCGCGATATGGCCAGATCACCCCACCCGATGAGCTCTCCCCAGTCGGTTCCCGGCCCCAGGTGGACTTTCGAGAGGGATCCGTTTCCGTGGAGGAGCTACACAACGAGGTAGCCTGGCCAGTAGAGCAGCGAATACAGGCCTTGGCCGACTATCAGCCACCATCACAGCAGGAACGGGCGCACGAGCCATCCTCCAGACGCCGGCGGACATCCAAGCCGGCCGCCAATGAGGCCCAGGCCACCATCAAGCCCAATCCAAATCCGTCCCAACACGACCAGGCGAATCCCCAAGCCCCAAAGCGGAAGCGGGGTAGGCCCAAGTCGCAACCACAGCCATCCGCAATTGAGGCATTCACCCACGACGGCTTCCCCATCCACGTTGCCTCAGCCCGCCAAACTCATCTTGAGAAGAACCGTGTTGCCGCACACAAGTGTCGCCAGCGCAAGAAGGAGTACATTGGCTCCCTCGAGTCCCGCGCCCGTGAGTTCTCGGCAAAAAACAAAGCTCTCAAAGAAGGGGTTGCACTTTTACGCGAGGAAGTCCTGCAGCTCAAGAATGAAGTGCTGCGGCACGCCGGATGCGGCTTCTGGGCCGTTGACGAGTATCTTGCGCGCTGCGCCGGCGATCTTGTTGGGATGGACACTAGCAGCATCATAGGGTCACCATCACAAAGCCAGGCGCAGAGTCCGACTCGGAGCACCCTTGTCCCGGGTGACGAGGAGCATGAGGGCAGTGTCGCAAGTTCTACCCGTCAGGCCACGGCGGACTCGCACCAGGACTTCGACCACTTTGACCAGAAAATGGAAAGCCCATAGGCCATAGATAACCTCAACATCACATTTCGTTCGACCCAAGCCAGCTAAGCCAGCTCAAAAGTCGCATTGCTCCCTTCGCACCTTAAAACAGCCGTTACGCTCTCTTTCTCTTCTTGTTTTTCTAGTGTTTTAGATACCAGTGAAGGAGACGGGTTCTGCACCTGCTCTTGATGATCTCACCATATATAGGGGGAGCTGCGGAACCAAACAGGCTGCGCGTGAATGAGAGGAAAACGCCGACTCGGGCCTTGTTGTAGGAGTAGTGGAGGTGATGAGTGAACCCGAAAGATGAAAATTCCTTCGAGTGGACCTCGAGAGGTTCACGGTATGTGCGACACATGCTACCGACCAAATCTTGTGCGGCGGAGATGTATCTAGCAACTTCACAAACAATGTGAAAGGCTTAAAGCTAGATTAAACCTTAATACAAATCCAGTGGTATCCACAAAAGCAGTTCTACTTCGTGTATTAGGAGCTTAATTCTCGAGCCTGAATATCCTTCCTCTGTACGAAGAGTTCCCGGCTTCCTCGCCTACTCCCTGCTGAGTGGCGAAACCACAAAGGTAGTCTGGCATACCATTATCGACAAGAGCAGCAGCATAGGGAGCCTATTATTGACGTCACAAGGGAGACGCAATCAAGCTGACTCCAGCATATGCAGATGCACAACTTTGTATGACTGGAAAGACTACATTATGTTCTTTGCAACCCCATTTCATTCGTCGTTTATTCTTCCTGCATTCTCGCCCACACCCCATCATCCAATCACAAAAACAGCACACCCAACCTACTCACGCTCAAAGTCTCGATCCTCCCACAACCCACCCTCAGGTACTCTACCTAAATGCGTCTTCTCCACGCCCTCGCCCTCGCGTCTCATCTTCACATACTCCCTCAGAAACCCCACCGGACTCTCATTGAATCCCCAGACACCAGCCGGCGGTACTCTCAACCCATCTCCTCTCCCTCCTTCGCACCCCCCCCCCCCACCCCCACGCCAAACCCAAGTATCTACACAGCTCGACATACTCCGTATAGGAGTTAAAGTTGGCCGGAGAAGAGGTTGAGCTGCACGATCTGGCTTCGGGAGATGTGTTCACTGATTGCCGAGGACCCGCGTCCGGTGCAGTAGAGGTCGAGTGTATCGACTGAATCGTAGCCTTGGTTGGAACGCGGCGCGTAGAGGTGTAGAGTTACCATCTTTGATTTCTGGATTTCGGGAAGAAGGTGTTCAGCTTCCCAAGGGCTGAGAATAAGCAGACGGCGAGAACGGCTAGATTCTTCGCTAGTCGTGGATGAGAGAATCCACTGCACAGGCCTGAGATATGAATCTGTAAGCAGCCAGAGCTCCGTCACATGACTACGGTCCTATGACTAAGCTCGATCAATTACTACAAGAGCCTCTGATTTGTACACTACACACACACAGGAGGACACATACATGAGCTACACACAATACACACGAGAACCCTCAATTCACCCATCATATCTTCTCTCTATCTCTAGTGACACCTGGCCCCCACCTGCTTACAGTTATGAGCCCGGCCTCATCCGCACTATTTTAAATCATTATATACCTACCTACCTACCTACGTCGCCGCATACATGTCGAAAGCAAGCTCAACCATCATCCTACAGGGCCCTAGCACCTGGGAGCTCTGGTTCCATACTATACAGAGGCTTGCAGAAGCTGCAGACGTATGGGAATACATCAACCCTGAGGCTACAGGCGTCACAGTCCTTCAAAAACCATCTCGCCCAGTCGAACCTACGACGCCAGCCAATTCAGATGGATCACCATCAACACAGCCAGCTGCTACTACTACTGCTGCAGCTCAGGCGCAGTACACAAAGGAACTGAGCCTATACTATATAGAGCTCAAAGAATACCGAAGAATCAAAGATAAGATTGGCCAGATTGATGCTCACATGGCTAACACAATGGCTCAGGATCTAGTCTATCATATTAAAGACATCCAATCTGTACGCGATCGTCTAAAGAAGCTGCAAGAGCTATTCTCGCCAACACAGGCCGACCGCGAATACCAGGTACAGAGAGCCTACCACGCTGCCAAAACACTCCATACACACAGCGAAAATATTGAAGACTGGGGAATGTCCTACCTCACTGCGTACGATCGCGCTCAGCAACTCAAGCTACCAGAGGTAGCAGGCTACCGTCCACACAAGGACCTCATTCGCGCGATCAAGCAGATCGACCCAGCCTACGCAGCAACTATCTCAATCACTATATCTAAAGCTGAGAGCAGCTCAACCAACAAAGTTGATCCTACAATGCCAGACCTGCTGTCTGAATACCTACGGTACTATCGTACAACGCATACTACGAGGCCAAATCTAGGAGCCTTTGCTGCCACGCTCAATCACGAAGAATCTCCATACAGGAAGAGACAGCGCCAGGACGATGCGCCAAGAAAGCCCTGCCTATGTGGCGACCTACACTTCTGGGGACAGTGCCCCTACATCAACACCTCGCTACGCAGAGGAGGATTCACAGCAGACCCTAAAAAAGCCAAGAAAATAGCTAATTTCCAAGCTACAGACGAAAAGGGTATTCTCAATCGAATCCGCGAGAAGAATCGTCGATTCAAACGTCAGAGGCAGCATGCAAGCAACGATAATCCTAGCCAGGCAACATCTGATTGGGTGGAAATCGACGCTGGCGACGAGCCTACTGCATCTACTGCAGCGACAACTCATCACACTGCTGCACCTATCAACTCCTGATTGGAGCCCCTGCACCTATCAACTCCTGATTTATTATGTGCGTTAATCGGAAACAAGCGAGCGCGACCTCGGTTATTTCAAACACACACCAGAATTTGTAGGAGCGAGCGATAACCTAGTGGATCCACTACCAAGCCACTAAAAATTAATATAACTAATTCCTGTAAGCTGAAGCTCTCTAGGTACATGGAGATCCGTCTATACTGACGTTTTTGAGTGTTTTTGACCGCGCGCACGCCATGAATCGCGCTTATGGCATCTCTATTGTCCCTAACTAACCTTGACTAGCGCTATATATTAAACAAAGTATAAGAGGACTAGAGACTCACGTGAGGATTAATAAATATATGTTGTTTTCTCCTACTAGGATAGAATAGAGAGCAGGTTGCTAAGCGTGAAGGCTGCTTAGTTACTGCGGTACGAAACGTTAAGATAAACCTTAACAAACATAGCAGCATGCGCTGCCCTCTAGAGCTAGTAGTGAGGCTTAGGAGACCCCCTAAAATTAGTGAAGAGGACGCTGAGGCTCTCTTTAAAGAGCTGATTTAGTTAGGATAGAAATACTAGGATAAGATTACGTACTAGCTATAGATTAAGAGAGGTATTAAAATTAATAGATCTAACATCTCCTAGTTCCTTTTTAAGCGTAGCTAGTCCTAATGAGCTAGCCCTTCTCTATTAGGCGGAACGAAGACCTTAGAGAAGCTTACTAGTAGAGCATAAGGCGATTCGCGCAGGAGGACCTAGTTTTCCTTAATAAGAGCATATTTAATAAGAAAACAGGCTGGCAGCATAAGGCTTATAGGCCTGTAGGTAGTACGAGCTAATATACTTAGGATATTACTTGTGGAACTACCTAGGCCATTCTACTAGCTTATACTATTAACAGCTACCTACCCTGTATAGGAATTAAAGAGGGCTATTATAGCTATAAAGAGTTTATTAACTAGATCTGCTACTATCTCCTATTTATAGTAACTAGCTAATAGTTATTATATTAGGTAACGTCTTAATCTATACTAACTATAATGTTACAGAAGTCCTTAAGGCTGCTAGCTATGTAGTAGGGTTCCTTCTACCCTACTTACCTAACTCTAATTTAATTAAGCTTATCTTCTTTGTTTTAAAGTACTAGAATAAAAGGAACTACGTTTATAGCTGTTAAAGGCATAATAAATTTAGATCCTTTCTAAAGGAAGCAATTATATAGAGTTGCTGTGATTAATTTGCGAGAAAACACTTTAAATACGCTGCTAGAGGGTTATATATAGAGCAGGATAAGCTTAATAGAGTAAAGGCGGAAATCTGAGCTTAGCGCGGGAGGGACGATTATGATGAGGGTGCAGAGGACGATAAGGTTAATAAGTAGTAGAGCTAGTATATTAGTTAATTCCTATATTGTTAATCGCTGTTAACCGCTGTAGATTGACGCCTACTAACGCCTGCGGGTGCCGTAGCTACGTAGCAGGCTGTATATATGACGGCTAAGTAGCCGTTAACTGCTGTTAATCGTTGTTAACTAACGCCTACTAATGCCTGTGGTGCTGTAGCTGCGTGGCAGACTGTATATATGACAGCTAAGTAGCTGTCAACTGCTGTTAATCGCCGTTAACTAACGCCTACTAACGCCTGCGGTGCTATAGCTGCGTGGCAGGCTGTATATATGACGGCCAAGTAGCCGTGCCTACCAAGCTCCGCACCTAATAGAGACTAACCCTGTACCCTAGCACGCGTAGAATAGGCTGGCGGGCAACAGAGCGAGTCCTTTAAGCCTGTTTTTCGCGCTAAGGGTTGCTTTTAAACGCGCTGCAGGCGTTTTACGTGACTTTAAGGTTCCTATTGGCCTACAACGTTAGTATAACTATAAAAGATCGCTCGCGAGGTCTATCCCTGTATATTTAGAAAGCTTTAACTTACTAACAGTTCTAATAGGCTATTGTTAACGCGTTACATGAAAAACCGCTGAAGTATCGCTGGCTCCTATAAATTTTGGTGTGTGTTTGAAATAACCGAGGTCGCGCTCGCTTGTTTCCGATTAACGCACATAATAAATTGGAGCCCTACAATTCTCAGCCACAATCGAAATATTACTGCCTCGGCATTCGCCACATCAAGCAGCCTACCAAACCATTGCCTACCTGCAGGCCACGAAAAATCGAGTGTTGTACTACGATGCATCTATCTCTACCGAAGCTGCTCATATTGCAGACGGTCACATGCCTGACTTCTATGGCGCCACTAATGCTTCGTACGCCGACCACACAGCCACACGCAAGAGCTCACAACGATGCGTCACCAAATCAACTACAGAGCTAGTAGCAGCATCAGCTGCTGGCACAGAATTGATATGGTGGTGGAGACTATTCGAGCAGATCAAATTCAATCCAGATCACGAACGTCTACTATACTGCGACAATCAACAAACGATCAGGCTGCTCACCTCCACGGCTCCTCGGCTCAAAACATCCGTACGGCACGTTGATATACATCATCACTGGCTACGCCAGGAAGCTCAGTCAAATCAAATCAACCTCTCATACATACAGACTAGCTGCCAGCCAGCTGATGGCCTCACCAAGCTGCTTCTAAGACAGAAGCACGAAAACTGGGTGTCACTACTTCATTTCAAAGACTTTCCTACTACTCCTATAATTCTAAACATTTCTAAAGTATAGTACTCTTCCTGGTTTCTCCCACGTGGTTTTTACAGGTTTAATGAGGCTATACACTTAATTCATGTACACACAGAGCGAAAAGCTCGATCCATGTTCTCCTATACACGAGCGAAAAGCTCACTTCATGTTCTCCTACACACACGAGCGAAAAGCTCACTTCATGTTCTCCTACACACAGAGCGAAAAGCTCGTCGAGCGAAAAGCTCGATTCATGTTCACACAGAGCGAAAAGCTCAATTCATGTACACACAGAGCGAAAAGCTCATCTCATACATCACACGCACTTCAAGCTCAATCAACATACAGGCTCCATACCCTCCACATATAAGAACGAGGAGCAAGCAAGGATTACACCTCTACAAAGGCATGAGGAATCTACATTAAAGACTACCTTATACTGCTAAACAGATAACTAGTTCTTATTAGGTCTTAGCTTTATAATATAAGAGTCTTAGTCTTGCATAAGAGCTTCCCTTATATTACAGAGACTACTTCTTACATTAAGAGGTTAAGGCTTAAATTAAAAGAGGCTAAATAAATCTCTACCTTCAAGAAGCTAATTCCTTACAAACGGAGGCTAGTTTTTCGACCGCTTACAGCTACCTGCTGTTACGAACCACTGGCACTAGCCCCACTATGACCTGTCGCCTCGAGGGAGTTGCTCTGTCAGAACTAAGGGCAACGGCAGAGCAGAGTTGCTGACTAAGCAAGAGGGCTTAGCGCTCTCTGCGCTCTCCCCAACATAACAGAGCAAGCAGAGCAAGTTGTATGTTAGATGCTCCTAGTGCTCTCACTAATCTTGTAGAGCAAGCAGAGCAGGACAGAGCACTTAACATTATATATCTCTATATCTAGAAGGCGAACTACCCTTATAGAAGTTTACGTTTAACTTTCTTAGTTATACTTAATACATTAGTTACCTAATCTTTATAAATTATACTCTTAATACTATAAGATTACTCTATAACAATAGACTTTATCTTTGCCCTAAAAATTAACTAATAAGACTACTGCTTCTACTAACAACTACTAAGCCCTTGTCTTCTTTTAAGAACCTAAGACCTAGTAGAAGTAGTACTATAACATTTTAAACGCCCTTAAGCAAGATAAGCAACACTTTAATATAATCTACCCTAGCTAAGGGTAGCAAGACCTACGTTACTACCTTAAAGGTAGCAAGACCTAATCTCTTTTATAGAGAGTAAAAAAAGCTTAAAGCATAGATCCTTTAGTTTAACGTCTACTTCTATGTTAAAAGTAAAATTAATAATAATAACTATGCTATGCTTATAGTCTTCTATATAAAAAGAAAGGCTTATAATTAAGTAAAACCTTACCTTAAGAAATATCTAGATAAAAATAATTATAAAAACAGAATTACTTATATGTTTAAAGAACATAACAAGTTTAAAGAAAGACTTTAACAAGCCTTTGCTATTCCTAGTAAACTAGCTATTACTAAACAAATAATCTAACAACTCTGTTAAACTAAGTTAGTTAGTAACTACGCTAATAACTTTTAACGCTACGCTATCTAGACTAAATAGAATAATTAGGCCCTTATAAGGATGTTTAGACAAGGACTTAAGGCTAAAGTTTGCGCTAAACTTATGTAAACTCCTGCTACTACTAACACCCTAGACGACTTTATTAACGAAGCTACTTGCTTAGACAACGAACTCTATAAGTATAAGCTAGAGTCATAAGCCCTTACTACGCTATAAGCAACTAGAGACAAGAGACGACAACGCTATAGGTATAACAGAGGAAAACGACAGGGCTATATAGACAGTTACTACTGCTCTAGCAGACCTAAGCTAATGCACCTAGATGCTATAATTAAAAGAAGGAACCTAAAAAGCTATAACAAGAAAAGAATTGCTATAACAAGCAATACTAGTTAAGAAACCTAAAAGTGCTATAATTATAGGAGAATAGGCTATATTAGTAGAAACTACTATTCTAGGAACAAAGTTATATAACAGCTTAACATACTTACTACTAGCATATTAGACAAAACCTAAGACACTAAGTAGAAAATTATTAGTTATAAAAGACTATAAGGAATAGACATTAGGGACAAAGTTATTAATAAATTCTAAAGACTAATAACAGGACACTATAAAGACAATAACCCTAGCTAACTACCTATAGAAGTTAAAAACGCTAACAAAGAACTAACCTTAGACAATATACTATAAGAGTTTATAGACTACGTTAACAAACTAACTAAGGAAAACTATATTAAACTGCTTAGGCACTTTAGTAACAAATAGCAAATAAAATAATAGAAAGACTAAGAAGTTATAGTCTTAGACAGAGACAAGCACGAGATCTATTAGAGCCTATGACGCACTACTAATAGAGAATACTATAATTAGGACATAATTAGTGTAAAGGGATACCTTAACTAGATTAACGTAAAGTACGAAAACATACACTTACTAGGACAGTACGCTATACTAGAAGACATTAAGCAGGAACTTAGGGTACTCCTAGATGTTAACAATAAAAAAGTATCTTTAGATCCTAAAGAGCAGAACAAAGAACCTTAGTAGACTAAGTTGCTAAAACAACGCCTAAGCTAGCTACTAAATTTTAGCAACGCTCTAGGAAAGGTACTGTGGGGTAGTGGCTAGGGGCTATGAGATATAGTTAGGGGCTACGAGATATAAGGGGCTTAGGGGGGCAATCAGGGCGAGACATCTAGAAAGCAACACTATCTTTTTAGCATTAATTCTCTATAGAAAAATTAAGTATATAACAGCAACATTAATCTTACGTAATGCCTTAGTGATTACTATTAACTACAGAGCGTCTTATCTCTAACTCTATAAGAATTGCTAAGAGCGTAGGTTTAGGCCTAACTCTAAGCACTTTTAAGGTATAGTATTATTCTATACCTTACTTCTCTACAAATAATAGCGAAGCCTATAGAGCGCGCTAGTAGGTAATGCTAATTACTAAGAAAACTAATATAATAACAGGAACTATAAAAGAAAGAGATAGTATAGGAATAGGACAGGAAGCACTACATAAGCTAGGAAGCACTATATAGGACAGACAGCTTAATTAGGAAGACATAGAAAGACTAGGCATAACTAGCAGAAACAGCAACATAGGAAAGACTAGGACGAGCAGCAACTACGACTACTAAAAGGAACAATAACTATTAAATTACTCCCTAAATTAGAAAGGAGGAAGCAATTATAAAATAAGACGCTTAAAACAAAGCTCTAAGCACTTAGCGCTCTAGGGAACTTATGTTTATAGAGCAGCACAGGCCCCTAGAGTGAGCCTTTCTGTTTATAACAAGCGTATAGACAGAGCTTGTATAATTACTGCCTATGCTATAGATACTAGCTGCAGCACTATCATACGTAACCTAGGAAAGAAAGCTACTAGACAAAAGGAAGTAAAGAAACAAGGAAGCGCGAGCTAACTAGGACCTATAGCATTTAGATTCAAGTCTCTGTTTAGCTTATAAAGGAAAAATGCTAATATTCTAGGAGCTAGTAAGAACCTTAGAGAGCTAAGAGAAGAAGTTTATATAGCAACAAGAAGGTTAATTTTAAGGAAAAATTAATTAGGAAGACAATTACTAACTATATAGTCTATAATTTTAGTAGCGCTATAGACCTTTATAATTATTATACTCCTAGCGTGCTTTTTAGCGTTT